>JALGQZ010000018.1:19406131-19983631 GCA_023105745.1 Austropuccinia psidii
CCCTAACTTTGAGTAGGAACAGGCAATGGGCATGTACTGCTGATCTCATTTCATGGACATTCTCTGGAAGTTCTGCTTTCAGCCATTTTTGTTGCTCCTTCTGGCTTGCACGTTTCGCCACATTTTGAGCTTTATGAGCCTGGTTCCTGTGCTGTCTGACCTCAGATTGTTCAAGCATACTCTGGGCCAGGGGCATTTGAGGATGGGTGAACTCACTATTTGACTGTGTGCCATTCTCATGTGCCGTGAAATCGTCCCTCCTTGGTTCATCATTTGTTTCCATTTGAGTCGGAGACATGTTCTCATCCTCATCATCCACCATTTTTTCTCTTGATGAACTGGCATGAGCTGTTCTTGGTTTGGAGGCATATGGATGATGACGTCCAGTGACTTTCTCTTTATGGACCAGAGGTGAAGATGCATAAAGTTCATCACCTGCCATGCACATCATCAGTTAACACATCAAAAAATTAATGAAGACTGGTCATACTCACAATCTTCAATTGGCTCCTGAGATTGGACTGACTTGCCTTTAGGTGCCATATCTAACCCATGAAACAAAAATATCAAATTGTGAAAAAGTTTATACTCCAAAATTCAAATGACTTACTTTGATGAAGCGTCAATCCTGGATTTCCCTCCGACAGACCACTCCAAGTTACATTCTCCAATGGTCTTTTTTGTTGCCCCCCATCCATGCGCCTTTCATCGCCCACATGAACCTGAGATCCTGATGGAATATTGAGGGTTGGCTGTTTACTTTGGCCAAAGGGATCCTGGGATGCGACTGGATTCCGACCGGGATTAAGGAGGAACTCCCGTGGAAATTTTGATTGGGGATTAGCGTTTGATGAGATTTGAGGTGTGCCTTCTGGCCCCTGAGACACATGCGTTTGTGTATTAGTGGGATTTGGGGGAATTGGAGTGACGGAAATATTTGGGATCGACCAAGTGCTTGAAGTTGGAGCCTTTGGATTTCCCACATCAATGTTAAGACCTGATACATTCATTGAGGATGCAATAGGGGCTGTGAGAGGAATGTTGGGACTCAATGGTGACTGTGTTTGAACATATTCTATGCTAGATTCACTATCTGAGTCATGAACAGAACCAGAACGGGATTTATGTGACTTGGAAGGAGACATAAGGGCCGAAAAAGTACACTAATATTTTTAACTAGATAAAACACCGCAGTATTATGATAAAATAGAGTGATATGAGATGAAATCTTTTCAAATTTAGAATAGAGATATTCTATGAATATTTCTAAAAAAGAGTCTTATTGGAAGTCTAATAAGCCTCTTTTTAGGAGAATCCTCCCTACCTCCTCTTGAGCTCCTCTGCTTTTGTCGGAAACCACCCTGCACGGCCTACCACCACATAATGTAATATTCCCTTGATCTCAAAGGGGACCCATCATCCATAAGTAATCATATTTGGTAACATTTCCGCCTCCCCATTGTCACATTTTGTGAATTATCCAGACTGCCAATATATGCATTGAAATTCCACAGCATCGTACATCTGTAAAGGGGTATATCCATGAAGGATTTACCCACAAAAGAGACAATCCAAATCACATTCCAACCAATCAAAAGCCTGCTGCACTCAAACCAAATACCAAGACTTTAGCTGCACTCCAACCCCTTATGTAATAGAGCTATATCGTTATGTCTGTAATAAGGTTTAAGCCATGTACAATGGTGTGACAGCGTACATGGTTTGAATGTCAATCCCTTCAAATCAATGTTGACACATCCCTATTGGAACGCCCCTCAAGGGTCAAAACCGCAGTATCGCCATGTGTAAATAAAATAGAATATGTATGAGCATTGAGCAGCATGGCATTTTACCCAATTAAACTCCTAACCAATTCCGCCATCCAGATGAGACATGTTACACTCTATCAGCTGCAGCTCACGCACCATTAAAAATGGGATAAAATTCTCAGATGGCTCAAATCATCTCCCCCTTCATAAATAATCACTCAATTTTTTTCCAATTAATAACACTCCTAAACACTTTCACATCAGCCATAGATATTTATACACAAACCAACCAAACTCCCAATTCCTGTAACAATGACAACCCGCTGCTATTCCTCAATGCGTATATGCATGTGTCAACACTGCTCAACTCAAACACACTCTTCCCCTGAGGGTGATAGGCATGGAGTTGCCTTCACACCTTTCCAATATAAACAGCACATTAAAAAGCTCAAATCAACCATTGCACCCAAATCTCTTCCAAACATCCCTACTTCTGCATCAAGATCTGAGTGCCCACAACTTCTATTGGATCAAATATTCCCAGCTGATTATTTACCATTGACCCAAAGCACCTTCTCCACAGCACCGGGTCTCAATTCAACTGCACAGAAACTATACAGCAGCAGTCAAACCCTTCCCCCACAAGACCTTGGAATGATAATATCTGCCATTCTATCATTAAGGTATAATATACCCCGCAGGTCTTCACGCATTCTCAACCCCGCCCTAAACCTGCTGATCAAGTCCAGCATCTCAAGCTCCGGTGGTCCCCCCACTCCTGCATTCCATATACCTCAAGATCTGAGTACCATATTTGAACATCTCCAATTGGAACCAGTGATTCAAAACTATATATGTTGTCCTCAATGTTTCTCTCTTAATAGCCTTACTGAATCAGTAACAACTGACCAACCCCACTCTCAATGCCATAATGACCCAAATGATCATGATCCCCCTTGCACACAATCATTAGGCAAATTCATCTATTCATTTGAACCCCGCACCCAAAACACAACCAACATGAAGCAAACATTTATCCCAACAAAAAATTTCATTTATCAACCATTCAAAAATTGGCTTGCCAGATTTCTCCAGCAGGCTGGAATTATGGAAATTCTGCATCAACATCAACAATCCCAAACTCCCAAAGGTTCCCCAAAATGTGACGTCTGGGATGGATTGGTCTGGAGATGCTTCACTGGCACTAGAAATATCCATGACCCCCCATTCATGTCCATTCCTGGTGCATTGGCCTTCTCCATTTATGTGGACTGGTTTAATGCACATGGAAAGTCCACCCGGTTGGCCAGCATTGGACCAATCATGCTTATTTGTCTTAATCTCCCCCCAAGTGAAAGATTGAAGCCAGAGAAGGTCTATGTTGCAGGAATCATCCCTGGTCCGAAGGAGCCAACTTCCCTTCAATTGAATTACCTATTAATGCCACTTATCAACGAGCTCAAAGAGCTATGGCAAGGTTACCATTTTTCACCCACCTCAACAGGCCCTTCAGGATCCTTTATCCGTGTTGCCATTCTCACAGCCATTGCGGATGTGGTTGCCATGCGCAAGCTTACTGGATTTATTTCCCATTCAGGCAACCACTTTTGTAATTTTTGCACCATTCACAAAGCTCAAATTGAAGAAATTGGTCCTCAATTTCACTACACACGCTCAGATCAAAATCATAAATCAACCATTGCCAAATGGCTTCGGGCAACCCCACCACAAAGACAAGCAATTTTCTCTGAGTATGGAGTGTGATATTCAATTTTAGAAGACCTTCCGTATTGGGATGCAACCAGAATGGTTAATCTTGACATAATGCATAATTTAATACTGGGAATTTTGAAGGATCATGCAGCTTTCAAATTGCGCATTCCAGAGTCCAAATCAAAAATTTACCTCAGGTCCCGCAGGAAATCCAATGACACCAACAGTTCAGACTCAGATTCCATGACCTCCAACAGCTCTCTTGATAAAATCACATTGAGAGAGGCCCGCTCCCTGAGAAGAGACACAGCAAAAATAATAAATGAGCCACTCCCCACTACTTCCCAATGCCCACCCCTCACACGGAACATCCATCTAGTGGTTCTGCGGAGATTCCTTCATTTGATGTGGATTACATCCCCACTGAATTGGATATCACCAGATCAAGAGTGAGGCTCTGGAGCATCTCCAACAAATCATATCTGAGACGATAATTCCCTCATCATGGGTTCCCCCTCTCATGGTAGCTTAAAAGCCACTGAATGGGCTCTCTTATATAAGGTCTATATTCCATTTTTAATGCTCAGTCAACAGATGTCATTAGATGTACACCAATACGCCAACATTCAAAGAAAAATGGGTCAGTCAGAAGAACTTGCAAATGAACTAACCAAGAATACATTCCATTTGATTAGTGCTATCAACATTGCCACAAGCTGGACTGTTTCAATAGATGATGCGACTGCATTTGCTGAACATTGGAAAAAATTCCGCCTTTCCAATCAACACCTGTTCCCAAAACAGAAAAGTAAACCAAATCATCATTTTGCTGATCATATTCCCGAACTCTTCCAACGTTGGGGCCCAGCACAAGCCTCAGCCACATGGGGTTATGAGCGCTTGATTGGAGTATTTGCAAAGATGCCAACAAATAACAAGATATGTAAGTCAATTAATAAGATCAATATATTCACATTGATTAAACACCTGAACTGAATAAGACTAACTTTTTGCAACTCTGAATAGATGATATAGATAAAACCTTACTTCAACATATCTGTCGATGTTCCAACCTTTCCGTTCTCCTGAAATCCCCATCTGTGCCATGTGAAATAAAACAGCTTTTTGAATCACAGCCACCTGCCGTGTTCAATCACCATAAATATAACAAGCCATCCCGCCATGACCAACAAAATTATGATTGCCTGGTTGAGTACTTACAGACTTTTCATGCAACAAGGGAAATAGTTGATTGGATCAGCTTAGACACTACCGTGCAATCCACAAGTCCTCCCACTTCAAGGATTGTCTCACCTTGGTATTTTCCAGTTTCAAACATTAATATTGGGAACAATAGATTTTCAACTGAATCCAAAAATATCAGCAACAGTGTGATATGTTTTCTGAGGGGCAACTCACGACAATTTGGTATTATTGATAGCATTTTCAAAGTCTCTGAGACATCTAGCATACTGAACAATAACTTTCTGATCTTAAAAACTTTGAAGATTGATGTGAATTTCTTACCAGATTGGCCGCATCTCAATATTTATAAAGCTGTTGGTTTTGATGATGGAAAATTGATTGTATCTGATGAAGAAATAGAAGGTAACTGTGGATTGTATGATAACAAAGTTCTGTCATGTGGACTGCTTGTAATGATAAAGCCTTTATTTCATGATATTTAGTCTACAAAAATGCAAATCACCCAGATTCATTAGAAATTTTTCTAGAGAAATAACTGCCTCAAAATTTAGTGACAGAGACATGCAATTGTGACAAGCAAAGCCCATTATTTCACATTGCCACAAAGAACTTACTATTTTGACATTGCGTACAGTGTGAATAAGCCAAGTTCAATGGTCAAATGACCCACACACTCACCTTTCACAGCCTCCAAAATTTCTAACTGCGCCATCATCATGTTGGAAGGGGAATCGGCCCTTGCGCACCCGCACCCGCATGCGCACCCACGGTGTTGTGTGGCAGACTCTACCAGTGTCATCTGAAAAACGACAATCCCGCTCAGGTGGAGTCCTTTCATGGATGACCTGGTGAAGTAAAACCCCCTGCCTACATCAAGACTGGCTGAAGCACCTCTTTGATGTGTGTTTGTGCAAACAGGCGGGTCTTGTGTAATGTTTACCAACCATCGGACGGTTGCGGGATGATCGGGTGGTGAGGAATCTGAGTTGAAGGCACAGGGGAACCAATATTGGTGGATGTCACAGGATTTGGTGTAAGACAAGAGTAGGACGTGTGCTTGACGTTTGCTTGATTTTCGCTTGACGTGAGCTCAACTTTTATCCTGCTTGACGTTTGCTTGATGTGAAGTCAATCGGCAACGATTGACACGAGATTTTCCCTGGTGTTACTCTTAAATGCAATTTTTAATTATTTGGATATATTGAGAGCTTTCCATGCACTAAAAAATCAAAGATTGTATCTGAATTTGATGGGTTGATAAAATTGATTATCTCAAAATATATTTCTGAATATATCATTGATACAAAATAAGGAAACCAGATTTTGGAAACCATTGAGAATATGATTTTACAGCTCCTCTACATTGAATTTTCCTTATAGCTATAGAGGACCGTTTTACAAATCTTATCAAGACTTTTATTTCAGCTCAATTAAAAACTCAATATCCATTGACAAGAATTAGAAACTGCATATCTATAAGTAAATTGAATAATTCATTGAGTTGTTTAGAGATAATAGGAAGATTATAACAAGGCAAAATAACTATATTTATGGCAATTTATTATTGTTAGCAACAGATAATAAATGAATAATAAATCTTTACCTAATACTAAAAAACAATTTATAACAATAATATGGCTAATATTAAGCTTATGAATTAATATAAATACTATTTATATTAATAAAAGAATCATTAAAATGAATAATAAAGAGAAATAACCTACTTTTAACACTTAATATAATAATCTTGAATACCTTTATGCCTAATAATGTAAATAAAGCTTATTTCAATTGTATTTACAATTGAAAGTAAAAGAAATTACAAATATTCTTGAATTTACATGGAATTAAAGATTTTAGAAAGAAATTGTCAAAAGCAATTAAGTATTGACTTAACCATGTCAAAATTGGTCATAATTACAAAGATTAACTTTGTTATTTAATAATATAATACAGCTATATAAGAAGAATATATCTTTGACCTTTTGATTTAATATTTTAATGTTTTTGCTTTCTCTGAGGGGGAAATGAGGAAAAGGAGCTCTATTTATAGTAAGATCCTCCCTTCTATAGTCCAGAAGGCTTCTAGTAGACATTTACTGATGCTGTCCACTGGAATTGATAAGTATTTTAAGGTTCAGTGATGATTACATCATAATTAAACCCTCTTATATCAATATTAGACAATTCTTGAGAGTTATCAATGTAACTCTAGGTTCTCTGACACAATAGGCTTAAAAAAATGCTAAGATTTGTGGATATTGTGATTATTACTCATAATATACTAGTATCCACAAATTTTGTGAGCCTTAGAGGTATTTTCATATACCCAAAAGACCACAAACAAAAAATTAATATAAAAACATAAATAAAATAAATTTATTTATATTATTAAAAAAAATATAAATATGAGTTTATAAACATGACAAAAAATTTAATTATAATTTAAAAATAATAATACATTCAATTTGAAAATTGTAAAAACACATTTTTACTTGAAAAAATTAAGTAAAAATGATTTTTTAACAAAATTAACCAAAATAAAATAATTTTAGAAAAAAGTTAAATAAATTTTATCATAAATTTTTATCTAAAAAATAAACATATAAAATTTATTTCACCATTGGATTCCTTATAAAAAGTTAGGTGGGGTCACCTCTGAGTGAAATTTTTGTAACTCAACTCTAAATAAGCTTAAATTAAGTTTTTTGTATTTTCTGTATAAAAGTTGAAAATCCTCAAAGCCTTAATTTCATTCACATCAAATGTAATGATAATCATCAATTTATGTGTTAAAATTGAGGTGTTGTGTATATTTTAGAAGTTATGAGGGATTGAAGTATTTTCAATTGAATTGTCAAAATGTGCATGTGTATTACATAAGTGAACTTTGATTTACATATGAGGTGTCAATTATTATAGTAGTGTACTGTAAAACTCAATTGAATTACATATGTAAATTGTAAGTACAATACATGATGAGGAATTAAAGGAAAAAAATAAATTGGAAAGATTAAATTTGGGGAAAAAAGGAACTCTAGCTCTAAGGGGAGCAAGACCCCCAAATTCCTTTCTGACAGGAATGAGATGTCAAAATCAAAAGTTCATCACTTTGGGCCTGGAATTTAGTCACAAGGTCTGTGACTCAATTGATTATGAGGTTTTGATACCAACCAGGGTAGTTTCAACTGTTGCCAAGAGGGTAAAACTACCCTTAAGAGAAAATGATCTTGGTAAAAACAGTCTTAACTGAGCTATACGTCTCTTACACTCATTATGACGTGTTTTGAAGTCTCTAGGCCAGGTATTACTACAGTAATGGCTGATTTAAGGGGTCTAAAATGGCTAAAACCAGCCCTTTTTAGGTCTAAACCAGGGTTCAATGATGCCATAATTGGCTTTTCTGTTGTCAGAGTGTTTTCCAAGACTTACAAGCGTAAATTTTACTTTTGGAGTAAGAAAATTGATGGCTATAAAAGAATGTCTTCTTTGCCCCACTTTTCTCTTCATGTTAGAATCTTTTCCTTTCATAATTAGCTTAAAAGCTGTTAAACCAATCAATAAGAGATTACCACAGCCCTTTTTGAATCATTTTAAACCTTTTAACCACGTGAAAAAATCATTATAATCATTGTTTGTAAGTCTTATAATCATTTTTACCCCTTGAACCACCCCAAAAGTGAATTAAAGCATCTTTCATCACTGTTAACTTTGTCACTTTGTTTCTAAATTCACTCTGGTCACTTTTGGGTGTGTTTTCTCTTTAAATATCTTTTTAAAGACTTTGTTCTTTAATTAATTGGTTGCAGTTATTTTCTCAATTGATTCAAATTGAAATTGCTCTTGAAGAAATTTTTTTGTAGCCTTAAATATCTCTTGTAGAGTATTTTTGGATAGATCTTTATTGTTGGTAAAACAAAAAGTTTTTATTATATTATTGTTTTATACTTACAAAGTTAAAAACAATACAATTGGTGTGTTTACTCTTTAAAAACACTACTTCTTACTATTTTTAAATAATTTTACCTTATACAAATTTTGAGGACAGGAAAAGTACTTGATATTTTATCAAAGTTTCATATCCACACCTTACAAGTATTATCTCTTATATAACTGTTAAGCTGAAAATAGGATTTCAGTGTGTGATTTTAAATGGTCATTTTTAAGCTAGTTTGATCATTAATAACTTTTGAGTTATTCACAACAAAGCAATTAAAAGAGTGAATTCTGATATTTTGGAACATCCTTATCAAGCTTCCAAGATAATTTTTTCACATAATAAAAACTCTATTTTTAATTATTTTCATTGTAACTCATCTTTTCTGTCAAAATTTACTATTTTAAGCTTCAAACCAAGTTTCAAGGGGATATACCTTGTATATAATGATGTAAATTACATCATTCTGCAGGTATGAACCATTACAATATAAATATATTCTTTCTTTATAGTTTGGAATAATTTGAAATTCAAATGGTCAACAGCTATTAATATTTTTCTTAATAAACCCTTGTAGGCTGTAACCTTGTTGATAGCTTTCCAAATAAAACTTATATCTTTATTCTGACAGTAATTAGGTGTAACTTTATTATTGTTTCAACTCTTTATCATGAATATTACAACATATATGAGATAAAAACCATGAATATATATTCTGATCATAAAAGTGCATATATTTAGGTTATCTCAGTAAGTATTGAATTTTCAGATATCCCATCAAAATGATGTATGTGTAGTATTTCATGGGTAATCCAATAGTGTAGTTTATTCAACATGTTTTCATGTGTTTCTGAGATAATGAAGTTTTTATGCCTTTTTATGGAATTTTTACTTATTTTAAGTTAATAATTTTGATTCTTATTATTGAAATAAGTATTTTAAAGTTGTTTTGTGACTTTTTTGGATATTTAGTCATATCTCAAATGCTTACACAGCTCTTATCAGCTATCAATTACTGATTCAAAATTAAACACCTCTGAAACTCCTAAATTCAATTCATTTCAACAGCCTTTTACTTTGTATTGGTGCTCAGGAGGCCACCATTCAATGTGAAGGGTACTTGCACAACCATGGAAAAGAACCCCCCCAATTGGTATTTATGGAAACTCTAGCCTGACCCACTTTATGGCCAATTTACCATATTATTAATTTATGGGAAATTGACATCTAGTGGTGTTAAATGGCATTTGGGACACAGCACTATTTATAGTAAGATCCTACCTTCTATAGTACAGAAGGCTTCTAGTAGATGTGTACTTTTGCTATCCACTGGAATTGATCAGTATTTTAAGGTTCAGTGATGATTACATCATAATTAAACCTTCTTATCTCAATATTACACCATTATTTAGAGTTATCACTGTAACTCTAAGTTTTCTGACATCATAGAATTGAAAAATGCTATAATTTGGGAATTTTATTATTATTACTCATGTAAGGTGTGGATATAAAACTTTGATTAAGAGATCAAGTACTTTTCCTGTCCTCAAAATTTGTATAAGGTAGAATTGGATTAAAAATAGTAAGAGATAGTATTTTTAGGAGAAAACACGCCAATTTTATTGTTTTCAACTTTATAAGTATAAAACAATAATATTATAAAGATTTATTGCTTTACTAACAATAAAAATGTATCCAAAAATACTCTACAAGAGATATTTAAGGCTACAAAAGAAATTTCTTCAAGAGCAATTTCAATTGAAATTAATTGAGAAAAGAACTGCAATCAATTAATTAGAGAAAAAAGTCTTTAAAAAAGGTATTTAAAGAGAAAAAACTCCCAAAAGTGACGAGAGTAAATTTGGAAACAAAATAACAAAGTTAAAAGTGATGAAAGATGCTTTAATTCACTTATGGGGTGGTTCAAGGGGTAAAAATGATTATAAGAGTTACAAAAAATGATCATAATTATTTCTTCACATGCTTTAGAAGGTTCAAAATGATTTCAAAAGGGTGGTTGGAAGCTTTTACTGATTGGTTTAGAAGTGTTTAAACTAATTATAAAAGGAAAAGATTCTAACATGAAGAGAAAAGTGGGGCAAAGAAGAAATTCTTTTATAGCCATCAATTTTCTTAGTCCAAAAGTAAGATTTACTCTTTTCAGTCGTGGAAAACAATCTGACAACAGAAAAGCCAATTATGGCATCATTGCACCCTGGTTTAGACCAAAAAAGGCTGGTTTTAGCCATTTTAGACCCTCAAATCAGCCATTACTATAGCAATACCCAGTCTAGAGCCTTCAAAACAGGTCAGAATGTGTTTAAGAGATGTAGAAACCAGTTAAATCTGTTTTTACTCAGATTGTTTTAACTTAAGGGTAGTTTTACCCTCTTGGAAACAATTAAAACTACCCTGGTTGGTATCAAAACCTAATCATAAATTGAGTCACAGACCCTGTGACTCAATTCCAGGCCAAAAGTGATGAACTTTTTCATGGATTTTGACATCCCACACCTGTCAGCAAGGATTTTGGGGGTCTGGCTCCCCCTTGGAGCTAGAGTATCTTTTCCCCCCAGAATTAATCTTTCCAATTTATTTTTTCTTTAATTCCTCATCATGTAATACACTTGTAATTTACACATAGAATTCAATTGAGTTTTTACAGTATACAACTGTAATAATTGATGCCTCATATGTAAATTACAGTTCAATTATGTAATACATGCACACATTTTGACATTTCAATTGAAAACACTTCAATTCCTCATAACTTCTAAACTACACACAACCCCTCAGTTTTAACACAAAAATTGATGGTTAACACCACATGTGGTGTGAAGTAAACTAATGTTTTGAGGATTTTCAACTTTTTTACAGAGAATACTCAAAACTTAATTTAAGCTTATTTAGAGTTGAGTTACAGAATTTTTACCCAGAGGTGACCCCACCTTATTTTTTTATGAGGAATCCAATGGTGAAGTAATTTTCTTAAGTTTATTTCTTGGATGAAAAGTTATAATATATTTTACTTAAATTTTTACCAAATATATTTTAATTTCATTAATTTTATTAAAAGTTCATTTTTACTTAATTTTTTCAAGTAAAAATGCATTTTCACAATTTTAAATTTCAATGTAATTTTTCTTTTAAATTATAATTTGTATTTATATTTCAATTTTCATTATGATAATATAAATAAATTCATTTTATTTATATTTATATCTTATTCTGTTATTTGTGGTCTTTTGGGTATATGAAAATACCTCTAAGGCTCACAACCCATAATATACTAGTATTGACCAGTTTTTTCTCATAAATAACTGTTCAACCTAAAATAATATTACAGTCTGTGATCACAAATGATTGTTTTTAAGCTAGTTTGATCATTAATACCATTTGAGTTGTTCACAATACAGCCATTAATATAGTGAATTCTGATATCTTGGCATGTCCTTTCTCAGCTGACAAGATTATTTTTTTACATAATCAAAACTCTGTTTTTGATGAGTTTTATTGTAACTAATCTTTTCTGTCAAAATTTACTATTTTAAAATTCAAACCAAGATTTCAAGACCCTGAGTATAATAATTAAAATTACATTTCTATTCATGTATGCATTATTGGAATCTGAGTATTTACTTTTTTAAGCTAGGACTACTTTGAAATTAAAGTGGTCAACAGCTATTGATATTTTGCTTAATAAACCCTTGTAGGTTATAACCTTGTTTATAGCTTGTCAAATAAATTTTATATACATACTCTTACAGCTATTTTGTGGTAACTTTAGTTTTGGATCAACTCTTTATCATACATAATTCACAAGATATGAGCTAAAAGCCTTGAATATATCTGCTGATCATAAAAGTGCATATATTCAGGTTATCTCAGTAAGTATCAGATTTACAGATATGATATAAGAATGTTATATGCATATTTTTTGATGGGAAATCCAATGGTGTAATGTATCCCACATTTTTATTGATTAGCCTCTGAGATAATCAAGGTTTTACACCTGTTTATGGCATTTTTACTCATTTTAGGATAATAATTTAAATTATTATTATTCAAATAAGTATAGAAATTTCTTTTGTGAACTTCCTTGATATGTGGTCATATTGCAAAGGCTCACACTATTAGTGAGCTATCTTCTAAAAGTTTTGATCCAGCAGTATTTCTGATGTAATTAAACATTAACTTATAAAGTTATTAGAATTTTGAATGATATTATTTTTTGATCTTGTTCAGATTATTAGAAAAATAAAATAATTTGAAATTTTATTGAAAAAATCAACAATATTTTCAAAAATATTCCTTCTATGAAAGCTTACAGAATATATTTCATACAAATACAAACCCTTAAAATCAAGTATTTTTGAAAAACTATTTGATTAAATTTAGGATTATTTATGTTTTTACTTATTGAATTTTTTCTTCTCATTGATATTTATACTTATTAATGAGTAATTTAAAAGAGGAAATATAATTTGAATCAAGAACATAGGTATAAAACTGGAGTTTATTTGATTATGATTAATATTATTATTGGGTTATTTTAACTTTCTATAAAAAATTTGATAAGGTTTTTTTTCTGAACATATCCCTAACTTGTAGATTATTAATATATAAGGTGCTTTACAATTGATATCTTATGAAATTATATTTTTTATTTGGTCCAAGACAAATCAGCCAGAAATTAAATGACAAAAGACATAAAAAGAAAACAAAATGATTCTCTCAAGCCAAATATATATATATCTTAGCTCAATAATAAAACACCTTTTTCAATTAAAATATTGTATTTTTAATTCCAGATTTATTGGAAAGAACAAAAACCCCTTCATTTAATTTTCTAGAAAAAACTAATGATGAATTTTAAATATTCTTCCAGTTTTGATAAACTCATGAAGTTTTGACAAGTATTCCATTCTTCATCAATTTATTAAATTTATTTGAATATAATTTATTATTTGATTTAATAAGTCGTTGAAATACTTAACTTATCTTAGACTTAATAAACCATGAAAAAATCAAGAAATATGAAATAACTACCATATTATTCACCAAAATGAGAAATTTTACACAATCCGTCAAGCTTCATAATACTAATTGGTATGTCTTTATCTTTTTTTATTTTTTTTATTTTCAAAACTAATTCATTTTAATAAATAATGAGACTTTTAATTTTATGAAATTGATTAAGCTCTTATATCAAAATAGGTTTATAAAAAATATAATACTCAAAAAAATTAATATAGGCGTATGGAAGTAAGTTTGGGGGAGGTAGCTTCAGGCATGAGAAATTATAATTAGGTCTTGAATTTAAAAAAATTAATTAATAGAATGAATAATTTTTCTTCTTCCATGTTGGAAAAATTATTACTTTTGTATTTGATCATCTTCCCTTTTATGCTATGAATAATTTTCTTATTATTTTAGCTGTTAGAATCAAAAGTAGAGTCATGAGGATGATTTGGTTGATTTCTGAAATTCAAATAATAATTAAAGTTTTAATTATAATTTACTTTATATAAAATCATATTATCATTACAATTATTAGTAGATATCTCTTGATTATTTGGTTTTGTTCCATAATCAAAACAGGATTAATATTGTTATAAAAGTGGAGAAATTAAGGAAGAGTGTTTTTCCATTGAAAAATGAGTATGGAAGATAACATCCCATAATATGATTCAGCCCCTCAATGAATAATTGAAAAAGGAGTCATATTAATTAACCATTTAATAACTAATTAAATATAATCAGTCTTACTATATATGACATCTTTTCTCCGATAAATATATAGATAAACTGGAAATTGATTTGAAATACAATAAAAATACCCTCCCAGTGGAATAAGCGTGTCAAATTGAGGTTTTATTAGCCTGTAGATTATTATTCAAGATGTTATTAATGCTCAAGCTATTGGAGGTGTCAATGATAAATTGAAGTTTGATGTTGATGATTAAGGTGAATAAAACGCTGAAGAATCATATAATAGTGAGGAAAATCCTAATGAAAATCTTAATGATAATAATTGGATTAAATACAATGATATAGAAAATCAAAGTTTTGGCTATTGATGTTTTTTTTTTGAAAAGAAATTCTAACCATTTTATTAACTCCAAAGCTACATATAATAAGTATTTAAAAAACCTACAAAAAAAGTAAAGATACTGGGAAAAAATCCAGAATCAATAATGCTCTATGAGAGAAAAAAAATATAAAAAGAATAGCTGATATTAATTGATTAGTAATGGAACGGGCTTGAAGTGGTAACTATAAGTTAATTAAATAATAAAAGAGTAGATCTTAACTGAAAATGTTAAAAAACCAAAATCAATAAAAATGAGTTTTTTCATTTTTTGAGTAAATCAAGATTTTTTTGGAATTTCCAATCGAAAATTGGACTCGGCTATGTTAAAATAGCTTCTAAAAAATCCATTGATCTCTTAATTCAATTATAAAAATAAAATTACAATTCCCTACCATAAAAATAAAAAGAAAAAACTATGAAGTGAAATCTATCTATTTCAATTAAGAACTAAGCTTCTCAAAAGCATGAGGCACTTTTGTTTGAATAAATAAAGAGATAAATTTCATTTTTTTCTAAGTAAAAAGCCACAAAAAATCAAGAATCAAAATAACAAAAAAAATTAGAATGGAGAATTTTTTTATTTATTTATTTATTGTAATCTTATTCTGTCATTCAAAAGTGAAATAAACACGAGAAAGATAAATAATACCATGTCAAGTTGGGAATAAAAAAGAGAAGACACAAACAATTATTAGTAAAGAACACTCATGGTAAGTAAAAATTTAACAAATGAGAATATAATAATGATTGTCGTAGTAAGGTTTTGGACCACCATCTGGTGAAAATAACATTTGGACTTGAAATTACATTAATAATAGGATATTTACGAAGGTGGTTCAAATCAAAATTTCCCCTGAAAATTAAATTTAACTGTGAAGCTCATGGATAGTTTCTGGTTGACAGTACTCTTCAATCTTTTCGTCATCTCCCATAAGCTCTCAATAGGGTTGAGAGTGGGTTATCATCGTCAATATTGCATTTTGATGATTTGATGTAATTTTTGCAACTCATTTAATGGGTTTACTTTATGGTTGTGCGCATTTTATTTAATGAAAATCAGCCAGTTTTATCCAATTGTCTATAATTACATCTCCATTTGAGGGATTAAAGGATGAAGTGAAGGCCAATAGAATTTACGGATATTTTGGCCAAGGCCATTGAACCCATGCTTTATCAGCTGGGAAAATCCCTCCTATCATAATCAAGGGGTGGCTGAAATGATGGCTTATGGAGATTTCTTTCAAAATACACTTTTGTTGTGGAATTCACCAAAAATTTACCAAATTGAATTTATTTCCTAGAGTAAAAAACAAATTCTTATTCCAGAAGACTATTTATCACTAATTAATTTTAGAACATTGATATGTCTGAACCAAAATAAGTCAATTTTAAGATTTCTGTAGTGACAGAAAGGGTTTATTTAGTTCTATTATCCATTTGATGCCTAATTCAAGTATTTATATTTGGATTAATCTTTTTGAAACATACTCAGCTAGAGAATTTTCAACCTTAGTGGCAGTTAAAAAGTGAAATTTGGTGATAATTAAGATAACTAGAATAATTCTCAATCATTTTATAAGGAAGACCTCCAAGCCTTCTTCTGCCTCTTAATTGTGCCAAACCTTTGAGCTTTGAGATTGTATCATTGATTGTTGTGAGAGTGATTTTATCCAAATGTGAAATAAATGAAATCAAAATTCCCTCTTAAAGGGTTCCAGAAATATATCCACAATCATCAAAATAAAAGTAATGAGTAATCTAAATTTGAAAAAAAACTATCAGTTATGGGCATAAAAAGAAATGTGAAGCTCCTTTTAGTGTGGTATTGTGTGAAACATTCCTTGAGGGGGGAATTATAGGTAGTAACTTTTGAATTACTGAAAGTTACTGTAAAAAAGGGTGCTAATGGTATTTTAGCTTCCCCTCTGAATTGACCAAAACAGCCTGTCTACTTAGCTCATTAATCTAAAATTAAGATTGTGGCTTTAAAACTATAGAAGACTAATTTATAAGTATATTATAAGACCTAATAAAGAATCAGACTAAATATAAATAAAGTAAGCTTGAGGTGGTTTCAAGTATTCATTGTTTTTTATATTGAAATAAGACTATTTTTGTTTTAATAAATATTATTTATAGGTAAATTGAATAGATAAACTTGATAAAGTGAAATTAATTTAGTGTGGATAATATCTTGTAAGTGTTTTTTAGATTTAATATTGGGTAATTTGTAAGTAAAAACAATAAATAAGCTATTTTCTGATGTTCATTTAATATAAATAGTGGTTATTGACTAAAATAAAGGGTAACATGAATTTAATAGATCATTTTGGATGACTAATAGTAGGGGTAGGATCAATAATCAATAATAAATAGTAAATTTCTTCTTCTTATTTTTAGCTACCGAGCTGTGCTTCTGAGCATGAAACAACATAATAATGTCTAGGCTAACTGCCAGTTTCAGGGATGGCTCTATCTGATATATTTATCTGTTAATAATCATTTAATAGTATCAACTACCATGAGGAAGGGAAAAAGAATTTGGGTGAGAGAGAGGCTCTATTCATGTTGTTTGGGGTACCCCTTGTTCTACATGGGGACCTAAATTTCACTGTAAACCTTGATTTTACCCATTCAGGAATTCTAGATTGTGTGACTTTCTCAAATAGGCCATGGGATTGAGGTTCTTTATTGACTTAGTAAGCCTTCACAGCCTTGAGTTATTATTTATGGTGGTAAATGTATCTGATTATATCAGGTGATATTGTTTTTTGGTTGAATGATGAACTAATGCAAGGTGGTTTAACTGCCAAGATTATTCTTTATCAGTTAATGTGATTGTTTTTACCTGCTATAGTGGCTGTGCTCTGGATTTTGAATGTATATTATTTGACTGTTGAATTTATTCAAGGGTTCTGAGGGTTGTAGAAGGAGGTTTTTTACTCTCATGCAGGTGATTATTCATATTTATGCAAGTAATTTCTTCTGGTTTACTGATGAGCTCATACCGGGTCTTTTACATTGCATGAAGGAGATTTTTCAGTTGAGCTTCCTGTTGGAGGACTGTTTTGTTTATGAAAGGAGTATTATTTGTGCACAATAAAAGTAATGATTAAAATTTGAAGCTTAAAGTGGCTTCTTTGTTGAAATTCAATTCTCATTTACTTTATGGGTAATTGTTTTGAATTTTATACTGAATTGGGGGGTTGAAGGGTTTCTGAGGGAGTTAAGGTGCAGATATTATTTATTCTTAGTATTTTGCTGATTTTATTCTTGCATAGTTCTTGTTTTGAAGTATATTCTGAATCATATGAGGTACATTTATTGTAACTTGGGGCTCCATGTTACTATTAGCCAATTTTTTTCTGACTACCTAAGTAAAATTCCTTGATGATAGTGGCTTATTTGAGGTATATTTTGTTCATTTTGACAATATTACCTTATTTCATTGTTAATTGGGAAACATTTTGAGGTAAAATGAAATCTCTGATGTTGGCTTGAAACTAAAAACAATTATGGAATAACATAGAAACAAATACAAAAAAATCAGAAAAAAAATATTAAACATTTTTTTTCAATTAATAGAAGATTTGAAAATTCAAATAAATTAAGGAAAAAAATACTTACCTCTTAACAAGTTGATGAAGGTACTATTGAAGACCAGTAATAGTTCAATGAAAAAATGGGAACCAAAAGCCAAAAAAGATTAGGAACGAGATGAAGAATATTTATTCAAAGGAGGATAGCACATGAGAAGTTTGGGTGAAATGAATATAATAAACGTAAACTTGAATTCCTAACCAAATAAAAATATTGTACAGTTCCTTTACCAGATTTTAATACTTTGGGAAAGGAACTGGACAGTTTTAACTTCATCTCCAAAGTCTTGTATTACCTTTTTCCAAAAACAACTCCTATTTCTAAAGATCATCTTTAACCAATTATTTATCAATATCAGGATGATATGGCCAAATATACAGTCTTTTCTTTGAATTAAATGTATTATTATCAGAAATGATTCAAAATTTCAAAACACTATTTTCAGATTGTAAATTCAATTTTAATTAAAAAAAAGAAAACCAATTAAACATTCAATTTTTGCTAATTTTGGAAAGAAATTATTCAATTCTGAAGAATTTTTCAAATATTAATCAAGCTCTAGAATATTGAGATCAATTTTTCATTTATTTCATTCATTTAAAAATTTTCCCTCCCACCTTTTATTTTCAAATTCCTCTTGTTAATTTTTTTTACATCAAAATTTAATTTTCAATAATGTATCTTACAATCATCCTTTTACCCTAGTGAAAATCCATGTATTTTATCCCATTCTACCTCTTCTTCTTCAGTCAAATATCTTCAAAAATGGAATTTCCATAATTCAATGAATGAAATGAGGTACTATCAAAGAGACTTAGTATTTGTATTGTATTTTATTATGTGAGGATATGAGATGAGAAATATCACAAATCTTTGTGTATCTCAGACAAACCTTTCTTCTGGAATTGGGAGCTTGATATTTTGATGTATTGAAGGCCAAGTGGCTTAACTGAGAGAGTCATTTTATCTACATAATCCCTGCACTAATTATTAATAAAAAATAACTGAAGTATAGTTAAAACTCAAAATTATGTTTATATCTTCATCACAAATATCATTTGATTACTCAACTTGAACGGTTTTCTCCAGGATATGTGAGTCCCAAAATAGAATTTGATCTCATAAACTCCAACTCTTAATATGAATAAAAAATAATTCTCAAGAAATTTTTATTTTTACTCTTTGCAATTTACTTGTGAAGGGAAACTCACCAGAGGGGTGGAATTATTTCTATTCCAAAATTGTGAGCCTGTGAGATATGTATGACATACCCATAAGGCCACAAATAGCTTTATATACAGTTAATTTAGTCTTGAACAGACTTATCAATTGAATTTAAAATGAAAAATCAAAAAAATAAGTATAAATTAATTTTGGAGGAACAAAGTTATAATTATCATGTCATTTTTGGATTCTACACCAAAAATAACCTAGGGTAGACCCATAGAGTGTTATGCCCAAAAATGGTTATTTATTATGTTATTAGAAGATTTAAGAATCTCACAGTAAAACTGTAATTTTTTTGATATTTTTTTAAAAATTGTTAAATTTAAGCTTAAATAAGCTTAAATTTGAAATTGCATAAGGTTCATGCAAACTTACCAAGAATTTAGTTAGATTTAAGGTGCTGTGTATATTTACTGAATTGGCTAGGGACTTGCCATAAAGAGTTTAAATCCTGTGTGAGCTCAATTTAAAAGGGCTTAAGACCATAGTATTGCTTTAAATAAATAAAAGGGCAAAATCTATGTAGAAAGGTGGGACAAAGGAAAAAGACCAAACACAGTTGGGTACCCAACTTTTTTGATCTGAAATAATTCAATTAAGGTTTTCCACCTGTATTGGAGGATTTTAAACCTTATTTAAACTTTAAGATTAGACTTTGATCCAACCTTGTGGTTTAAACTGGCTTTATCCCAATTTGGAGAGGAGTTTCAAGCTTCCAAAGGGTAAATCCCAATATGCAAGCTTGAAATCAAGGTTTTAAGAACTTTAAAAGCTTGAATAATCTTAAAGATTTAAATCTTCAAGTATCAAAACCTTAGCAAAAGTTAAGGTTTGTTATGCATTGCTATTTTACATGGAAAAATAGCAATAACTTCACAAATTCATTAAAATCCTATTCTTAATTTATTTTCTTGAAATTTCACACAGCTTACAAGTTAATGTTATCTGTGTATATATGTATTTTTAAGTATCTTTATTAAACAAGCTTAATTTATAATTAGCCTTAAAATTAACCATTTTAATTATTTTTAAAGAAAATTAAGATTTCTTCAAAAATTAATTAAAAAATTGGTTCAAGATATTTTTGGTTGAAACTTTTTTTTTAAGTTGTTCATGTGATGAAATTTAATATAAATCAACTTATTTTATATTAAAAATTAAAATAATTAATCCATAAGAGGATTTGAGTTACTTGGAATTAAGAAAAACACTGGTAACTTTAAATTGGAATTAAAAAAAAGTTACTTTAAGTTAAGAACCTTATTTTTAAGCATGGTTTTTCAGTTTGGACCTGAGCACGCCCTTTACATACATTATGAATTATGAGAGCTGCTCTGAAGTCATAAAAAGAGCCTACAAATCACTATTTTTTCCAAGAACCAATTATAATTCCAATGAATTAGACATTTTAAACAAGTAATATTTTATTAATTATAAAATCTTATTATTAAACCAATTTTTTAAGTATTTTATTCTTTATTACTCTCAATTTAAAGAATTGAAATCATGGAAATCAGATTATTGTTTTGATCATCAATAATATATTTTATTATATAATATTATTTTCTTAAATATCTTTTTAAATGCACCAATTCCTCTTTTCTTGAATCTTATTTTAACATGAAAAAGGTTATTTTATCATTTAGAATATTTATTTTTGGCCTGTTTCTAACTTATTAACATTATTTAATATGATGTCTGTTGTTGTTTGACTTGTTGTATCAAATCAATATTGTAAGCTTTCTCTAAAGTTCTATATTTTTTATCTATTATTATTTTTTAATATGGATTTTTTCTATAAGAATTATCTCTGAAAAGTGTGTGTGATAATTTCTTTTATAAATAATATTCATATTATTTATAAGTGGATAAATATTATTATTTTCCATGTGTAATTGTCTCATTAAGAGCTTTACACTTCTTATTGTTATAATTGTCAGCTACTACAACAATAATAGAACAATTATATTTTATTATTATTAGTAAGATTTTTCTTGTTATTGTTAAGTTATTAGATAAAAAATATTTTTTTTCAATATACTTATATTTAATAATTATATCAAACTTGTGGTTATAACATTTTGCTATATTATATTTTATACTGAGGACTGTCATACTACTCTTGATATTTGCTACTATTATCAAGAGTTTCATAGACAAGCCTTACCAAAATGGAGCATAGATGTCAGGGAGATTCCATATAGTGGCTATAAAATATAAGTAAAAGCTGGTATTATTACTAGGACATGTCAAAAATTAATATTTCTAATCATAAAGGTCCCACTGTTCATGTGGTAATAGTGGTGATGAGTCTACTGAGGACCTTGGTTGCAACACTCTAATATGTTTTGACTATGAAAAAGCATCAAAACAATTAGGTTTTTAACTATATCTGATATTTGAAGTACAATACTGGTTAATAACAGTCATGTCACATAGTAATAGTAATAATAAGATAAGATGAGGTTTTTCAGTTATAAAAGTCCCTCTTTTATATCTTTTGGATAATTTGAAGGAATAATAAGATCTTCAAATGTCTGCAGAACACAACTGTAATAATTGATACCTCACATTTGAATTAAAGTTCACTTATGTAATACATACACACATTTTGGCATTTCAATTGAAAATACTTCAATTCCTCATAATTTCTAAACTACACAAAACACCTCAATTTTAACACAAAAATTGATGGTTAAAACCACATGTGATGTGAATTAACTTGATCTTTTGAGGATTTTCAACTTCTGTACAGAAAATAGTAAAAACTTAATTTAACCTTATTTAGAGTTGAGTTACAGAAATTTCACCCAGAGGTGACTCCACCTTATTTTTTATGAGGAGTCCAATGATGAGATAATTTTTGTATGTTTATTTGCTTGATAAAAAGTTATTATAATTTTTATTTAACTTTTTTCCAAAAAATATTTCAATTTCAGTAATTTTGTTAAAAATTCATTTTTACTTAATTTTTTCAAGTAGAAAAGTGTTTTCACAATTTTAAATTTCAATGTAGATTTCTTTTTAAATTATAATTAAATTTTCTTTTTTTTGTATAAATTTATATTTATATTTTAACTTTTCTTTTGATAATGTAAATAAATTTATTTTATTTATAATTGTATCTGTTTTTATTATTTGTGGTCTTTTGAGTATATGAAAATACCTCTAAGGCTCACATTCCCTCCCCCTAAAAAAAGAATATTACTTTTTAATATTGTTATTTCTAGTGTGTATGAGCCTTCTATGAAGTTTGGTAGCTTCAGGTATGTCCTTTTATGCTAATCATTGATCTTCACAAGTTGGGTCACTGTACCTAACAAGGTATTCCCTTAATTATTTGACTCTTAAATTCCTTTCTTTGAGGAGTTTGGTGATTTTCATAATAGCAGATGATTAAATAGGAGGTATATTCTGGGGAACTTTATTTCTTAAAGGAAACTTTTCAGCATCACTAGATTTATATGGTTTTACCAAGCTTACTGGAAATGTAGGATTCTTATTGCCAAGTTCCTCAGATAATTCTACTTCAATTGCATTTTATCAATGGAGGGCCTTAATAATAAAGGCTTCTGCAAAGGAGTCTTTGAGCTTTTTATATCCCTTGATTTTATTGAAGTTAGTGGTGGAGAAAATTACCAAATCTCCCACTTTTAAATCTGGAGTGGCATGCGATTTGTCCCATCTGTCTTTGGCATATGCAAATGAGTCCTCCATGCACCTTAATGCATGCTTTCTAGCTTTGTCTGGCATTCCTTTGAAGATAATAGCTGTGGAATTTATTTCAACCAAATCCTTCCTTAATTAATCTTGGGGTAATTTGGGATTCCATCCCTTCTCTAGAATAGCGGGAGTTTCATTGGTAATGGAATGAATGGATGTTTTATATGTCAATTCAAGTGCTGGTAAGAGAGTACACCAATAATGGGTGAGCCCATCACAATCTTTGAATTCAAGGCCATCTGCACAAAATATTCTTACCATATTTTCCGAGTTTTGGATAATTCTTTCAGCCAGACCATCAGTTTGTGGGTGGTAGGCTGTAGAGAAGGATGAATTTGTTCCAAATAATTGGTGAAGATTTGTCCATAGTGCTGAGGTGAGTTTGGGATCTCTTTAACTAATGATATTTGTGAGTATGCCAGTGCATGAGATTACTCTATTCCATATTAGAAGAGCTGTATCCAGGGCTGTATCACCCTTGTGACATGGTAGAAATATTGGAGTCTTACTGAATCTTTAAAAAATCACTAGGTATGTATTATAACTTCTTTCACCCCCTTTTGGTAGGCCAGTTACCCAATAAATATGGACAATTTCCCAAGGTCTTCTGGGTTGTTGGATTTTGATCATATTTCCAAGTCTTTTGCCAGTGGCTTTATTTGCCTTTTGACATCTGTCACAGGCTTTGCAATACTCTGCAACATCTTTGTGCCACATTGGCCACCATCCACAAGTCTTTATATTTTCTTTTGTCCTATCCTCAGAAAGATGTCCTGAGAAGGGGCTGTCATGGCATTCTTTAGGTACAAGATTTATTAAGGACCTTTCCACAACTGTCATTACAAATGTATGCTTAGTTCTGTGGTAAGTTATACCATCCTGTAAGTAAAATCTTCCTTCATCATGTGATTCATTCCATATTTCATCTAAGGAATGTATCAAAGAGTTGTCTTTACAATATTTGGTAAGTAATTTGCATAGGATGCTACAATTCTTATCTTGAGTATAGCTGTTTCTTACTTCTTCAAAGAATTTTGTGTTTAGATCTGTCACACTGGTTCCTTCTATTGGAATCTGTGGAGAAGCTTCTTCTGGCACATAAGCAGGATTATTAATATTATTTTGTAATGGCCATCTGCTCAGTCCATCTGAATTTTTATGAATTTTCTACTCTTTGTGAGCAATAGTCATATTACCTCCACACTCCTGTATGGCTATTTGTTATATGAGAATATGCCTGTTAGGTGTATTCATGTTTAAAAGTGATTTAAAAGCTGTCCAATCTGTTATCACTTCAAAAACACATCCTTCCAGGAAGTAATTGAGTTTTTCTAAGGCCCAGAAAAGGCATAAACACTCCATCTGACTTGCTCCATATCTAGCTTCGGTTGGGTTGATTTGCCTGGATATGAAACATATGGGTCTTTCCACAGGTTTATCATTTATAATTTGCATTTGATGAAGTTGAGCATGTAGCCCATCCCCTGATGCATAAATATAGAGCTTGAAGGGAAGCTTAAATTCTGGAATCAGTAAGAGTGGAGAAGTGGTAAAGGATTATCTTGAAGATTCAAAGTCTTTGACTCTGTCAAAAGTCATTTCAAAAACTGTGTCTTTGTCACATAATCTATAAAGAGGTCTTTCTATGGATGCAAAATCCTTAATAATCTGCCTTTAATATCTTGCAAACCCCAAAAATGACTGAATTTATTTTTTGTTCTGAGGCATAGGTTTCAGTAGGACTGCTGCAGCTTTGTTTTTGTCAATTCCAAGAGATAATCCAGATACTACATGTTCCAGTTCTTTGAGTTCTTTAAACCCAAAATGAAATTTCTTCAAGGAAATCTTCATGTTTGCAGATTGAATTTTGTTCAAAGCTATGAGAAATCTGTATATATGTTCTTCCAAAGTCTTGGAGCAGACAATAATGTAATCAATGTAAATTATTAAACATCTTTCTGAAGGCTCTTCAGGGATGATTTCATTCATCAACATTTGGAAGTGTGAAGGTGCATTCTTGATACAAAAAGGCATCCAAATATTCATACACTCCACAATGAACAATAACTCTCAAGTATTTTCTTGCTCTTGGTGTCACCACATTTTGGTGAAATCCCTTCAGGGCATCCATAGTGCTTATATATACTGCTTGGGATATTTGGGTAAGGGAAATTTGTATTTTTGATATTGGGTACCTGTCTGGAACAGTGTAAGTGTTCAGAGCTCTAAAGTCCCCACCCATTATAAATTTTCCATTTTGCCATGCCACTATGACTGGTGTAGTTATTTCTACCTCCTCATTGTGACCAAGCTTTCTTATTACACCAAGGTCTAGAAGTTCTCTAATATGGATTTCCAGATCTTTTGATTTGGGAATTTCTGGATATGCAGGTCTTCTCAAGAGTGGTAGATAAGATCTTTCAATATTAAGAATAATGTCAATTTCATGACCAAAAATTGCTCCCAGTGGCTCTTTGTCTGATGCAAAGGTTTCTTTGTGGTCATATAAAAGGGAAGAAAGTTCACTTTCTTGTTTATCAGTGAGATGGATACTTTTTTAAGATTCATTTAACCATTTAGAATTTAATTTTTCTAACTCTAAGTTAACTGGTGATCCTTTTCTTACTGTAATTTGTCTTTTAAATGGTTAGAAGGCAAATTTTTGACACTTACTGTCTCCAATAGTAAATTATCTGTCTTTATTTTTATGTAAATCTATGCCATACATGATTAATTAATCATTTCCCAATATAAAATAGGTACTAGGGCAGTTTTCCATAACAAAAGATTCAACAGCAATTCTCAAAGTTCCATTTATTTGTGGAAATATGATAGTAGTCTCAAATATGCCCAATGCTTTCATTGGATTACTTACACTATTAGGTTTTATGCCATAAATTGGCAACAATTGATCTTCAATGTTTGGTACAAAGGCTTTAAGAAAGGATTTGCCAAGACAAGAGCAGAAGGCTCCTGGGTCAAGTAAAAGCTTAGTGGGTTTGTTGTCAATTACCACTTCTGTTTTACAGGAGTTACCAGCTGTATAACCTTTTCCCCTGTTTGGTTTGGTCTTCATTAGTTTTGCATCTTGAATCTTTGATAAATCAAGTTGACCATTACTTAATTGTGGCAAGTGGGAATAAGATTCCATGATGACAAAAGTGGCATTGATATTTTCTATATCTTTTGAAGATTCAGAAAATATTGATGATTTATCATCTGAATTTTCCTCAATTACCTCACCATCCTTTTCAACGTCAGGTTCCTTTTCACTGTCAATTTCATTGATGTTCCCCTTTCTTGGACATGAATTAGCTAAATGTGTGGTGCTCTGGCAAATATGGCACTTTATGCTAATATCTGCAGATTTATATTTAATTTTATTAGAATTTTCTTTGGGATTTTTGTCCACAGAATCTTCCCAAGGTGTATTAAGCCTTGTTTTGAGATTCACCCTACTAGAACCAATTCTGGTTCTGGTGGTTACTTCTTCTAATATATTGATAATGTCTTCTGATGAAGATTGTTCAGTAGTCCTGCTTTCAACAGCATGATCCAAATTACCTCCACATTTCCTTAGAATCTTTCTGTGAATCACAAAATCTGACATGTCAGGATATAATGCTGTTAATCTTTCTTTTTGTTGGAAAAACCATGGTAAAGCTCTATCTTTGTCAGAATGAAATTTGGAATATTCAAAGTCTGTTTCCACCTTAAATGTCCAAGCATAATTGGAAAATTTGTTAATGATTTGGGTTTTCCACAAAGTCCAACTTTGGTGTCCATGTGCTTGTCTTAATTTGATAGAACATCTGTGGGGTGATCTGGTAATCAAGGTGTTGAATATTTCTGTTACCAATCTGTCTGGTAATTCAAAATATTCTTCAATCATGTCAGTACCCCTGATTAATTCCATATGTTAATATTCTCCTTCACCACTGAAGTGAGGCCATTCCTTGAGCTTTGGTACTTCTTTCAACAGTGCTTGGCCCATTGATCAGTTCAAGTTATGGAAAGAGGTGGAAAGTTTATTATTTAATTGTGAATTTTATACATCCAATACTTGTGGGTTGGGAATTCTGACACCCTCATTTTGATACAGCGGTGTAGACATTCTTGCTAAGGTGTGCAGTAATTGTTCAATATCATTCATTTTACTGTTGCTACACCTTTGGGAACTCCTAAACTCATGTTGGAAGCTCTGTATCAAATTTATTACTTCAATATTATACATATATTTCTTATGTGTCAATTCTTGCCATAATTCTGTCTGTCTAGTATTATCAGAAATTACTTGATTAAACCTCATTGTTAATTTTGATACTTGTTTTGAGGTGTCATAACACTTTTTCAAGGAAATTGTATATGTCTTTACGTCAGTAAATGAATTTGTAATATCATCAAGGACCTTATTATAATCCCCTTTGATAATATTGATGGCTTTTTTAATTCTTGTTTCAAACATGTCATCAATATTGAATTTAGAATATTTGTGTGTTAATTCTTTAATAATGGCAGATTGTTCATTTAATTTATTGACAAATGAATTGTCATTATTAGGAGTTTTAATTGTTCTTAAAGCTTTTTCAAAACACATAAATGTCTCATTTGTTTTGCTCAGACTTAAGATATTTGTTTTAAGATTGTTACAAATTGATGGATTTTTACCAGAAATATGACTTTTCATGTCATTTATAGCTATGTACAAGATTGGAATGCCATCTAGGATATCAGAAATTATTTATGGTATTACATTCTGGCTTCTTCCTTTTTCTATAATTCCACCATTGTTCTGGCCATCTGAAATACGTTTTCCATGGCATCCTGCTGAATATTTGGGATTCTGTAGCCCTTGATGTAAGGTTTTGTAGCTGGTGCTTGGCCTTTGCCCCTGTTCTGAGCTTGTGGCTTTTTTTCCATGTTGGAATTGCTGCTTGTGGCTACTGGGGCTGTTCTTGGCGCCTGCTTGGGTGGTGGAGGGTTTTTCCCCCTCCATTCTGCTGTTAAAAGCATCATGTTTTCTTTTCCATCAATGGATGCTATCCGTTGAGTAACTTGCAAGTGTTGGGATAGCCCAGGAGTTTTCTCACAGTCAGGTAAGAATTCATTCAGTTTTTCCACAGATCTACAAGAATATGGTACTCTTTGTGCTGCAATGCATTGTGGTATGTCTTCTAGCTGGCTTTTTAGATGTCCACTGAGGCTTCTTGTGGAAGTGTCAGCTCTTTTTGAAGGTAAAGAAGTACTATAAGCTTCAGAATGGCATAATTTGTCAGTTTGGGATCCGTTTACTGACCCTTGTCCTTCTGTAACTGATTGTCTTCTGTCATAATCATGTCTATAACCTTTTTGGGAACTGCTTGAGGGGTTATAGCTGGCTCCTGATCTGGTTGAAGGCATTATTATGATTAGAAAGGTAAAAAATAGTAATTTTACATCAAAAGCTTACTATTTGCCACATTCTTAGCTTTTTGGAGAGTGTTACTAATGTCCAAATTGATTAATTCTGAATAAATTGGTTCTGGTTGATTATTCTGAGTTATAATAACCATACTATTATGCTCAGAATTGACAATGCTTTCAGGAATTATGCTAGTAACTGTTGATGAAGTTTCAAGATTTTCTTGTCTTACCATTTTTTCAGAAAATAAATTAGATTAAATAAGCAATTAATTGTGTAAAAAAAATTCAAAAGAGAAATGAAAAAATAAAGCCTCACTTATATTATGAAAAAGTTTTCTTTTTTTGAAATTTTTTATTTTATAAGTATTTTTATGGTATTTTTAAATTTTTCAATATAAGAAAAAGGATTTAAAAAGAGTAAAAAATTATTTCACAGGTAAAATATCACAGCTGGACCCCCAAACGTAAGGTGTGGATATGAAACTTTGATTAAAAATCAAGTACTTTTCCTGTCCTTAAAATTTGTATAAAGTAAAAATTTATTAAAAATAATATGAAATAAGATTTTTAAGAGAAAAAACCCAATTCTTATTTTTTTTAACTTTATGAGTATAAAAAAATGATTCTGTAAAGATTTATTGTTGTACAAACAATAAAAATTTCTCCGAAAATACTCTACAAGAGATATTTAAGGCTACAAAAGAGATTTCTTCAAGAGCAATTTCAATTGGAATTGATTAAGCAAAGAACTGCAGTGAATTAATATAAGGACAAAGCCTTAAAAAATATTATCAAAGAGAAAACACATTCAAAAGTGACTAGAGTGAAGTTGGAAACAAAGTGACAAAGTTAACAGTGATGAAAGATGCTTTAATTCACTTATGGGGTGGTTCAAGGGTAGAAATTGGTATAAGAGTTACAAAGAATGATTATAATTATTTCTTCACATGGTTAAAATGTTTGAGATGATTTAAAAAAGGGTGGTTGGAATATCTTATTGATTGGTTTAACAGTGTTTAAGCTAATTATAAAAGGAAAAGATTCTAACATGAAGAGAAAAGTGGGGCAAAGAAGACATTCTTTTATAGCCACCAATTTTCTCACTGAAAAGGTCAAAATTACTCTTTTCAGTCATGGAAAACAATCTGATAACAGAAAAGCCAATTACAGAATCATTGAACTCTGGTTTAGACCAAAAAAGGGCTTATTTTAGCCATTTTGGACCCTTAAATCAGCCACTGCTATAGTAATACCTGGTTTCAAGCCTCCAAAACATGTCATAATTTGTGTAAGAGACGTAAAAACCATCTAAAGCTGTCTTTACAATGTTTGTATTATCTTAAGGGTAGTTTTACCCCCTTGGCAACAGTTAAAACTCCCCTGGTTGGTATCAAAACCTCATCATCAATTGAGACACAGACCCTGTGACCCAATTCCAGGCCAAAAGTCATGAATGTTTGCATAGATTTTGACATCTCATGACTTTCAGCAAGAAATTTGGGGGTCTGGCTCCCCCTTAGAGCCAATATTCCCTTTCCCCCCCAGAATCAATCTTTCCAATTTATTTTTTCATTAATTCCTCAACATGTATTATACTTGTAATTTACATATGTAATTAAATTGAGTTTTTAAAGTAATCAACTGCAATAATTGATACCCCATATGTAAATTAACGCTCACTTATGTAATACATGCACACATTTTGACCTTTCAAGTGAAAATACTTCAATTCCTCATAACTTCTAAGCTACACATAAAACCTCAATTTTAAAACAAAAATTGATTGTCAGCACCACATGTGATGTGAATAAACTTGAGGTTTTCAGGATTTTAAACTTTTTTACATCAAATACTAACTTAATTTAAGCTTATTTAGAGTTGAGTTACAGAAATTTCACCCAGAAATGACTCCACCTTATTTTTTGTGAGTCCAATGGTGGAAACATTTTCATATTTTTACTTGTTGGATAAAAATTTATGCTAATTTTTATTTAATTTTTTTCCAAGAATATCTTAATTTCAGTAATTTTGTTGAAAATTCATTTTTACTTAATTTTTTCAAGTAAAAAAGTGTTTTCACAATCTTGAATTTCAATTTAGTTTTATTTTTAAATTATAATCAAATTTTCATTTTTGTGTATAAACTTATATTTATATTTTAATTTTTGTTTTTCTAATATAAATACATTTATTTTATGTATAATTGTATCTTGTTTTATTATTTGTTGTCTATTGGCTATATGAAAATACCTCTAAGGCTCACATAAGTTAAGTTTAAAGCTCATACAAGTGATAAAAGTAATGATAAATAGTTTATTATGATTAAAACCAATAGAATCTAAGAAGTGTAGTCTGCTTCCAAGCCTATGATGTCAGCAGACTTAGAGTTACAGTGATAACTCTATACAACAGTGTAATAATGAGATAAGATGGTTTAATTATGATTTAATTATCACTAAAACCTAAAATACTGATCAATTACAGTGGATACCATCAGTAAACTTCTACTAGAAGCATTCCAGACTCTAGGAGGGAGGAGCTTACTATATATAGAGCTGTTTTTACCTCTATTTCCCACTCAGACACTTCAAAAACAAGAAAAAAATTGAATCAAATGTAATATCTTTATTATTTCTATATAAATATATTATATTATTAAAAACAAAAGATAATATTTATGATTATCACCAGATTTGACATGATTAATTCAACATTTTTTGTTTCTGTTGAATTCTGTCTGAAATCTTTAATTTCATGTAAGAATAATAATATTTGCAATTTATTCTATTTTTTATTGTAAATACAATTTAAATAAGTTGTATTTATGTTTTCAGGCATAAATGTATCAAAAATTATTATATCAAGTGTCAAAAGTAGGTTATTTTCATCTTTTATAATAATTTCCTCTTTATTATTACTTTAATAATTCTTTTATAATATCAATAGTATTTATATTAATATATAGCTTTAATATTGGTAATATTATTGTTATAAGTTGTTTTTTATTATTAAAAAACAACTATTTACACCTTTATTATTTTCTTGTAATAATAATAAAGCACCATAAATATAATAATTTTTAATATCAATATATTTATTTTTATTATATTATTTTATTTACTCAATAATATAAATCTTTTACAATATAATTATGATTATTTTTTATCTTATCCTTTAATTCCATAAAGACATTCATAGTACAACAAGTAAGATATTGGTAATATTTACTTATTATTTCATAGTTAAACCTTACAGTTTCCCTCTTTATATTTTGCTGGTATTGGTTATATTTGTGCAATACTCTTCATACCATTATTTATGGTAGGTTGGATGTCATGCTGAGGCTCTGTTTGGAGTCACAGGCTGACAATAGAATTTTGAAAAGAGGAGATATAATTCCAAGATCTTCAGAAATATTAGGGAGAAATTTCTTTTGATCTTACTTTATTCCAGAGCAGGTTAAGGTGTAGGATGTTTTTGCAGCTTTATATTACTTTTATGTATAGAATCAGTCTCAAATACTTTTGTTACTATGATTTGATCATCGAAAACCTTCCTCATTCAAATTGATTTTTATGAAGTGAAAGCCATTAATCTCAATCACAATTGGTATTCCTACATTTTTTAAACCATTTATTCCAAAAAAGTATCAATTTTTGATTTGATTGTAATATAAGTATCAATAAAAAATAGTCAGGAAATGTTAAATGACCTGACTGGTGCCAAATAGAAGAAGTTTATTTTAATTAGGGTTGTTTTTATGTAAAGGGTTAAAGGTAGTTTCTGTTTAGATCTTTCTAAACAAAGAAGTTGGATGGCTTTATTTGAGAGAGGATTGATTGAATTTTAATTGAAGAATGGGAATTCAAAATTCTTTATCAATGTTCTTATGGAAGAAAAAAAAAATTCAAGAAAGTTTGAGTTAAGCTAGGATTTAAGAATTATGTGAATGAAATATTTCCAGATATCCATCAGACTGAGCTGAAAAAAGGGGATTTATAATAGAAAATGGAGTCCTTCTAGTCAGAATATTTGGTAAAAACCGCATGTTTTTTGCTATGTGATCTTAGAGATTTGACACCTCCTACTCAGAATATTATATTTTAATTTATAAGAGCTAGAACAGCTCAGCTGAGAAGCTCAATTATGGTTAAGAATAATTAAATATATATAATTCTTATTCATAAGAATTACTTAAACCTTCAGCTTGTATGGGATATTTCTGGAGGAAATTGATAAATCCATATAAAAATTTGATAAATTATTTTAAGCTTCCTAATGTTAATTTACCAAGATTTACATGAATTTTCCAAAAATATGGTAAATTCGTGTGAGAATTTAGTAAATACAAGTAAGAAAGTCCACTAAAAAAAGTACAATGGAAAATAGGGAAAACTTGAAACAATGGAGAAGTTTAAAAATCACTTTCCCCAAAAAGGTACAATGCTAAAAAAATGAAAAAATTATGAAAAGACAGTGTTTTAAAAAACACATCACCTTTTTTATTGCTTATAACGTTAATTTATTAAATTAGTTTTTGAGAAATTTAAACTAAATAAAGTAAATAAATATTGATACACTGATTAAGAATGAATAAAAGTCATAATTTCCTGTGTTAAGACTCACCTCAACCACATACCCAGTTTTCAAAATTGAAGGGAGCTTCCCTACTGTGGTAAACCTGTACCAGTTTGAATTAATGGACAAACTAAGCAGGAATATTTTTCAATTTTCCTTTTGTATTTCCCAATATATTATAGTATTCATTTCTTTTAAAAATAAATTACAAGAAGAACTAACACCATTAAAACCCAATAAATACCCTTTGTTAATAAATGAACTATACAATTATGATGTGACACCCCAATGCCCAACCCAGATGAATTAACTTTCAAGGGATTGGTTGACCTAAAACAATTATTACTTTTTATATATTTTTACTTCTTAATTTATTTTACTTCAATTTTCTTTAAATATTGTGGGTAGTAAAAATCAACAAACATATACTACAGCACAGAAGGTCCTAATGACAATGAGGATGCATGGAATTAAATTTCAGGGCAGAGTTGTAGCATAATAGGGGTCATAAATATTGATTAAAAGTTCATTTATCTATCAAAAAGGTAGAATTGAGTATTTAGATGAAAATTTGTCTTTCTATTAATTTTGAGAGGGAAATTAATATTAAATTTAGAGGCTTAAATCTAGGAAAAGTGTTTAATTCAGGCTTAGGATATCATTGAAACAAGAAAATCACAGATGTATTGTATTCTCTGACTCCTTTGAGGAAGTCTAGCATTACAAAAAGTATTTTAACAGGTTGAAAAACTTAGTGATAATTTTATGATTAGGATAAGGTGTTCATTGTGATGTTAGAAGAAAGAAATTCAACATTTAGGGTGTGGAGAGATGGTAAAATGGTGTGAAATGTGAAAGGAAATAGCCTTGGAAGAGGAGATTAGACAGTAGAGATATCACAGTAGTATTACAGAAGGTTCAGAGAAATATTACAGAAGTTTCACAAGGGTGTACTGTAATACAGTTACGGGACACCTAGCTACAGAAAAAGACAGGATAATACAGGAAAACTATAGTACAGTGGTCAGGGAGATAAGGATTCCAGGAAACTCAATTGATTACATAATCAATGACATCATCAACAGGAATTAAAACTAGGATTACTAATCATGGAGATAAGGATCCCAGGAGACTCAATTGATTACATAATCAATGACATCATAAAGGACATCATCAACAGGAATTAAATTAGGATTACTAATCATGGAGATAAGGATCCCAGGAAACTCAATTGATTACATAATCAAATGACATCATTTGCCCACAATTTCAAGAACTCAATTGAAAATACAGGTCTCATGATCCAACACCACCAAACCTTATTTCATAATACAGGTCACATGTCAAAAACCCAGATTGGAGACCTGGAAAATTCTAAGTCCCCTTTTTTTTGACACTCCCATGGAGGCCCCAAAAACTATAAATAGAGGTCCTCTACCCCCCTCAATTCTTTTTTCCTCATGGCCTAGACAGAGGCTCATCACAAAAACGTAAATTCTTAATATTTTTTCTGAGGGAAATCCCCTCCATCCATCCACATTATCCTAATTTTTTAGGAATACTCAGTAGCTAAGCTCAGTAGCACTGTCTGAGTGATTTATAATCAATAGTAGTTAACAGTTGGTCTACTTTAATTCATAAACTCATCTCATTGACTACCTCCATTCCTAAATTGCTCAGTAGCTAAGCTCAGAAGCACTGTCTGAGTCTTCTTTATATAATTAATAGTAGATAACAGCTGGTCTACATTGATTTATAAATTAAACTCATTGACTATCCCATTGATATTGTTACCCCATTCCTAAATTCTGCTCAGTAGCACTGTCTGAGTGATTTATAATTCATATTAGTTAACAGTTGGTCTACTTTAGTTCATAAACTCATCTCATTGACTACCTCCATTCCTAAATATGTTCAGTAGCATTGTCTGGGTGCTTCATAGATAATAGTAGTTAACAGTTGTTCTACATTATTTTATAAATCCATCCCATTGACAAGGTTCTTTACTCATTAGACAAGCTCAGTAGTAAATTGAACAATAGTAGTGTCTGTTATCCCCGGTTATTATTATAAAATTATCAAATCCTTAAAAAAATAGTAGTGTTTGTTATTACTATTTATCATAGTATCAACAGTGTTATCATCAAAATTGGAAATCCCTCAAGGTGTTACTGTTCTCAGTAAAGGAATTAAACAGTCTTTTCCCAGTTTTATATCTTTATTAATTTGTGTTAAGGTTTACTAAGGCATTGGTTCCAGATCAAACAAAGTCTGATAGAGTCTGTTGAATATACTTTTCTGACTAGCCAACATCAAATAAAATAAATTGATTGTGAACTCAAGTCAAGATAGCATTTTCAGGAAGGGCAGTTCAGATTATTCTGAAACACAAGCAGAGAAAGGGTTACAATCTTGAACAGCAATTCAAAACTGTTCTACTGTAATTTCCCCTTCCAGGTACTGCCTCATTTATCCCACACAAGAGGAGTTCCCACACCACCAATGAGGCTAATTCAATGTTCAAGATAAATTTGATTATTTGGGGAACTTAATTCAATTTTCAATTATTAACTTTCTTTTGGTATAATTTTCATCATTTTACCTCCTCTGAATTAAATTCTGGAGCCCAAAACCCTACTTTTTATTTCAAAATTGGGTTTTGGCTTGATTTGGCCATTTACTCCCTAATGAGGTTTTTTGAGGAAAATTAAAATGAGAATTAAAAAATATCAAAACACTTTTTTTGGTATATTTGATGTACCAATATGTCTGCCAAAAGATTCTTAGAGAAGTGGTATTTGGGCCCCATGTCACAAAGGACGCCTTTTACAGAATTGAAAGAAGTATAGATAATAATTAGGATAAATTACAAATATTTCAGTGTTTTTTCTCACATTGATACCTTTCCTTTGAAAGAAAATACTTTTAAATTAATAAGTGGATTAATTTTTTAGAATTTTTTCCTTTAAAAAACTGAAATTGGCCAAATTGGTCAATTTTGGCAAGTTTGGCACAGAAGAAAAATATTGAAAATATTAATGGCGCTTTGGGACTTCCAAATTAATAATTAAATCAATTGTCTTGGAAAAAATTACAATGAATTAAGATGTTGTCATTGTTTTCAAAAAAGGATCTTTCTTTTGTGTACTTACCAAAAATCACGCTTTTGTAGCTTTTCTTTCCAGAACAATAAAACAGCATATTTCCCAAATCACATTTTAGTTTTTATCTTTTTTCAAGCCAGAAAAAGGTCTAAACAAGGATACAATTTCAAAAAATCTAGTATTATTAAGTATCAATGATATCATGAGACCAAGTCAAAAAGAACAGGCCTGTACTTTTCCAGCTATTCAAATAGTGAAAAATACTGTTTTAATGTGGTATTTATGTCTAAATCAAACTGTCTAAGTGGCCTAGAAGAATATATTGTGCACCAGAAGCCCTCTCGATTTTTTGTGGCATCATATTTTTTTGTTCTGAGGGAAGATGTGAGCCTGTTGAATATTTAGTAGGGGCACACTGGGCGTTGGACTCGGCGCGCCCTCCACCTTTGGTTTCGCAATATCTTCGAAGCACTTGGCCAACAACAGTGAACTAATCTGGAGCTCGAATGTCTTCTTCAAAGTTTCCGATCGAAGAAAAGAACAAGATTGACAAGGTCAGAACATTCATTCTGCTAAATTTTCCTGATTGTCTTCATGCTTGTGTACGGAGTCAGTTTGTATGCGATGCTAATTGACTTGCTCGTCGTTTTAACAGTTTGTCAATCAATCCCCAAACTCAAGTTCGTTTTAATTTATCTATTTAGTTATTAATTACTTGAAATCAGTCAGGAAGCACTCACACGTTTGGGTTTGGTGGGGCGGCTATGGGCTTTGAACATCACAGTGTACTTACTAGATTCTCTCAAGCGTGGCGCCAAAGCAGCAGAATTGTGCAGAGACTCGGGTTCATCCGGAAGTCATCGAAAAGCTGATTGTATTTCATTAGCAATGGAGAATCGACATTTATTTGAATACATGCAGAAAATTGGGTGAATTCGGATTTTTTCTTTCATCAAAATGCTCGAGGGGTTTCTTCTGGGTTCGCCTTGTTTATTTTTGAATAATCGCCTTCTCTTCTTGTTCGTAAAAAATAGATACTTTTGTCAACTGCCATTCGATCCATCGAGGACTGAAATAGGTGGGTACTACCACTTCACTCTCAATCATACCCCCAAACAAACTTTTCTTAGTAATAATATTTTCTTTGAGAGAAATTCAATATAATCTGATTTGAAATTTTTTGTCAAAAAGAATGTCGAAGAATAGAATTGGTAACTGGCCTACCACTTAATCCCAAGACTTGAAAGATTAATCAAAACCATCAACTCAAATTGGCCTTTTGGCCTCTTGAAAATTGATTCGATAAAAAATGATAATTCAATTCTTGAGACATAATAGTATTCATTGGCTAAAGATGGACGATGAAATTAGAATTTAATAATTCTTAAGTACTTCGTATGAGAAAACTGTTCTCGTATCAAGCCGAATCTGTGGGCATACAGGTAAAATGCCACCTAGTCTAATGATTTGGATAAAATTTCTGCAAATGAGTTTATTTTGACCATTGGATAAAAAATACCCTTCAATTTTCTGTCCGATTGACTTGGTTGAGGCAAATTAAAATACAAGGCATTTCTCTTTCTCTCCAATGCACTGCGAGCCAAAGGTTGTAGCACTGAAATTTTAAAGTATCTTTTGGCAGGTTCAACAACTGTACCTTTGCGTAGCTTTGTACTTGGTGACTAATTAATTCACGCCTTTAGTATTTTTTTGTGGTTTATAACTTTTTTTCCTCATTCTCAATCCAACCTGGTTATGTTGTCACTTGAATCAACTGAAACAATCTTCAGTAGCCCTGGTAATGTACTGTTCAAGAAATTTCAGGAAGTTACTCATTGGCCATAGACTTGTAATGAGGGCACAAAATCCTTACAGTATCAAACGATGCCATTTTGGTACTTTTTCAAGGATAGTAATACCTCTAACTTTTTTGTAGCAGGGAAAAATCAACAAATTTTGATACAATAGAAGGCTCAATATATAAGAGTCAAGTTCAATTCAGAGTGTTGTAGAAAATTATTCAGTAAAAATAACACATTTTAAAAAAGAAAGGAGGAGATAGAGAAGGGTTATGTAAAAAACAGATTTCAAAAGCCCAGTGTTATTTCATTGCACGGCTGGCTCCCGGATACTTTTTCAGTATTCGGTCTACCCATTAAAAGGTCCTGACCAGTAGTTACATACTCACATATGTGTTTAGTCGTCCAGGAATGAATAAGTTCTGGACGACACGCACAGACTTATAGTATCAGTCTGCTTTAAGGCAAGTAGCGAAAGTACTCATAAAAACTCTTGTCTTGCAATGGGCCAACGCAAATAAAGCAGGTCATAGGGGATATTTATATAGCAGCACATGAGTAATAAGATAATACAAAAAAATGGAGGCTCAGAATGGCTCATCATCGTTGAGCCATTCCTTCAAACATGTCAAGTGAGCAATTGTACGAGAACCCAATGATGCTCGCACAGGAGACTTGAATTTGCCACTATTTGCAAAAACTCGCTCCACACCAGCAGAAGATACAGGAATACTCAAGTAACAAAAAGCTAGTTTGCTTAAGGTGGGGAAATTTCATGTTATAATCTGCCGCTGCAAGGTCAAATGTGAGATTGAGATACATTGCCATTATAATGTATAAAATACACACCTTCCAGTATTCCAAAATGTGCTCACCCTTTCCTACTGGGTGCAAGTTTTGCAGGTAAATGAGCACTTCATCTTCATCAGAATGAGAAAAATCCATGGTTGATTCCATAGGTGCTTGATTGAGGTGGTGGAGGATATATAACTTATCTAGCTCACTCTGATAGGCAGGGGAACTGTTGCAATTAAAGGCCTCATCCTTCTTGGCTTGCTCAGCTTTCAATCCAGAGCACTCTTGACAAAGGAACTCAATTATCATTTGTGATTGATCAGCTGGCACCCCCAAACACTTGAAGATTTCCTAGCAATATTTTGGATTAAATAGCATAGCAGTCAAAGTGTTGTTGTTATGCATTTTGTAATTGTAATATTTCTTCAATTTTGATTGGGAAGCCACACATGCACTGTGCCATGTTGGGGGGCTCACTTGTTCATAGTGGCTTAACTGCTTGAGTATTACATGGTAGTAAGGTAATACCAAATGCTTTGTTGGTGCATTTGATTGAAAAACATTGCAAGAATGTTCAATTGGGGACAGAATTGGCTGCACAAATCTGATTGCACTCCATATTTCATCTGATAAGTCTTCTTTTGATCCCTCTGGGGTTGTGGTATATAGTTGAATGGATAATCTTAATGACTCTGAAAATTTGATTTGGAGGACAAAATATTTCCACCTTGTCATTGGAATGATGATGGGAAGTAATTTGGGATCCCTCATCTCATCACAAGCTTGAATGAATGCTTGGAATTGCTTAGGGGACCCTTGTATATGTGAAAACGGATCCCATAGAGCCCTGAATATTGACTTTTTGTCTTCAATCAAAGCCAAAACCACATGGCAAATAATCAGCCACAAAGATAATCTTACATGTAAATTATTAAGTAGCTTACCTTAGGATAAAGTATCTGGCTCAAAGGTCTCATGGTGACCACAGAGATCATTGGTTTCATTCTCATTGACGAGCTGGAGGTCACCGGAATTGTCCTGGGTTTTAAGGGTCCTTTGATTCAATGGTTGCACCCACCTCTTGGGCCTCCCAATGCCAGCATTTTTCTGCAAATTCAAAATCATGTCTATTTATATGGGGGAGAGTTAGCTAGGAAGATGATGTAGTTAAAATCTATGACTTACCATTCAACTCAGTCATTGTTAGAGATTTTTCATCTTCACTATCCTCAATGAGGGCATGATGGACAGCCAAATAATCATCAAAAAATAAGTAATTGTCATTGGTTAATTGCCACATTTGAGCCAGGAAATCTTTAGCCACCAGATTTAGAACATGGCATGCACAACAATGAAATTGTTCCTCCTTGGGCCATGTGAGGCCGATCCCCTTGAATTTGAGCTCCAGGCTTCCCATAATTGAAGTATTGTTTGCTGCATTGTTGCTAGTTGTGCTGTATAATCATCCAAGCATGCTGTGTTCACTTAAAGATTCCCAAAATTTCCATGCCAGCTTAAACCCACTTTGGGAGCCTCCCATGGTCTGTGAGTGAGATAAAAGTCAATCAGAAATTTGCTCATTAATTCAGAGGCCAAGGATTTTGAGCTTGTATCAAAGCATATGAGCTTCTTGTAAAAGGTATAGGTTGAAGGATTGATCCATTGGATCACAGTTCCCATGTAGGACTGACTTTGATCTTTTGTTTTCCAGAAATCTAGATCCAAACTGATTGTTTTTTCCAAAGGTAAATTCCATACCTCATTGATGAGGGCTTGTTTGCTTTCATAGTACAACTGGCTGGCCAAGGAAGCAATCTGATGTCTTTTAGGCCAAGGAAATGTTGGAAAAATTTATTGGAGGATTGATTGCAATCAATCTGTTTTAAAAATGGAGAATGATACCTGAATGGCTACCAGAGCCTTCAACAATCCTTTAATTAATGTATCAGTCTCTTCAGCCATCATTTTAGCCCCCAGGTTTGGATCAATTGATCTTGGACAATTTGCTCTCCAAGCTGAGAATCAACCAACACAACAAGTGCAATGCTTTTTCAAGTTGGAGGTATTTTTTCCCGGGAATCCAATCTTGTTTCTATAAAGAGCACTGAGATCAGTGAGTGCAAAAACTGAAAAAACAGGCTTGGCTCACCTGCAATGGCAACACTTATACTTAAATCAAAGTAAGTGCTTCTCTTTGTTGCACTTTCCTCCTTGTATCATTTCCTAATAGATTGATGAGGTTAATTAATTGATTATTGACATTCTCATTATGATGGCATTAACAACTTAGCTTGTAATAACCATATACACTAGAGAAAACACATTGGAACCTTTTGTGGCTTCTGGAGGGTTTAGGAGGCGATTCCTCATACTCTCCATGGCAAAAAACATTGCAATCCTCATCTTTTTCTATGTGATCACTTGAATCATCCTCATGGGGAATGATTGAACTCTATTTGTAATTGGTTCTGTCAATAAAAACTTCTGAATCCACAAGGAGTAAGGAGAAAAGATTAATGTAAGTGTCCTCAAAGAGGGCTTTTGTGAGCCTTAGAGGTAATTTCATATACCCAAAAGACCACAAATACAGAATTAACATATAAATATAAATAAAATAAATTTATTTATATTATTATAATAAAAATCAAAATATAAATATAAAATTATATTCAAAATTAAAAATTTAATTACCATTTAAAGATAAAATTACATTAAATTTTGAAATTATAAAATTACATTTATACTTGAAAAAATTAAGTAAAAATGAATTTTTAACAAAATTATAAAAAAACAAAAAAAATTTGGAAAAAAGTTAAATAAAAATTATTATAACTTTTTATGCAATAAATAAGCATATAAAAATTATTTCACCATTGGATTCCTCATAAAAAATCAGGTGGGGTCACCTCTGAGTGAAAATTTTGTAACTCAACTCTAAATAAGCTTAAATTAAGTTTTTAGTATTTTCTGTATGAAAATTGAAAATACTCAAAACTTTAAATCAATTCACATCACATTTAGTGTTAATCACCAAAATTTGTGTTAAAATTGAGGTGTTGTGTATATTTTAGAAGTTATGAGGAATTAAAGTATTTTCAATTGAATTCAATTGAAATGTCAAAATGTGTGCGTGTATTACATAAGTGAACTTTGATTTACATATGAGGTATCAATTATTACTGTCTTGAGCTGTACAGCTCAATTGAATTACATATGTAAATTATAAGTTTAATACATGATGAGGGATTAAAGGAAAAATAAATTGGAAAGATTAAATTTGAGGGGGAAAAGGGACTCCAGCTCTAAGGGGGAGCTAGACCCCCAAAATCCTTGCTGACAGGCGTGTGGTGTCAAAATTCACACAAAAGTTCATCACTTTTGGCCTGGAATTGAGTTACAGGGTCTGTGGACTCAATTGATGATGAGGTTTTGATACCAACTGGGGTAGTTTTAGCTGTTGCCAAGAGGGTAAAACTACCCTTAAGATAAAACAATCATAGTAAAAACAAATTTAACTGGTTTCTACGTCTCTTGAACACATTCTGAAGTGTTTTGAAGGCTCTAGACCAGGTATTGCTATAGTAATGGCTGGTTTAAGGGTCTAAAATGGCTTAAACCAGCCCTTTTTGGTCTAAACCAGGGTTCATTGATGCCATAATTGGCTTTTATGTTGTCAGACTGTTTTTCACGACTGACAAGAGTGAATTTTACTTTTGGAGTAAGAAAATTGATGGCTATAAAATAATTTCTTCTTTGCCCCACTTTTCTGTTCATGTTAGAATCTTTTCCTTTTATAATTAGTTTAAACACTGTTAAACCAATCAATAAAATATTCCAACCACCTTTTGTGAATCATCTTAAACCTTTTAACCACGTGAAAAAATCATTATAATCATTTTTTGTAACTTTTATAATCATTTTTACCCCTGAACCACCCCAAAAGTGAATTAAAGGATCTTTCATCACTGTAAAATTTGTCACTTTGTTTCCAAATTCACTCTGGTCACTTTTGGGCGTTTTTTCTCTTTAATATTCTTTTTAAAGACTTTGTTCTTTAATTAATTGCTTGCAGTTCTTTGCTCAATTAGTTCCAATTGAAATTGCTCTTGAAGAAATTTCTTTTGTAGCCTTAAATATCTCTTGTAGAGTATTTTTGGATAAATTTTTATTGTTGGTAAAACAATAAATCTTTATAATATTATTGTTTTATACTAATAAAGTTATAAAAAATAAAATTGGCGTGTTTTCTCTTAAAAATAATATTTCTTATTATTTTTAATTGATTTTTACCTTATACAAATTTTGAGGACAGGAAAAGTACTTGATTTTTAATCAAAGTTTCATATCCCCACCATACATTTGGGGGCCCAGCTGTGATGTTTTACCTGTGACATATTTTTTGACTCTTTTTAAATCCTTTTTCTTATATTGAAAAATTTAAAAACATATAAAAAATACTTATAATTCAAAAAATCAATAAAAAAAAATAATTTTTTTTAATATTATAAGTGAGGCTTATACTTTAATTTCTTGTTTGAAATATTCTTTTTTTACTTAATTAATTGGTTTTTTTTCATTAATTTTAGTGTCTGACAACGTGGTAAGACAAGAAAACATTGAAACAGCCTCAAAAGTAACCAGCATTATTCCTGCCAGTACTGTTAATTCTGATCATAATAGTACTATTATTATGACTCAGAATATTCAACCAGAGCCAATTTCTTCTGAATTAGTCAACTTGGAAATAAGTAATACTCTTCAGAAAGCCAAAGATTTGGCCAATAGTAAGTTTTTTGACGTAAAATTACCATTTTAAGCCTTTTTAACCATAATTATGCCTTCAACAAGATCAGGAGCCAGCTATAACCCCTCAAGCAGCTCCCAGAAAGGTAATAGACGTGATTATGGCAGAGGCCAATCAGGTACAGAAGGAAAAGGGTCAGTTTATGACTTCCAAACAACTAAAGTGGGTCATTCTGAAGCTGATAATACCATTTTACCTTCAAAAAGAGATGACACCGCCACAACAAGCCTCAGTGGACATATACAAAGCCAGCCACAGTGCATACAACAATGAACTTCAGTTCAAGGAGTACCAGATCCTTGCAGACCTGTAGAAGAATTGCATGAATTCTTACCTGACTGTGAGAAAATTCCTGGGCCATCCCAATACTTGCAAATTGTTCAATGGATGGCATCCATTGATGGAGAAGAAAAACATGATGCTTTTGACACTAGAATGGAGGAAAAAAAACCCTCCACCACCCAAACCAGTGCCAAAAACAGCCCCAGTGGCCAGCAGCATCAATTTCAACGTGAAAAAGCAGCCACAAACTCCAAAAAAGGGCAAAGGGAAGGCACCAGCCCCAAAACCTTACAGCCAGGGCTACAGGATGCCATGGAAAATGTATTTCAGATGGCCAGAACCATGATGGAATTACAAAAAAAGGAGGAAGCCAGATTAAAATATCAAAAATAATTTCTGATACTTTTAATTGTATTCCAGAGTTGTATAAAGCTATTATTGACGTAAAAAGTCATCTTTCTGAGAAGAATACATCAATTGGTGACAATCTTAAAACAAATAGCTTGAGTCTGAGGCAAATAAATGATACACTTAAATGCTTTGAAAGAGTTTTAAGAACAATCAAAACTTCCAATAATGATAATTCTTTTGGCATTAAGATAAATGAACAATCTGCCATCATTGAAGAATTAACAGACAAATATTCTAAATTCAATATTGATGACATAATTGAAACAAAAATAAAACAAGCTATTAATACTATTAAAGAAGATAATAAAAAAGCTCTTGATGATATTTCAAAATCATTTGCAGAAGTAAAGACAAATACAGTTGCCTTGAAAAAGCATTTTGATACCTCAAGAGAGGAAATATCAAAATTAGCAATAAAGTTAAATGAAGTTATATCTGATAATACTAAACAAACAGAATTATGGAATGAGCTTAAATATAAATAGGATGATCATAAAAAGAATGTCATAGACTCTATACAAAGCTTACAACATGAGTTAAGAAATTCAAAAAGGTGTAATAACAGTAAAATGAATGATATTGAAAAACTGCTAAACAGTTTACCAAGAATGTCTACACCTCTGAATCCAAATGAAGATGCAAGAATTCCCAATCCACAAGTATTGGACATTGAAAATTCACATTTAATAAATGAATTTTCTACTTCTGTTCATAACTTAGAACCATCAATGGGCCAAGCACTCTTGAAAGAAGTTCCAAAACTTAAAGAATGGCCTCACTTTAGTGGGGAAGGAGAGTATGACCATATGGAATTCATTAGAGGTATTGACATGATCAAAGAGGATTTTGAATTACCAGACAGATTGGTAACAGCCATATTTAACACCTTGTTTACCAAATCAGCTGACAGATGGTACATCAAAATAAGACAAGCACATGGACACCAGAGTTGGACTTGGTGGAAAACCCAAATCATTAAAAAATGGGAAAATGATGCTTGGAGGTTTGAAGTTGAAACAGCCTTTGAATCTGCCAAATCTAATGCTGATAAAGACAAAGCCTTACCATGGTTTTGCCAACAAAAAGACATATTAACAGCATTTTATCCTGACATGTCAGAATTTATGATCAATAGAAAAATTCTGAGACAATGTGGAGGTGACTTAGAGCATGCTATCAAAAGCAGGACTACTGAACAATCTTAAGCAGAGGCTATTATCAATATATTGGAAGAAGTAACCACCAGAACCAAAATTGGTTCTAGTAGGGTGAATCTCAAAACAAGGTTTAATACACCTTGGAAAGATTCTGTGGACAAAAACCCCAAAGAAAATTTGAATAATATTAAGTATAAATCTGCAGATACAGTCAGGAAGTGCCATATTTGCCAAAGCACCACCCATTTAGCCAAGACATGTCCAAAGAAGGGGAAAATCAATGAAATTGATATTGAAAAGGAACCTGATGTTGAAAAAGATGAAATAATTGAAGACAATTCAGATGATAAGTCATCAATATTTTCTGAATCTTTAAAAGATATAGAAAATATAAATTCCACTTTTGACATCATGGAATCTTATTCCCACTTGCCACAATTGAGCAATGGTCAACTTGATTTATCAAAAGTTCAAGATGCACAACTTATGAAAAAAAAACCAAACAGGGGGAAAGGTTATACAGCTGGTAACTCCTGTATAACAGAAGTGGTGATTGAAAACAAGCACACCAAACCTTTGCTTGACCCAGGAGCCTTCTGCTCTTGTGTTGGAAAATCTTTTCTGAAGACTTGTGTACCAAATTTTGAAGACCAATTGTTACCAATTGATGGTATAAAATTCAATAGTGCAAGTAATCCAATGAAAGCATTAGGAATCTTTGAGACCAATTTCATATTCCCACTCATAAATGGGAATTTAAGAATCACAGTTGAATTTGTTGTTATGGAAAATTTCTCTAGTACCCATTTTATATTGGGAAATGACTATTTAATCATGTATGGAATAGATTTGCATAACAACAAAGACAGATACTTTACTATTGGAGACAATAAGTGCCAAAAATTTGCCTTTTTACCATTTAAAAGACAAATTACAGTAAGCAAAGTATCACCAGAGTTAGAGAAGTTCAAGTCTGAACAGTTAAATGAGGCTGAAATAAGCCTTTATCTGACTGATAAGCAAGAAAATGAACTTTCTTCCCTTTTGTATGACCACAGAGAAGCATTTGCTTCAGACAAAGAACCTCTAGGAGCAATTATTGGTCATGAAGTTGACATCATTCTTAACATTGAGAGACCTTATCCACCACTCTTAAGAAGACCTTTGTATCCAGCAAGTCCAAATCAAGAGAAGCTCTAGAAATTCATATCAAAGAACATCTAGACCTTCGTGTAATAAGAAAAGTTGGCCATAATGAAGAAGTAGAAATAACTACACCAGTCAGAGTGGCATGGCATAATGGAAAATCCAGAATGGTTGGAGACTTTAGAGCTCTGAACACTTACACTGTTCCAGACAGATACCCAATACCAAAAATCCAAATTGCCCTTACTCAAATATCTCAAGCAGTGTATATAACCACTATGGATGCCCTTAAAGGATTCCATCAAAATGTGGTGAAACCAAGAGCAAGAAAATACTTGAGAATTATTGTTCATTGTGGAGTGTATGAATACTTGAGGATGCCCTTTGGTATCAAAAATGCACCCTCACACTTCCAAAGAATGATGAATGAAATCTTCCCTGAAGAACTCTCAGAAGGATGGTTAATCATTTACATTGATGACATTATTGTCTGTTCCAAAACTTGGGAAGAGCACATGTACAGATTGTCCAGAGGTTTGACAAAAATTCAATCTGTAAACATGAAAATCTCCTTGAAGAAATGTCATTTTAGACTTAAAGACCTTCAAGCACTAGGACATGTTGTATCTGGTTTGTCCCTTGGAATTGAAAAAAACAAAGTTGCAGCAGTATTGCTAAAGCCCATGCCTCAGAACAAGAAGGAAATTCAGTCTTTCTTAGGTTTTGCAGGATATTACAGGCAACACATTAAAGATTTTGCATCCATAGCAAGACCACTTTATAAATTGTGTGACAAAGACACAGTATTTGAAATGACTTTTGACAGATTCACAGCTTTTGAGTCTTTAAGAGAGGCCTTGACCACTGCTCTACTCTTACTGATGCCAGACTTTAAATTGCCCTTCAAATTGTATATTGATGCATCAGGGGATGGACTAGGTGCTTCACTTCACCAAGTTCTGATCATAAATGATAAACCTGTAGAAGGACCCATATGTTTCATATCCAGGAAAATCAAACCAACTGGAGCCAGATATGGGGAAAGTCAAATGGAATGTCTATGCCTTGTCTGGGCCTTGAAGAAATTAAACTACTTCTTAGAAGGATGTGATTTTGAGGTGATAGCAGATTGTACAGCCGTCAAATCACTTTTAAACATGAAAACACCCAATACGCATATGCTCAGATGGCAAATAGCCATACAAGAATACAGAGGAAATATGACTATTGTTCATAAGGATGGGAATATTCATAAGAATGAAGATTGACTGAGAAGATAGACATTACCAAATAATATTTATAATCCTGCTTATATTCCAGAAGAAGCTTCACCACAGATCCCAATAGAAGGAATAAGTGTTACATACTTGAACACCACCTTCTTTGAAGAAGTCAGGAATAGCTACACTCAAGATAGGAATTTGAGAATCTTATGCCAATTACTTAACAAAAACAGTAAAGACAACTCTTTAATACACGCCTTGGATGAAGTATGGAAGAGATCTTATAATGAAGGAAGATTTCACCTACTGGATGGTATAATTTACCACAGAACCAAGCACACATGTGTCATGACAGTTGTGGACAGGTCATTAATCAATCTTGTACTAAAAGAATGCCATGATAGCCCCTTTTCAGGACATCTTTCTGAAGACAGAACAAGAGAGAAAGTAAAGACCAGAATATGGTGGCCAATGTGGCAGAAAGATGTTGCAGAGTATTGCAATACCTGTGACAGATGCCAAAAGGCAAATAAATCCACTGGCAAGAGACTTGGAAATATGATAAAAATCCAAGAACCAAGCAGACCTTGGGAAATTGTCCATATGGATTGGGTAACTGGCCTACCACCAGGAGGTGACAGAAGCTATAATGCTTGCCTAGTAATTGTGGACAGATTCAGTAAAACTCCAATCTTTTTACCATGTCACAAGGATGATACAGCCATGGATACAGCTCTTCTGATATGGAATAGAGTATTGTCATGGAATGGGATATTTACAAATATCATTAGTGATAGGGATCCCAAATTCACTTCAGCACTATGGACAAATCTTCACCAATTATTTGGCACTAAACTGTCTTTCTCTACAGCCTACCACCCACAAACTGATGGCCTGGCTGAAAGGATGATCCAAGCCTTAGAGGACATGGTGAGAAGATTTTGTGCATATGGCCTTGAATTAAAAGATTGTTATTGATTTACCCATGATTGGTGTACTCTGTTTCCAGCACTGGAATTAGCATATAAAACATCAATCCATGCCAGTACCAATCAAACTTCTGCTATTCTAGAAAAGGATGGAACCCCAATTACCCCAAGATTCCTTGAGGAAAGATTTAATTGAGATACATCCTACAGCTTCCAGCTTCAAAGGAATGCTAGACAAATCTAGAAGGCATGCAGTAAGGTGCATGGAAGACTCTTTTGCATATGCTAAAGACAAATGGGATAAATCACATGCAACTCCAGATTTCAAAGTGGGGGACCTAGTTCTTGTATCCACCACTAACTTCAATAACATCAAAGGATGTAAAAAGTTGAAATACTCCTTTGCAGGACCTTTTGTGATTAAGGCCCTCCATGGAGAAAATTCTGTTGAAGTAGAGTTATCTGAAGAACTTAGCAATAAGCATCCTACATTTCCAGTGAGCTTGATAAAGCCATTAAAATCTAGTGATGCTGAGAAACTTCCCTTGAGGAATAAGATTCCCCAAGTTATAACTCCTATTGAGGCATCTTGTACTAAGAAAATTACCAAATTTCTTAAAGAAAGAAAATTAAGAACCAAGAAAGTAAGGGAATACCTTGTTAGGTACAGTGACCCAACTTGTGAAGATGAATGGTTAGAAGAAGAAGATATACCAGAAGCTACCAAACTCCTCAGGAGATTCAGACACACTAGAAATGCAAATATTACAAAGTAATTTTTTTTTTTAGGGGGAGGGAATGTGAGCCTTAGAGGTAATCTCATATACCCAAAAGACCACAAATACAGAATTAACATATAAATATAAATAAAATAAATTTATTTATATTATTATAATAAAAATCAAAATATAAATATAAAATTATATTCAAAATTAAAAATTTAATTACCATTTAAAAATAAAATTACATTAAATTTTGAAATTATAAAATTACATTTATACTTGAAAAAATTAAGTAAAAATGAATTTTTAACAAAATTATAAAAAAAACAAATAAATTTGGAAAAAAGTTAAATAAAAATTATTATAACTTTTTATCCAATAAAGAAACATATAAAAATTATTTCACCATTGGATTCCTCATAAAAAATCAGGTGGGGTCACCTCTGAGTGAAAATTTTGTAGCTCAACTCTAAATAAGCTTAAATTAAGTTTTTAGTATTTTCTGTATGAAAATTGAAAATCCTCAAAACTTTAAATTAATTCACATCACATGTAGTGTTAATCACCAAAATTTGTGTTAAAATTGAGGTGTTGTGTATATTTTAAAAGTTATGAGGAATTAAAGTATTTTCAATTGAATTCAATTGAAATGTCAAAATGTGTGCGTGTATTACATAAGTGAACTTTGATTTACATATGAGGTATCAATTATTACTGTGTTGAACTGTACAGCTCAATTGAATTACATATGTAAATTATAAGTATAATACATGATGAGGAATTAAAGGAAAAATAAATTGGAAAGATTAAATTTGAGGGGGAAAAGGAACTCCAGCTCTAAGGGGGAGCTAGACCCCCAAAATCCTTGCTGACAGGCGTGTGGTGTCAAAATTCACGCAAAAGCTCATCACTGTTGGCCTGGAATTGAGTTACAGGGTCTGTGGACTCAATTGATGATGAGGTTTTGATACCAACTAGGGTAGTTTTAGCTGTTGTCAAGAGGGTAAAACTACCCTTAAGATAAAACAATCATAGTAAAAACAGTTTTAACTGGTTTCTACGTCTCTTACACACATTCTGACGTGTTTTGAAGGCTCTAGACCAGGTATTGCTATAGTAATGGCTGAATTCAAGCCACAAAGTATCAATTCAGTTGACTCAATAGCAGTGATTAGTTGGGCTTTTCAAAGCTCAATAATCCAAACACAAATTCTTAAAATACTTATTTCAATTTTAACTTTGTTGTGATATTTTTTCATTTCTTTGGATCATTTTATTTGCAGACAATTCTGCTTTGTGGGTATTTTATTATAGATATATCAATATATAGTTCAGTTTCAAAGTTAATTATCTTGGAAGCTCACTTATGGGAGCCTATAGATGAATGCTATTGAAATTGACAACCTCCAAGCTTCAAAGCAGATTTTCATTAATAATAAATTTTCTTGGGGAATTTGGGAATATACTAACATAGAAATAGTATTAGAAGCATACCCTAACATTTATTGTTTTACTGTTACCTGCAATTTGTATTCGGTGAGACATTATATCTGCTATCAATTCCCCTTTTTAAAGCAAGGTTTCAACCAAAGTCAAAACAAGCGATCAAGATTTATTGGAAAATTTATTTTAAGGAGAGTCCCACAAAACGGAGTATATATTGAGAAGATATACCCCCTTTTTCAACCTGAAAAATTCTTGAGAGGAAGCATTTAAGCTCATAGCTAGATGATATGAACATTAAAAGTGGAATATTGGTATTTTGTCATAAAGTCTGGGAACTTTTTATTATTGATTCTATGTTGTAAAATAATAGCTAATCAAATACTCCTATAAAACAAACTGTCAATAAATAAATTTTAAATATTCATAACAATCTGAAACATGAATTTGTTTTATTTTTTGGCTTCATTTTATATATTATTCTGGAGAAATTATCAAATCTTATCAAACCATCTTTATCTAGTGAGCTACATCAATATGTAAAAACCAGGATAATTTGGGGTGTTATTTAGAGTAAAATAGGGTAGTCTCTGTATCAAGAAATAAAATTAACCTTAAAGAATGAAAATATTTATGCTTTTTTGAGGGAATTAAATCGGCATGTATTAATATGACTAAAAATCAATTTATTCAATTATTTATTCTATTGAAAGAACTCTATCAAAATGTTTCTTATTTGATGTATTTTATATTTTACTTGCAGTATTATATAGGCTCTCTACATTTTGACTTCAATTTACTTATTATTAGTTTTATTTTGAAACTATAAGGATATATAGAGAGCCTTCCATGCACTGAAAACCAAATATTATACCTGAATTTGGTGGTTTCATATCTTTTAGTATTTGAACATATATTTTTGAGTTTTACAATACTTCAAAATAGTAAATTAATATTATTGAAACCAATTCAGAAAGTAATTTTCCTTTTTCTTTACAATAATATTTCTTCAAACTTATGGGGGACACCTTTATAGACCTCTTTTACTCATGTCATTTAAGCTAATAAGAAATATTAACAGTCCTTCAAAATGATTGAAAACTTGATATTAATTAATAAATAAAACAATTCAATTTTTTTTCTTTCAAACTTTTCAAATTCTATATGATATGAAGGAAAAAAAAACTGGCAGAAGTTGGTTCTTTTCAAAAGTTTGTTTCTCAAAACATATCTATAAAGCTTATGGTAGGTTTTCACAGAATAAATTCCTTTTATAAAACCATAAAGCTCAAAATAATAATATATTTAGAAAAACCAGCCTTCTATAAATTTTATTTAAGAAAATCATACATACACCTATTGAAAGTGTTTTTACAAGAGAAGGGAACACTATTTTTTGTTTTGTATATTATTTACCCTGAATAAGCAGCTTTAAGAGTTTTCAAATTAATCTTGAACAATAAAAGTACAAATAATTAAGTTAGATCCTTGTGGGAATTGTGCTTGGAGTGGGAAAAATCTCATTTCATGTCCATGTCCACTCATAATCAAAACATGATCTGAATCATGTTTCAATTATTCAACTAAAATTATAAGACATTTACCAATTAATCTACACTGTTGATATCCTTTTTAATTTAAATGTGTTAGAAGTGGCTATTCATAAAGTCTTAAGCCAATGAATTAATTCTCTTTGCAAAAAATGAAGTAACTATCCAAATTAATCATGAATTATATGATTTTATCAATCAGACTATGTTAGAAACCTTCAAATATATTTGTTTTAAAATTAAAAACCAATTCTGTTCATCCCTTCAAGCATAAGACAATATACCAAATCTAAATTATAAATATATTTGAACATGATTGAAGGAAAATCAAAGTCTTTGATATTTTTTTGACATAGGGACATGGATTATGATAATCTGGCTCTTGGAGATTAATTGAACTGGTCCATATTTTGTGAAATGAAGAAAAAAATTACTTGTAATGTATATTATTGGAATAATATTTACTCAAATATATACTCCTATTTGTATATCAAATGTGCTTTTGAAACAGAAAAACTATTTAACTTTACTGTTCAAAGGGCAAAAATAAACACAGAAACCACAAAAACATATCTTAAATATATTTTTTTTCACAAATTATTCATGCAAAATGATAGATCAAGCTCATAACAAGTAATTACAAGAATATTTATAAGAGGTGAATAAAACCTCCTTTCATAATTACGATAAATTGTTTTCATATTTTTTTGGAGAATAGAAATAGAAAAAACCGCCTTTCTGCTACTCTAAAACATTTTTTATTTTTTATTGAATTTTTTCTGAGTTTTGCATCCATTTTTTATGGTGATATTTTATTTTGTTGTTTGATTTATTTTTTATTTTCTGTATTAATTTTCCCAAGTTTTATATATTATGGTTGTAAAATTTCTTTTCTTTAGATTTTTTGTTTTTCAAAAAAAATTACAGTAGCAGCCATTTTGAAGGACTTCTACTTTAATATGTTTGAGATGTGTCAGCTTTGTCACAGTATAGGAACTGTAATAGCTTCTTATGTAAGATTGTGAAGGATTGTCAACAATTTTACAGTAGCACCATTATAGGACCTTTACTGTAGTATCCTTGGAATTTCATTGATTTACTCCAGTAGAAGTTCCTGTGTTGCATAGGGACCACTATTTATATTTTCAAGTGATAAATATAAGAAGAAAATTCCTCTGCAACAAATATAAATGTTTGTTTTTAAAGTAAAAACTGATAAGATTTGTTAATGATGCAAAAGTAATGAAAAAAATAAAAAATAAAAACTTCATTTCAAGGAATTATAAACAATAGAGATCAAAATACATACAAATAATTTTGGAAAAAGATATTTTGAACCCTTTATCTGCTCCCTATGAGGTCTCAGCACCTGAAAAATTTAAAAAACAGAATTCTCAATCAATCCAGTTTCTTCCAAGGAGGCTTTGGTTGAAGAAATTGGTTTTGACATTTGTGAGCCACCTTTTGAAGAAGAAATAAGAATTTATATTGTAACCAAGGCATGGTAAGTCATAAATCAAGAAAGATGAAAGATTTATTTATGATCAATAATGGGATTTCCCTCTCTTGAGCCTCAAAAACTCTGGAATTGGTTGAATTTCAAATGAATTTTGAGCTCCAATTTTTTTATTTTTAAAGTTATTCATTTGAAGATGGAAATATAAATGGGAAGAGTTTTCATATATTATATTATCTACTTGAGCTAGTTGTAAAAGGGAAGAAACTCTTGGAGATTCTGTGTAAGGTTTGACTATGAAACAATAAGTAAAAATTACTAATATTTTACTAATTGTACTATGAATGTCCTTATAAATGAAATAAATAAGATAAAAAATGATTATAATAATAAAGAATTATTATAATTATGGCGTAAAAATAATTATATTATTAATAAAATATAATAATATAATTTATATTATAAAATATAATATAATAAAATAAATATATTAATATAAAATAATTAATATATTTAAAAGCACTCTATTATTGTTACAAACAAATAATAAAGGCGTAAAAGATTGTTTTTTTATTAATAAAAAACAATTAATAACAATAATATTACCAATATTAAAGTTATAAATTAATATAAATACTATTTATATTAATTAAAGAAGGGTGTTGGTAAACACACGTAAGCTTTTAGTAAAAACACATAAGCCCTTACGTGTTTTTACCAAATTATGGCCAAAACACGTAATTTTATGGTAAAAACACATAAGTAACCTAATTTTTTTATAAAAATTCCTCAGGCTCATTTTTGAGAATTTTTAACATTTTTTTTGCCATATTTTTTCCGACATGGGATGTGAAGGTCCCCAAATTTTTTCAATTTTTTTTTTTGCCCAATTTTTCTATTTTGGGCAATTTGGTAAAATGGCCCATTTTTTTGAAAAAATTCATTAAAAATGTTCCCACTTATGAATTTCAATAATTTTTTTTTTAAAATGAAGGTGAGAATGTTGAGAATAATAAACCAGAAGCCCAACATTTTGGTATTTTTTTTGCAAGAACATTTGTAGGCCCAAAAAGTCCATGTTTTTTTATGTTTTTTTGTTCATGTTTGTAGTTGATTTGAAAATGCCATTTATGACATAAATTGAATTAAAAATTTAATTTATGATGAGTGGAAGTTGAAATTTGATTTTTGGCACTAACAGTGCCATTTATCACATCAAAAGGGCCATAAATGGCATCACTAATGACATAATAATGCCATAAATGGCATCAAGAATGACATACAGATGCCATTTATGGCCAGAAAATTGGAATAAATAGCATTACAGCAATGCCATAAATTGAATTTAATGGCCTTGACAATGCCATTTATGCATTTAAAAATGCCATAAATGGCCTTCAAAATGGCATTAATGGCTTTAACATTGGCCTTAAAAATGGAATTAATGGCCTTAACTATAACATAAATGGCATCAAAAATGCCATTTATGGAATCAAAAATTCCATTTGTGGCATTACATAAATGGAATTAACAATGCCATTTATGGTGTTACATAAATGGCATTATGCCATTTATTGCATTGATAATGCCATTCATGGTATTAGTAATGCCATTTATGGTGTTACATAAATGGCATTATGCCATTTATTGCATTTATAATGCCATTCATGGTATTAGTAATGCCATTAATGGCATTTTTAATGTGGCATTATTAATGCCATTTGTGGCATTAATGGCATCAGAAATGTTGCATTTTTGATGCCATAAATGGCATTAATGGCATCAATAATATTTCATTGATAATGCCATTAATGGCACTGTTAATACCATTAATGGCACCGTTAATGCCATTTATGGCAGTGTTAATGCCATTTATGGCAGTGTTAATGCCATTTATGGCACTGTTAATGCCATTTGTTATGGCATTTTTAATGCCATTTATGGCATTAATGGCATCAGAAATATTTCATTTATAATTCCATTAATGGCACTGTTAATGCCATAAATGGAATTTTTAATGGCACAAATGGCATTAATGGCATCATACATGCCATAAATAGCCATATTTCATTTAATTACCATCCCTTACGTGTTTTTACCATAAAATTACGTGTTTTTACCAATTGATGGTAAAAACACGTAAGCTCTTACGTGTTTTTACCAATTTGCTTACGTGTTTTTACGAATACCCTTAAAGAATTATTAAAATAATAATAAAGAGAAAATTATTATAATAAGAGAAAATAACCTACTTTTAACACTTAATATAATAATTTTGGAATATTTTACGCCAAAAAATATAAATACAACCTTTTCAAATTGTATTTACAATAAAAATAAAGAAAAATTACTAATATTCTTGATTTTTACGTGGAAATGAGTTTTTAGAGAGATTTTTAGCAAAAACAATTAAATAAATGATTTAATCACGTCAAAATAGATGATTATAACAAAGTGGTCTTTGGTCTTTAATAATATAGTAGTTTTATATATAAAGAATAAAAAAATTACCTTTGATTTAATTGATTTAATGTTTTTGATGTGTCTGAGGGGAAAATAGAGTAAAAAGAGCTCTATTTATAGTAAATACCTCCCTCCTAGAGTCTAGTAGACGTGTACTGATCATATCAACTGGAATTGATCAATAGTTCAAGGTTTGGAGATGATTACATCATGATCAAACCATATTGCATCATTATTACACCATTATTTAGAGTTATCACTATAACTCTAAAGTCAATGACATCAGAGGCTTGGCAGAACCCCAGTTTTCGTGGATTTTATTAGTTTTAATCATAAACTAATAGTATTCACCAATTTTATCACTTATATGACTGTTAAACTTAAATTAAGGTTACAGTGAGTGATCATAACTGCTCAAATTAAGCTCAAACTTTGATCTTGAATAACTTTTAGGTTTTACACGCTACAGTAATTCAGAGAGTGAATTCTGATAGCCTGACATAACCTTATTATGCTTCCAAGAGCTTTTCATTACATAATCAAAACCCTAATTTTGATGATTTTTCTTGTAACTCATCTTTTCTGTTGAAATTCAATATTTTAAACTTCAAATCATGATTTCAGGGGGTTATACCCTGAATTTAATAATAACAATTACATCATTCTTCACGAATGAACTAGTAGAATCCAACTGTGTCCTTTATTTTAAGTTTGGCCCACTTTCACAACAAAGTGGTCAACAGCTCTGTTGATTTTTATCAATATTTCATCATAGGTTTTAACCTTGTTTATAAATTGTAAAATAAAGTTCATATCTGTGTTCTTACAGTTATTAAGTGGTAACTTTATTTTTGGTTCATCACTCTATCTTGTATAGTTTAAGAGATATTAGCTATGATCCTTGAATATATGCGTTGACCAAAAAAGTGCATATATTCAGGTTAATTCCTTAAGTATTAACTTTGGTAATTAGCTCATTAATTGTTTTATGTGTGGAGTTTTATGGGAAATCCAATGGTACAATTTATTTCACATTTTGTTTCATATGTTCTTGAAATAAATAAGGATTTATGGTTTTTATAAGGTATTATTCCTTATAACTCATTAAATATTGGTTTTACAGATATGCCATGAAAATGTTATATGTGTATTTGACCATGGGGAATCCAATGGTATAATTTATTTCACATGTTGATTCATTGGTTTTTAAGTTAAGCCAAGTTTTGTACCAATTTATGGTATTTTTTGTATTTTTAAAGTAGTTATTTTTAATGTGTAATTATTCTAAGTGATTTTAATATAATTATCTTAAAGGTATAATTTCTCTAAGTATCTTTTGTGACCTTATTGGGTATGTGGTCATATCTCAAAGGCTCACATTCTGTAATATTCCAGTGGCTTGAGAGACCTTAGAATACTAACAGACATTTGAATTCTTGTTGTAACCTAGTTCACAGGAATGGTCCATGCTCATTCTAGGTTTAGTCCAAGCTGATTTCCAAATGGAACACCTTCCCTCAGGTGTAGCCAATTTTCTCATAGTGATTCCTATTTCCATCTCCTGAGTTATTCTGTAATTCCTATCTTCATCTCCAAATCTATTCCCTAATTCCTATTTTCCCCTCTGGAGGTATTCCCTGATTCCTATTTCAATCTCCAGAGTCATTTCCTAATTCTTAATTCCATATCCAGAGCTATTCTGTAGCTCCTATGTTCATTTCAAGAGTTATTTCACAATTTTATTTTCTTCTTGGGAGTTATTTCTCAATTTGGCCCTTTGGTATTCCCTAATTCCTATTTCCATCTCCAGAGTTATTTCCTAATTCCTATTTTCCCCTCTGAAGTTATTTCCTAATTCCTATTTCAATCTCCAGAGTTATTCCCTAATTCCTATTTCCATATCTGGAGCTATTCCATAATTCCTATGTTCCTCTTCAAAGTTATTCCCTAATTCCTATTTTCACCTATGGAGCTATTCCCTAATTCCTATTTTAATTTCCAGAGTTCTTCTGCAATTGGTTTTTCTTCTTGGGAGTTGTTCCTCAATTTTCTCCTGAATTATTCCCTAATTCCTATTTCCATCTCCAGAGTTCTTCCCTAATTCCTATTTCAATCTCCAGAGGTATTCCCTAATTCATATTTTCATCTCTAGATTTATTTCCTAATTCCTATTTCCATTTCCAGAGTCATTCCCTAATATCTTCTGTAATTCCTAAATCCTTCCATGCCTGAAGCTATGGTGAAATTTTATTCCTGTTTCTTCTGAAAGATTACACAATTTTATTCCTATTTCTTCTTCAAAAACTCCACAATTTCATTCCTATTTCTTCTTTGAAAATTCCATAGTTTTATTCCATTTCAGAAACTATTCTGCAGTTGTATTTCAATCTCTGGAATGATTTGGCAATTTTATTTCCATATCTGAAATTATTCCACAATTTTATGTTTTATTTCTCAGAGCTATTCAGGGATTTTTCCAGAATCACTCCCAAGTTCCTCCATGTTATTCCAATTCTTTCTCCAAAATTTCACAAATTAATTCCCATTTATTCCCCAAAGTTCTCAATTTTATTCCTGTCACTGGAGTTATTCCGCAATTTCTCTGGTTTTATTCCACATCTTCATTTTCATTTTTTTAAATTTGGTAAGCTTGAGACTGATATAATTGGTATGGAATCTCACAACATCTAGAAGGGTTTTATTTTTCTCTAAGATTGTGTGCTGATAAGATAAATTGGTAATTCTGAGTGTTTCTAAGACTTGTAGGTAAGATAACTTGATATTTTATGATAAAAGGGGGAATGTATCTTGAAATAATGCTAAAGAGTGTTATTATAATTGGAGAAAAGATCTTTCAATAGATCAGTACCCCCAATATTTGGTATTTGGTAGCTTCCTAATAGTATGATTTCACTTATCTTAGCCACTGGGAAGTATTCAACACTATACTTCCACTGAGCCTAGTTCATGGGAAATTAAGCTCACTATAGTATACTGGACTACCTCGCAGGTAATTCATTCCTTATTCTTGGTCTTAGGATTTAATGTGCATAAGGGAATTTTGAACTTTGGGGGAGAACAAACCTTTATGTAGACCCTTTTAAAGCCCAAGGGGCCCTCAATGAAAACTGTATTTTCCCATTTAAATTTGTATTTATCTCACCATTTAAATATATTTTTGGTGAGGCTTTGTCTTGCATGTGTGGGGATATTTGAGAATTGGTGATTATTTTTCTTACCCACAGCCTCCATTTTTTCACACTGTCTTCTATTGGTTAGTTTGTTATAACATGGACTTCATGGATGTTCCTTTCTGGCATGAGGTGATTTAATTTTTAATGGAATGTTTCCTTTTGAGAAGTTCTTTTATTTTTCATGCTATTATTTTGGTGGGTTCAATATCAGAGGATGGTTTTTTATTTTCCTTAAATATTTAAGATTCCAGATGTTATAGAAGTCATGGCTGTATTTACTGTTTTTGTGTTTTTATTTTAGGTCAGGTAATATATATCTCCTGCTATAAAGGGGATGGTGTAATATTCCAATTTAGCACATTCTGTGCATAGACACATGAGCCATTCCCTTGCATGATTGTGTGCGGCTGTATAAATTATTTGTCTGAGATTACAAGAAAGTCTTTGTGATTCCATGAATATTTCCTTTTTTAGCTTGAATTAAATGGCAAATGATTTCAAGAATTGAACTTGGTTTATTATCTGCCAGTGCCACTGAGGCATTGAACTTAACTTTTGTGGATCCTTTCTTCTGAATTCCTCAAGTGTTTTTGCAAGGATGAGTGGTTTTACTGTGAATATATAATGGGATATTTCCTGTGGCTGTGCTGTAGATCCTCTTGAGGATTTCCAGTGAACCAAATCTTGAAATTATGTCACCTTCCTATGTCTGAATTTCAACTTAATGGTTAATCTATCTAGGTTTCATATGGCTTCTGAACATGAATCCTTTAGTCATAACAATGGTGTAAAGATTTTTGAACTTGTTTAATTAACAGATCAGTGGCTTTTTCTTTTTAACCAGATCTCTATATTCATCTTGATTTTGAATATTAATGATAAACCTGAATTTCTTACCTCAAAAATGAAATATTTTTTGCTGAATGTGCCAGGGGATTATGTTTCAAGTGTATCCTTTGGGTTATAACTTGAGTTTTGGTACTAAACTTGAGAGTAAGTCTTCCTGAGGGTGTGCTCTAGTTCAAATTTGAATTTCTATGACCTTGAGAATGTTGAAGAGAGGTTTGTGTTGGATACCACAGCAATAATCAATTTAAAATTCAAGCATTATGGAAATAGTTTACAGGTAATCTCTTTGAAGAATAAATTGAAATATTGGTGATAAACAGGGGAGACTACCTTCAGCACAGTTTCAATTTCTTCTGGATATTCCTCCTCATCCCATTGCTCCTCCAGGGAGGCATAAAGGCATAAAGGAGGGAGTTCCATATCTTCTTGAAAAAGATGAAGTGAAGATATAGAAACATCTTTTATCTCTTTTAAGACTTCCTCTATTGATGGAAGTAATGACTGAGAGGGAATGTTGGAAGGGATATGGATAGAATAAGGAAGGGAAGGTGTCTTAAGTTTGCCAACCGGAGAAACACTGTTGACAGCAGTGGAAAACTCATCACTAGGAGAGAAAATAATACCACTAGAATCCTTATAACTGGAGTCATAGGTGATAAATCCATTTTTCCAATCAATAATGGGACTAAAATGGTAAAGGAGATCATAGCACAATATTGGGTCTTCTCCCTTGGATGAATCTATGATAATGTAAGATGTGACTATGAAACTGATGATAATATCACTATTAATCAACAGCACTATGTCTGTTCTTATGAAATATAATAATAAAATATTATTATAGCCACAATTAAATAATTGAAGAATTATTCCTTTCACGTGTTAAACACTACTATTGATTTTAACAGTGAGCAGTAATTGTCTACAAGAATCAATTACAAGAAGATTTTAATAATAAAAGTTCGTTTATTAAATTAATAAAATTATTTTAATATATAATTATCTTTTGCAAGAATAATTATAATGATGATTCTTGAAGAAAACTACTTTTTAGAAAAAAACTTTAAGAATCAAAAATAAATCACTTACTAATATTCCAAAGAACTCATTTAAAGATATGATAGAGAGATTTGATGTAGAATTGTGGATTTTTAAGGATCAAAATGTATTTATAACAGTATTACAACAATATATAGTTAAACTCTATGATTTCACGTCTTTCTGATTGATTCTTAAAGATTTAAAACACTTAAGAATAGATATAACTAATACTTACTTGTTGGTAATAAGATGATGATGTGGTATTGAAGTATTTTCCATTTTACCACCTCAAAGAGTTAATTTGAGCTTATTCACTCTATGGAGCTACCCTAGGTAAATTTTTGTGTAGAATCCAAATCTGGCCTTAAATCCATGGATTTACTTACTCAATAAAAAGTTATTCATCTTTTCTGAAATAAAAAATGATGAATTTTGGATATATGCATGACTTATGATTTATGCATAATTCAAAATTTATTTTCAAGATAATTGTGGCCTATTTGGGTAGGTAAAATATACCTCAAGGCTCACATTCCCTCCCACCAAGAAATAAAATTGTACTACAATTTTATCAATGGTATAAAGAGTAAAAGGCCCCAAAGGGGGGTTAATGTCCACTGTCCAACCTCTTTACATCACTCAGATCAAGTAATTTAAAGCACATTTATAGACATATTCAGGCTTGTGGCCTTCTTTCATGTCTAAATCTTCTCAAGAGTTTAGCTGAGTCAGGTATATCTGATTCTGCCAGCCATTCATCTTCATGTACTGGATTTCTATATCTGACAAGATATTCTCTCTGATTTTTCCCCCTAAGTCTCCTTTCTTGAATGACTTTCTTTATCTTTTTGTCTTCATTCTGTTCCACTGGTGGAACAGTTAAAGGAGTTTGGTTCCTTAAAGGAAACAATTCTTTATCAGCTGGTTGATAAGGCTTTATCAAGCTGACTGGAAAGGTGGGGTGTTTATTTTCCAATTCACCACTCAATTCCACTTGAACCGCATTGGTTCCATGTAAGCCAACAATAACAAAAGGTCCTACATAAGAATCTTTGAGTTTCTTTGGGCCTTTTATATTATTAAAATTCAAGGTTGAAACTAGAACTAAGTCCCCTACTTTGAAGTCTGGTACTTTATGACTCTTGTCCCACTTCTGTTTTGCATAATCAAAAGCATCATTCATACTTTTTTTTGCATGATGTTTTACTTTATCAAGCATTATTTTGAAGCTGGAAGCTGTAGGATGAATGTCAATCAAGTCTTTCCTCAGTGTGTCTGCTGGGAGTCTTGGATTCCATCCTTTTTCTAACATAGCAGGAGTTTGTCCTGTGGAAGAATGGACTGATGTCTTGTATGCCAATTATAGTGCAGGTATCAGAGTGCACCAGTCATGGGTAAAGCCATCTTAGTCCTTGAATTCTAACCCATAAGCACAAACACTTCTGATAATGTCTTCTAAAGTTTGAATAATCCTCTCTGCTAGCCCATCTGTTTGAGGGTGATATGCTGTATAGAATGATAAATTAGTCCCAAACAATCTATGAAGATTGGTCCAAAGTGCAGATGTGAACTTGGGATCTCTGTCACTTATGATATTCTTAAATAATCCTGTATGAGAAATAACTCTACTCCATAGAAGAAGAGCTGTATCCATCGCAGTGTCATCTTTATGACATGGTAAGAATATGGGAGTCTTGCTATATCTGTCTACAATGACTAAAAAAGCATTATAACTTTTGTCACCACTTGGAGGAAGTGCTGTGACCCAATCCATGTGAACAACTTCCCAAGGGGATTTTGGTTCTCGAATATGGATCATAAGTCCAAATTTCTTGCCTGTACTCCTGTTTGCTTTTTGACATCTGTCACAGGTATGGCAATATTCAATGGTTTCTTTTCTCCAAGATGGCCACCATGCACAGTTCTTTACTTTCTCAAGTGTTCTGTCTTCTGACAGGTGTCCAGAGTAGATGCTATCATGGCATTCATGAAGAATGGTATTAATAAGCAATCTGCTACATAATGTCATTACACAACAATGTTTGGTTCTGTGGTAAATAATCCCATCAAACAAATGAAATCTTCCTTCATAATAGGAATTTCTCCAAACTTCATCTAGTGCATTGACCAAAGATGTATCTTCGCAGTCTTTATTTAATAAAGAATTCAAGATATGGCAATTCTTGTCCTGTTTATAAGATTCTCTGACCTCTTCAAATAATTCAGTCCCAAAATCAGTTATGTTAATCCCTTCAATTGGAATCTGTGGTTCAGCCTCCAAGGGTACATAAGCTAGGTTATCAGGAGTGTTGGCTAATTCCCATCTGCATAGTCCATCAGCATTCTTTTGAACCTTTCCTGCTTTGTGGACTATAGTCATGTTTCCTCTATATTCCTGAATGGCTATTTGCCATCTCAACATATGTCTGTTAGGAGTTTTCATGTTAAGAAGTGATTTTACTGCATTACAGTCAGTTATCACTTCAAAAGCACTGCCATCAAGATAATAGTGTAGTTTCTCAAGTTCCCATACCAAGAATAAGCACTCCATTTGGCTTGCACCGTATCTGGCTTCTGTTTGTTTGATTTGTCTTGAGATAAAACAAACTGGTCCTTCTGTAGGTTTGTCATCAATAATTTGAACTTGATGTAGGGCATCACCTAATCCATCTCCACATGCATCAATGTATAATTTAAAAGGAATATTCCAGTCAGGCATCAGGAGTAAAGGTGCTTCTGTAAGAGCTCTCCTTATCTTCTCATAAGCTTTAATTTTCTCCTGTGTCATCTCAAATACAGTCTGTTGATCACAGATTCTATAAAGTGACTTGGCTAGAATTGCAAAGTCTTTTAGGTGTTGCCTATAATAACTGGAAAACCCAAGAAAATACATAATTTATTTTTTATTCTGGGGTATTGGCTTAAGTAACACTGCTGCTACTTTGTTTTTGTCAATACCCAAGCTTAAACCAGAAACAATATGTCCTAATGCTTTGAGTTCTTCAAAACCAAAATTGCATTTCTTAAGTGAAATTTTCATATTCACTTCTGCAACCTTGTGAAGTACCCTTGCAAGTCTTTCAAGGTGTAAGGACCAAGAATCAGAACATATGATAATATAATCAATATAAATGATATGCCATCCTTCAGACAATTCTGTGGAAAAGATGGTATTCATCATCCTTTGATAATTGGATGGAGAATTTTTAATGCCAAATGGCATTCTAAGATACTCATAAATACCACAGTGAGTGATAATTCTAAGTAATTTCTTAGCTTTAGGCATCAAAACATTTTGATGGAAGCCTTTCAATTCATCCATTGATGTTATATACTTGGCTTTAGACAATTGAGTCAAAGTTTCTTGAATTCTAGGGATTGGATACCTATCTGGAACTGTGTAGGTATTCAATTCTCTGAAATCTCCGACCATTCTTGACTTATCATTATGCCAGGAAATAATAACAGGTGTTGTCACTTCAACTTCCTCATTATGGCCTACTTTTCTTAGTACACAAAGTTGGATCAACTCTTGGATATGTTTTTCCAAGGCTTCTCTAGCTCTGGGAATGGCTGGATAAGCTGGTCTTCCAAGTACTGGAGGATATGGCCTGTCAATATTAAGAGTAATATCAACTTCATGTCCCCTTATAGCACCTAATGGTTCATTATCAGAGGCAAATGCATTATTTTATGTATATAACACATGAATAAGTTCATTGCTCATTTTTGGTGACAATGATGGATGAATTTGTGCTTCAGAAAGTTGATTAGACACAAATTCATCTTTTGAAGTATCCTTGACAGAAGATACCACAGATATCTGTTTTGGCATATTGGAAAAAGCAAATTTTTGTCTTTTGTTATCCCCAATTGTGAAATATCTGTCTTTATGCTTATTGATGTAAATACCATAAATATTCAAGTAATCATTTCCAAGAATGATGTGCTGAGATGTGCAATTATTCATTACTACAATTTCAGTTTTCATCCTTACACTTCCTGCTGGGTGTGGAAATACAAGATCAGTGTCTAATATACCCAAGGGGTACATATTGTTACTGGCACTACTAAATTGCACACCTTCTATTGGTAATAGATGGTTTTTCCATTCAGGAAGTATAATTTGGAGATAATCTTTGCCTACACAAGTGCAAAATGCCCCTTTATCCAAATCTACTTTGGCTTCAATATAGCTCATCAAAACTGATGTGATACAGGATGCTCCAGCAGTGTAGCCTTTTCCTCTAGCAGGTTTTGTTTTACACATTCTGGCATCTTGGATATTCATCAGGTTGCAGCAATCCTCACTGTACTGTGGCAAGTGGGTATGGACTTCTGTGACCTCAAAGAAAGCTGTAATGTTTTCAATGGGATAGTCCTCCACTGGTGTATCCTCAGAGACTGCAGAATCTTGATCAGACTCCTCTTTCTCTTCAGTACACTGAATTTCTTCAATGAATTGAACTTCATTGATTTTTGTCTTTTTGGTGCAAGTGTTTGCTAAATGTGAAGTACTTCCACATTTATGAAACTTCAGGACAGGTCTTTCTGGTCTTTTATCCTCTCCAGAACTCTTTGGGACCATCTTGGATTCCATAGGGATTTCAGTCCAAGTTTTACCAATTCTTGTTCTGGTAATGATAGCTTCCATTGCATTAATTTAGTCCTCTGTTGAACAGGGATTTACACATCTGCTTTTGATAGCATTTTCCAGTTCTCCTCCACACTTTCTTAATATCTTCATATTAATCATAGTGTCAGACATATCTGGGTGTAAGGCAGATAATCTGTCCTTTTGCTTGAAGAACCAAGTAAGTGGTTTATCTTTCTCTGAGTTAAAAATGGCACTTTCAAAAGCATTTTCCATTTCAAACCTCCAAGAATTGTTGGACCATTTGGTAATCACTTCAGATTTCCACCAAGACCAATCATGTTTTCCATGATCCATTCTCATTTTGTAATACCATTTCTTTGCAGTTCTGGTAAACAGAGAGTGTAATTTCCCCACTATGATTTCATCAGGTATATTAAAGTCATCTTGTAACATATCAATAGTCCTGATGAACTCAATATGGTTATATTCTCCTTCACCAGAGAATGTTGGCCATTCTTCTAATTTGGGAATATCTTTAACAGAGACAACATTTTCTCCTAAAAGTGGGGTAAAACTTCCTTTAACAGAAATTCTTTCTTCAGTCAAAGGTGTAGAATGTCTTGGCATATGTGGTTCATAATTCTTATGAAGTTGTTCTACATTTGCAATGATTTCATTCTTTAACTTCTGCCTTTCACTGTCACTTTTTTCCAAATGTGTAGCAAATTGATTGGTATTTTCAACTATCTTTAAGACATGGTCTTGTAGAGTCTTAAATTGATCATTCATTTTAAAAATAGAAAGATCTTCCATTTCATCATTCTGAATCTGAAATGTACTCTCAATTCTGCTACAAGAATTGATAATTGAATCAAATTTGGGATTTGTTAATTCATACCATTCAGTATATTTCTTGTCATGTTTTTTCAAATCATTAATATCCAATGTTATTTTATTAACTTTGAATCAAGTTTACCAATTTCTACATTAATAGCTCTTTGTACATGATCTATTTGCGTGGAAAAGTCCTTTTCATCCTTTCCTGCTCCTTGGCTGTGAATTCCATGAGAGTTCTGGCCATGTTGAACACACTGTCCATGGCTGAAGGCTCCAATTTGGGGATCCTGTACCCTTGTGGGTAAGGTCTGTGCCAATTGGCTTTTCCTTTGCCCTTGCCTTGATTGTTCTTGGGACTTCTCTGCTTCTTCTGAGGTCCTTTGGGCTTGTCTTTGGACACTTCTGGAGCTGGTTTGGAGCTGGTAGACGCCACTGGGGCTTCTGTCTCCAAAGCTGGAGTCATTTCCAGTTCCTTCTTCTGGTCCATGGATAAGAGACTTTGGTTCTTCAACCAATTCTTTATCTTTTTGACCTTGTCTTTGCAAGACAGGGGGCTCCATCTTCCTAAGAGTTCTATGGTCTTCTCCTGACCCAGAAAGCTCTTGATGTGTAAGTAGGAGTTCATGGCCCCTTGCCAAAGGCTTGGGCATATTTCCCACTCCTCTTCTTTGCCTTCTCTGAACCAGTTTTTGTACTGGCATTGATATATTTCTATTGCTGCCACTTGAAAATGGTTCAGCCCTGGAAATCTTGTCATGAATCATTTCAGGCTCAGAATTCACATCAAAATCTGTTGGTAAAGACCTTGGGGAATGGGGGGCAACTCTGGCATCCTCCAAATGTGTCTTTCTTGTGGAATACCTGGCACTTCTGGATTTGGTATTGCCTCTTCCTTTTCCACATCCATCTGGTTGGACTGAATAGTTGCTTCCATTTCTGGTATGCACCATTTTCACGTCAATTTAAAGATAAAAGGTGAAAATATAAGATAAAATACACACCTTTTGGTGGTAATTTAGTCTTTTCTGAGTTAAATAAGGTGCCTCTTTTAGCAATTTGCACCTCAATACTGTCTTCAGATTCTGCTTCTGAAGATTCTGGACTAGTGATATATTTTTCACTGAGTCTGTTGCCAGCTGCACAGTATTTGATCAAAGACACTAACAAATTATTTTTTATACTTTTTAAAATATTTTTAAAGATTTTTTATAAGTTTTACATTTTTTAATATTAAAAAATTACTCTTTTTGAAGAAAAAAAAGTTAAAATTTAAGATTTTGAATGAAAATTAATTCAGAGTAACTCAAAGAATAATTTTATAAGTTTTTGGATGTGAAAAAGCCACGTGTAAAAACAGTATAAAATTAAACCAAATTCCTCAATGAAAAAATATTCCCAAAACAATTTCAAAAATAAGAATTATTTTAACTTCAAAATGAAGGAAAAAATTATTAAATTAATATATTTTAGAACTTAAAAATATGTTAATTAAGGGTACAAGGTTCAAAGAAAATGGCTAGGCCCCCAAATGTAAGATGTGACTATGAAACTGATGATAATATCACTATTAATCAACAGTACTATGTCTGTTCTTATGAAATATAATAATAAAATATTACTATAGCCCCAATTAAATAATTGAAGAATTATTTCTTTCACGTGTTAAACACTACTGGTGATTTTAACAGTGAGCAGTAATTGTCTACAAGAATCAATTACAAGAAGATTTTAATAATAAAATTATTTTAATATATAATTATCTTTTGCAAGAATAATTATAATGATAATTCTTGAAGGAAACTATAAGAATTAAAAATAAATCACTCACTAATATTCCAAAGAACTTATTTAAAGATAAGATAGAGAGATTTGGCGTATAATTGTGGATTTTTAAGGATCAAAATGTATTTATAACAGTATTACGACAATATATAGTTGAATTCTATGATTTCACGTCTTTCTGATTGATTCTGAAATATTTAAAACACTTAATAATAGCTATAACTAATACTTACTTGTTGGTAATAATGATTTAAATGGTAATAAGATGATGATGTGGTATCGAAGTATTTTCCATTTTACCACCTCAAAGGGTTAATTTGAGCTTATTCATCCTATGGAGCTACCCTAGGTGAATTTTTGTTTAGAATCCAAATCTGGCCTTAAATCCATGGATTTACTTACTCAATAAAAAGTTATTCATCTTTTCTGAAATCAAAAATGATGAATTTTGGATATATGCATGACTTATGATTTATGCATAATTCAAAATTTATTATTAAGATAATTGTGGCCTATTTGGGTATGTAAAATATGCCTCAAGGCTCACAGATAAAAAGTCCCATTAAAAGCCTGGGAATGAAGGCAAGTAAACAATTCACCTGGTATAATTAGTTATTAACAAGGAAGTGGATTAATTAGAAGTCAAAATGAAAAGAGGAATCTTTTCAGGGAGCTCTTACATGGTCAAGGAGTACTTTAGAACAAAATTCTTTGCAATAAAGGAGTTTGTAGCACCAGAATCAATGAGAATACTATAATAAATATCAGAGACAGAAGAAAAAATAAGAAAATTTTAAAGATTTCTTGACACTAGTATTCAGAGTGCACAATTGTGCTCTTGCAGGAAATAAGTGAGAACCATTGAACACATCATGATTCCCACGCACGCTTTTCACTGCTTGCTAGGGAAGCCTCTTGATGAACCTGGCCTCTTAAAGCATTTTCTCATTTGTTGCCTTTCACCACAATAAGTGCATAAAACTTCCTTAATCCTCCTCTCCTTTTCAGAACCAATTAATTTGTTGTCTGTATTGTCTTCCTGTGATGGGGATTCTTGGAAGATTAATCTTGAGGCCTAAGAGAATTGGACCCAGTACCAGTCAGATTCATTTATTGAATACCACCCTTCTCCTTCTTTTTCTCATGTTACCTGGTGTCTAACTCCAGAGTAATATTCATGAATTCTCAAAGGTTATCATGAGCTGCAGGGTGAGAAGCCAACTGGTCCAATAGTCTTGATGCAAATCCTCTTCTATAAGCATGAATATAAGCCCTTTCCCACCAATCTCCAATTCTGGAAATTGAGCTTCTGGAATCTTAGATGTACCAAGAGACTTTACTGCTTTCCTTCATCTTGATATTGTCCAACTCTTATTCAGCTTTTCTTATTTCATTTGGATCACCAAACAGAGTGAAAAACTGGGCTTCAAATAACTGAGAGTTATTGAAAAGATAAGATGGTTCTTCATTGGAGATATCTTATAGGCAAGGTTTAATCCATTTTCCAGCCCTACCGGTGAGAAACAAGGTTGAGTAAAGAGCCTTCTTCCTTTCAGAGAAGAAGTTTTCTGGGTCATTATAGAAAATTAATTGACAGGATTGAATAAAAACACTCAACTTTTAAGCTTTAGTGCCATCAAAAGAGTCAGGTGCCTTTGTGGATGGAGTCTTGAATTCTGGGGCTCTTGGATTGTCCCTTGGGGTAGCTACTTGAGTGAGCTGTCCCATAAATTGAATAATCTTCTCAATCAACTTGAGAGAATTTGGTTTAGCTTGATACACAAGAGGTTCATTAAAAGGGGCTAGATTTGGAACCTCAGGAGCTTCAGGGGTATCTGCCAGGGAAGCTTCCACTTCAGTCTCCTCAGATTCTTCCTCTTCCAAAGACTCCCCCCTCTTCATCTTCAGCTTCCCCTAATCTTCTTTTATGCCCTTCAGAAATGCTTGGATAGCCACACAACAAGCCAGAGAATGATTGTGATCTTCTTGAAATCACACCTCATATTCTGGAGGGCGCTGTGGAACTCCTTTTAGTGTGGGATTGGATAAGGCAGTCCTTGCGGGGGAAATCACAGGTAAACAGTTTTTAATTGCTCAATGATCATGTAACCAAGGGTGCTAAGGTGTATTAGCTGCCCCTCTGAATATACTAAATAATCTTCCTATAGAGCTCACAAATCAATATTCAAAATTGTGGCTTTACAACTAGAGAAGACTTTCAGCAGTCTCTATCAGACCTACTCAATTATTAAATAAATAACTTCTATGATTACTATATATATAGAAAATGGCTTGATACCACTATTTTATAGGTTGAAAGTAATATTTAAATATAAATTTAAGTATCTATAATATATAATTATATAGATGTATGATATTTTGAACTATATGTGTTTATTTATATTTTTAGGTTAATTATTGATTATGAGGTTCATTAACAATATAATATATAGAATATACTGGAGATAATACTATAATATTTTTCTTTTATTATAGAAGGGTGGGTTTTTATATTTATTTATTTATTTACTTTTTTTGAGAGATATTATGACCAATATAGTTAATAATACTTACTTGATAAGAATATATATCCCTTAATGGATTCAGGATTTAATAATGATAAGGATAAGATAGCTATCAATATTAGCTCTAATAATAATAACTTCTTTGAGAAGTAATGTATTACTACTACTAATATTTATTATGATAACACTATTTATTGAATATCAAACTCTTTCATTAATACTGTAAATAATTTCTTTTATCAATAATTTATGACTACTAACATTTGCTTCTGAGCTTTGCTACTGAGCTTTATAATTTTATTTTGCTAGTTATCCTACTAGAATAGGGATGGATGGATCCTTTAGATTGAGGATTAGATTTCCATTTAATGGGGAAATACTTCCATGAGCATGGGGGAGAATGAGCAAGAGAGGCCCTCTATAGAGGCACTCAAAAACAGGGGACTTAGAAATTTTTAACCTTGAGGTAATTTAGCTGGTGAGTGTTTTTGAAATGGTGTCATTTGATAAAGATATTGCACCATATGTTTGGAATATTGCATCATTCTGAACTTTGTTGATTTTTATGCACAGCCTTGAGCCAATTTTGCTGGTGAGGAATTTTGAGATGGTGTCATTGGATCAAGATATTGCACCATATGTTTGGTATATTGCACCATATTTTAGAGCTTTATTTTTAATTGATTAAACTTTAATTTTATTGTGCACAGCCTTGAGGGAATTTAGCTGGTGAGTAACTTGGAGATGGTGTCATTTGGTAGAGATATTGCACCATATGTTTGGTAAATTGCATCATTTCCTATGTGATTATGTAATCTGAGGTGTTTTTGCTGGTGATTATTATGTTTGATGGTGTCATTTGACTTGATTATTGCACCATTTATTTGGTCAATTGCACCATTTTTCATTCTTTTGATCATGTAATATTTTAAAATCTATTTGGTGTTAATTTGGATATGAGTTGATTTAGTAAAATTATTGCATCATTTGTTTGTATTATGATTGACCATTGATGCAATTCTTTCAAGCCTATATGAAACTTTCTACGAATGAAGTTAATTAAGGTTTGATTCAATTCCATTTTTTTATACAATGGATGTGTATTAGTACTTTTTTGGTTGATCTTATTACATAAAATTCATTTTGGTGACTGTAATTCTTAGTAATCTGATGTTTTTGGTGGTTTTAGGGTGAATGTAATGCTACATTGCTACCTTATATATGTAATCTTGAGTTTCTGTCTGTATTAAACTAAACTTTTTTGTTTTTTTGAAGCTTATTTGTAAGCTAACCTGTATATATCCATATAGTTTAATCAATGTTTAATTATTGAATTATGAAAATCTTGAGGTTATTTCTATACTTACTGCTAAAATCTTTCTTTATTCAATACTATCCATGTTACTTTTTAGCTTATGTGATTGTGAAAGTGTCTTTTGAGCTGAAATATCCTAAATTGACCATTTAAGTTTTGATATTTTGAAATTTTCACCCTAAATGTGCTTGAAGCTGGCCCAGACAGGTATGGAATACCACAGCGCTTCTCCTTCCATTGGTGGTCCTCTGTCCAAATCTTCACTCAGTTGATGAACTGATGGTGTGCAGTAAAGAGGAGCCCTTGCTGAAGGAGTCGGAACGGATTGATTTATTTTGATCTGGTATTCTTGACTTGAGGGATATGCTAAAATGGAATTTTTCATGAATAAGAAAATAACTTGACAATATTTGAGAATAAGAATGAGGCTTGACCAAATCAAATAAATGAGAATCTTTGATGAAATTTGAGGAATCAATCAACATTGTTTATGCTAAATGAATGTGAAAACCTTGAGAAGCAAAAATGAAAAAGTCAAAATCTTATAAATGAATCAATCTTCTTGAAGAGTATCAAGTTGGCTTCAATAGATTCAATCATTTTATCAATTTAACTCAAAATTGATGTCAATAAGTCTTGGACAATTTAATCAATCAACAAATTTCTTCAAATAAGAATCAGTGTCTTGAGGAATTCAATAAATCAATCAATATTTTGGTGAGTCAAAATCAGTCAGTCAATCAAAGTCAATTCTTGAATACCAAATCAGTTTGCTTGAGGAATTCAAAATCAATTGACAATCAATCCAATCCAATAAAACAAATCCCGAATCCCTGAATCAATTATCACAATGGATTACAACCAATAAGGCAATCAAATTAAAACCCTGATAAGACCTGCATTCTGAAAAGAAGAATCAATTTGAGATTTGATTGAGAATTAATAACAAAGTCAAAAGGTCAGAAAAATTTAAGAAAAAAGACATAGTAATAATTTTCATATCAATAAAATGGGTGAGATGGAAATTCATGAGAAATCATAAGATCATGAAGAGATCATAACTGATGAATGAGAGAAAGGAATATAACTCAATCAACAGAAATAAGAAATTGTGAGTTCATTGAAATAATGTCACAGGGGCCCTTCTAAGTGGAGAGGGCCTGGCACTCAGTGAACAGACTTACTTATGGAGGGCTCAGAGAGGAAATACTCAATGGATAAGAGCAATGAATGAAAGGGTAGAATTTGTAATGAATAGAAGAAATGTAATTGAGGAACAAGAAAAAACAAAAGCACCAATAAAGAGCCAACCACAAATAATCCTGAATCACTGTTTCAGCCTGTTCAGAAAAGAGAAAAGCCTTAATAAGGATATGACTACCAGGACTCAGCTGAACAGGTGAGGAAAGGCTAAGACTGAATTAAGAATTAATTACAATAAACTACCTCTTGAATGAGAAATAAAATAATACTAATAAATAAATCCAATATTTTAATTAACTGGGGGAAGAACACCCATGTGGGTGAAAGGGGGCTGGTATATGTAAAAAATACCAGCCTGGAGTTTGAGTGTTGAGACACCATGGTCTTTATGCTGGAAGAAATTGTATTTGAGATGGAAACCTGTATTGGTGAATCCAATACAGGTATTTGATCCTGTATTGAGGGAAAAGCTGTATTTGGTGAATCATGTATGTTTGTTTTACCTTTATTGAACTGTATTGAGGTTTGAAACTGTATTTAGAGAATATTCCATGAAGCCTCTTTCTGATTTGGTTTTGAAAGATCTTCACTGAATGATGATTGGTAATTCCCCTGCCTATCTCCATGGCTGTGACACAACCTTGAATTTTAACAATATTAAATGCCCAAAGAAGTTGAAAAATTCCTTTTCAGGATCATTTATTATTAAATCCCTGCATGGGAAAAATGCATTACAAGTAGAACTGTCAGGAGAATTGTAAAAATCCAGCTTTCCCTGTTAGTCTAGTAAAGCATTACACTTGAAGTGATAAGGAAATATTTCCTTTGAGAAATGAAACACCCTTAAAAGCACCACCACTTAATCAAAGTGAAGAGAAAAAGTTTCTCAAAGTCTTGAACAAAAGAAGACTTAGGTGAAAAACTGAAAGAGAATAGTTAGTCAGGTACAGAAATCCACAATATGAAGATGAGTGCATTTCAGAGGAATGAAATACCTTATTCCCAAAGGTATCTCAGAAGATTCAGACATGAGAGTAGACCGATTCCTCAATAAAAATCTTGAATTGTGTGCTTTACATACTAAAAAGTATAAGTAGAGAGGTTGGACAGTGGATTATACCCCCCCCCCAATTCAATTGGGGGTATATTATTAAGAAAACATTGTAGTAAAATCTGTTTTGGTGGTAGGTAATGTGAGCCTGTGAGATATGTATGACATACCCATAAGGCCACAAGTAGCTTTTTATGCAGTTGATTTAGTCTTGAACATACTTATCAATTGGATTTGAAATAAAAAATGACAAAAAATAAGTATAACTTTTTTTGGATGAAAAAAGTTTCACTTATTATGTCATTTTGGTCTCTACACCAAAGATAACCTAGGGTGGACCCATAGGCCTTATACCCAAAAATGTGTGTTTCTTATGTTATTATAAGACTTAAGAATCTCACAGAACAATTGAAACTTTTTTAAATTGTTAAATTTAAGCTTATTCAACCTTAAATTTAAAGCTGCATAAGTTTTATGTAAGCTTACCAAAGTTTTAGTCAAAATTGAGGTGTTATGTATATTTACTTAATTGGCTAAGGAATTTCCATACATACTGTAAATCCTGCATGAGCTCAATTTAAAAGGGTTTAAGGCCATAGTATGTCTTTAAATAAGTAAAAGGAAAAAATCCATGAAGAAAGGTGGGAAAAAGGAAAAAGACCAAACAGATCTGGGTTACCAAGGCTTTTGAAGCTTCAAGGAATCAATTAAGGTTTTCCAACTGTATTGGGGGATTTTCAACCTTATTTAAAGCTTAAGATTAGACTTTTATCCAACCTTAAAGTTTAAACTGGTTTTATTTCAATTTGGACAGGAATTTCAAGCTGCCAAAGGGTAAATCACAATATGCAAGCTTCAAATCAAGGTTTTAGGAACTTTCAAAGCTTAAATAAGCTTAAACTTTTTAGTTTAAAAGTATGAAAACCTTATCAAAAGCTGAGGTTTGGTGTGTATTGCTATTTTATGTGGGTAATAGCAATAACTTCAAAAATTCATTAAAAATTCAATTATGGATGGATTTGCTTGAAGCTTTCACACAGCTTAAAAATAAATTTTATCTGTGTATAAATCAAATCAAATCAAATTTTAAGTATTTCTTTCAAACAGGTTTAATTGCTAATTAGCCTTTAATTTAACAATTTTAATTATTCTTGAAGAAAATCAAGATTTTCTTTAAAAATCAATTAAAAATTCAGTTTGAGGAATTTTTGCTTTAACCTTTATTTTTAAGCTGTTAATGTGATCAAATTTAATATAAATAAAATTATTTTACATTAAAACTTAAAATAATTAATCAAAAGAAGGATCAAGGAAACTTGGAGCTCAGAATAACAATGGTAGCTTTGAATTTTAATTCAAAATAATTTACATTAAGTTGAGAACCTTATTTCAAGAATAGTTTTAAATTTTTGACCTGGGAGCACCCTCTATATACATTATCAATAATGAGATCTGCTCTGAAGGCATAAAAAGAGCCTAAACATCACTATTTTTGCCAACAACCAATAATCATTCCAATAAATTAGACATTTCAAACAAATAATATTTTATTAATTATAAAATTCTATTATTAAAGTATTTTTTGATGATTTTCTTCCTTATTAATCTTGATTTGAAAAATTGAAATCATAGAAATCAGATTATTGTTTTAATCACCAATAATATATTTTATTATATGAAAAGATTGTCTTAAATATCTATTTTAATCCACAAGCTCCTCTTTTTAACTGTCAATTCTTATTTTATCATTAAGAAGCTGCTTTTATCATTTAAAATAATGCTTTTTGGAGTGTTTTCAGCTTATAAACAATATTTATTATAATAACTTTTGTTGTTTGACTTGTATTAAAGAGATATTATACGTTTTCTCTACTATTCTATATCTTTTTTTATCTATTATTAGTCTTTTTATATATAGCTTTTCTATAAGAATTATCTCTTCACAGTGTGTGTGATAATTTATGCTATAAATGATATATATATATTATTTATAGGCTGTTAAATATAATCATTTTCCTCTTGTAATTGTCTCATTAAGAGATTTAAACTTCTTCCTTTTATAATTGTCAATGACTATGAAAATAATAGAATAATAATGATTTATTATTGAATTATTTAATTAAAATCAAATTCTTTGTTTTTATAGAATTCTTTTTCATAATTCTTCTAATTTTTGGTTATCTTAATTTCTCTTCTTGAAGCTTTCACACAGCTTACAGCTTAGTTTCATATGTGTATACATTCATTTTTAAGTATGTTTTTAAACAGGCTTAATTTCTAATTAGCCTGGAAGTTAACAATTTCAATTATTATTGAATAAAATCAACATTTTTTTAAAAATCAATCAAAAATGCAATTTAACAGATTTTTCCTTGAACCTTGATTTTTAAGTTGTTAATGTGATGAAAATTAATATAAATACACTTATTTTATATTGAAACTTGAAATAGTTAATCCAAAAGAGGATTAAAATTACTTGGAGATAAGAATAGTGTGGTAACTTTAAATTGGTATTCAAAATAAGCTGCATTAAGTTAAGAACCTTATTTTTAAGCATAGTTTTTCATTTTTGACCTGATAATGCCCTCTATATCCATTATCAATAATGAGAACTTTTCTGTAGGAATCAAAAGAGCCTAAACATCACTATTTTTTCCAAAAACCAATAATCATTCCAATAAATCAGACATTAAAAACAAACAATAGTTTATTGATTATAAAATATTACTGTTGAAGTATTTTCTCAAGTATTTCATTCTTTATTAACCTCAATTTAAAGAATTGAATCCATATAAATCAGATTATTGTTGTAATCACCAATAATATATTCCACTATATAAAATTCTTTTCTTAAATATATTTTTAAATACACACATTTCTCTTAAAAACTGACAATTCTTATTTTATCATAAAAAAGCTGCTTTTATCTTTTAAAATATTTATTTTTGCTGTGTTTTGAACTTATAAAAATTATTTAATCACTAACTGTTGTTGTTTGACTTCTTGTATCAAATGAATATTATAAGTCAGTTTTTTCTAAAATTCTATACCTTTTTTATCTATTATCAGTCTTTTTTATGTAGAATGTTTCTATAAAACTTATCTCTCCACAGTGTGTAATTATTTCTTTTATAGATAAGATTTATATATTATTTATGAGTGGACAAATATCATTGTTTTCCACATGTTATTTTCTCATTAAGAGATTTACACTCCTTATTGTTATAATTGTCAGTGACTATAACAATAATCAAAAACAATTATAATTTATTATAATTATTAAGTTTTTTTATTATTAAATCATTTGATAATGATTAAGTTCTTTTTTTATATAATTAGTTTTAACAATTATATCAAATTTGTGGTTATAATATTTCATTATATTATATTTTCTACTGAGGACAGTCATAGCGCTCTTGACATTTTCTACTATTATCAATAGTTTAATAGACAAGGCTTGAGCATATAGTATGAGTGTAAGATTTTATATAATAATCCATATTTTGAAGGCTTCCTTGTAATTTAAACGTATAATATAAAGGTTATGAGGACAAAATCAAGAGTATGAGTATTATTGATAGTATTATAGCTATAAGATTGATGATCTAAACATAGGGTGGATTAATACTATAATTTAGACCTTGTGTTAACTACTGTTAATTAGAAGTCACTATTAATTAAAGCTATAGGTTTATAATACTTTAATGAAATAACTGAATTAGCCTACTATTAAAGGATGGATGAATTATTCTCCTTCTTGGTATACAGCTTCAATTTAATAGTAATACTAGATTTACCTACCAGTGAGGGATTGATAATTATCCTTGTTCTTGGTATATAATTAATTTCATGTGGAAAGAAGATAAAATGAGGGTGAGGGTCCCTCTATTTATATCCTTTGGTATCTCTATAGAGGCACTCAAAAAAAAGGGACCTAGATTTGTTCACTTCTTTTTGGCTGGGATAATTTTTTATGGTGGTGAATCTCAAATTATACCATTTGTTTGGTTTATTGCACCAATTTCATGTATGGCTATGTAATTTGAGATGTTTTTTCTGGTGAGGAACTTTGGATGGTGTCATTCATTAGAGGTATTGCACCATATCTTCATTTGATTGCAATATTTTCATGCATGCTTATGTCATCTTGCTAAACTTTCTTTTCTAAGGAATTTTTGATGGTGTCATTTATTGGAGGTATTGCACCATTTGTTTGGTTTGTTGCATCATTTTTGGCGAAATGAGTTGATTTTGTACAGTTATTGCACCATAGGTCTGTGTACTGTTTGAACTCCAGGTTGAAAATGCTTTGTAGTATGGGTATTCTATTTGTCCTGTATTGGATTTCATTCTCCTTGATTCAACTTTATTTTTTTTAATTTATCTTTTCTGGATTATCAGGTGGGTGTTCTTGTATTTCCTCAGATATTCTGTGTAATTTAAGGTTTTGATGGATTTTCCTTGCATAAATTGATTGATTTTTTCTTTCTGTCTTGTGATTGTTGATTAATAAAGTTTAAATTTATTTCTTATTACAGTGGCCCCAATTTAATGACTGTATTGCTGATTAATCCAAAGGTTAATCAGATTTACGGTAACTCGAGTGTTACATTACCTCTTTCATTGGTAACTTTGAAATTTTTGCTATCTTGTCATTTGCTTTTCCTGATTTTATTGTTATTCTTGTAATCCACTAGACCCTTCTTCTAGGAGTTTCCTATGGGATTATACCTATTTATGAATTTCAGTCAATTTTACTACTTAATTCCACTATTTCAATTTATTAATTATGTATTTTTCTTTGTTGAGTCTTCAATTTATGGTCCTATACGCAAAATTACACTTGAAACTGGGCCAGTAAGGTATGGAATACCATAGTGTATGTGTATTTACTGAAATCTTACCCGCTTTTACCAGAACCCTATACATAATTTAATTACAATTTATTATATATTAATTCTTACTTATTATATATTCACATTTACAAGCATCAATATTCTTTATGAGTACTTAAATAATCATGCTATATTCACTCAATATAATAACAAATATTCAATATTATGATTCAATGATATTAGAGAAGACTAAGGTAAGGTGATTTTTATGAAAAATAGAAGATACAAATTCGGGCCATAGAAAATTGGGAAGAAATACACATCATAAAAATTCAGCTTGTGTCATTGAAATAACTATGCAAGCCAAATTACATATAAATAACTACTCCTCAACATAAGTGGTGATTCATTACATAAGGTTTTGTATTTCTACAATCTCAAAATTCAGCACTAGAATTTGTAGGAAACAGAAGGGAATATTTAATTTCATATTCTCAAGCTTTGACACCTCTCATTATAAAAATTATCTCAAAAGAAATTCAAAGAGCCTTTTTTTAATACTGATAATAAATGAAAATAATTTCATTAATCAAATTTTTTCAATACAAGATGAATTTATTAATTATTGAAAAAAAAATTCTTTTAATTTTTTTTTGAAGTGAAACATTTTTACTCTTTTCAGAATATGTATACAAATTAAATAAGTCGAAACTCTCTGTAAACGTCTTTTCTTATTTAAAACAAATTAATTTCACGGGAAATGAATGTATTAATCAACCCTTGAATAATATTGAAATTGATTTTTACTCCTTAATTATGAAAAACTTTTAAAGTTCAGGGCTTGAGGTTTTTTAAAAAAACAAGGAAATTCTTCTTCTCTTACCCCTTTTTAGAAAAAGAATTACAGATTCCTATTGGAAAATGGTTCCTTTTGGTTAAAATATATATTTCTTGTAGCTTCATTCTTCTAGCTCCAAAATATTTCTTAAAAAGAAAATCTTTTGTATTATTAATAAATGCTTCTTGATTTTCCTTGGAAAATATAATTTGACTATTTCTCTGCTCATTTTTATCAAATTACAATTCTGATTAATTAATTTAAGTTCTTCAGAAGTTATTTTTATAGTAATCAAGAACTGATTAATTTTGTAAGAATTGTTGAAATAATATGATGCTTATTTCTAAATTAATTTTGATATAGGAATTCATGTGATACTTTGAAATTTTCTTGTAGAAATTTATACTTTGGCATTTCCAAATGAATAATAGGATTGCACAATGTGTTTTTGGACCTTATTTTGGCCAAAAATACATTCAAAATCTCCAAAAAAATCAAACATTGTAAACAAAAAAAGTCAAAACAATGTTTTTATATATACAAGAGGATAAAGAAAAAATAAAATTTCCAATAGCAAAGTAGTGCAATATAATGACCCCAACACAATGTGCTATAGCTAACTTGTTAGGAAAAATTTTGAGAAACATCTTATGAAAATATTGACTCTTCAATAGGAAGCGGGATGCTCTCTGATATGGATTGTTGATTTTCTTTGCATATGAATATCAAAATAGCTCAAAAGTATAATTGTTCAGAGCTTCAAAACTATAATATCAAATCTGTAGCATAATATATATGAAAGAAATCCTAAAAAGGCTTCCAAAAATATGGGTAAAGCCCCTGATGAATCTGATTTATAATAATATTTAGTACCAAAGACTTATTGCATGTTTTTTACCATGTATCTGGTTGGTGATAAAATGTTCAAAAAGTATTATAAGCTACTCAATAGATTTCTTTATTGGTAATACTATCATCAACACCAATTTGTAAATAGATAAGGTACCAGTGGTGGATTGTTAATGATTGATTCTTGAATTACTATGAATGTCTAATTTAACCAGATCCCTAGGTCCAAGCTCAAGACAAGTTTTCTTTCTACATATCAATAAGTCTCCATTTTCTAATAAAGGCCATCTTCATCTCCCTTTGAGTAGTTTTTGAGCTATAAATATATTTTCAAATAAATGAAATATATGTTTCTCAACACACAAAATAGCTTCAATTTATAGAAAGTGACTCTCTACTAACAAATTGGAATTCATTCTAAAGTTTTTCTTGTTTCAATTAATCTTATTCAAGTTTTCGCTTATACTGTACCATCTCTATCCTTTTCCAATAATAGAATTCTAATAGAATTTACTAATTACTACAATCATCATTATCATGAATTCTTTGATTAATTCTAGTCATATTAAGTCATCTTAGTAATTTTCACGTGTTAAGAAACTGGTCATCATATTCTAATTCAGAAAACTTGAGCTCTTCACAATTGAATGATTGTTTCATGGTTACTTGAAAGTCTATGAATTAGCCCATGATGAATGAAAACAAACCTACCTCCAAAAAAGATTATCTCCTTTTGACAAAAAAAGTCACCTTTTTGAGATAGAGTATGATGTTGACTATCTATTTCTCTTTTTTCAAATTATAGAGCGTGTTGAAAGCCATTTTTTATATTGAAGGCCAATGCTATGACTCCGATTCTTTATCGTTCTTTGGCTTTTTCAACGACATAATTCAGAGGATTCATTGAAACCCTTTCTATTGAATAATAAATGAATTGACTTATCAACTCATTTGATGACAAGGTGATCTTTAGGATGCGAAAGAGTATGAAAAATACCTGAGATTCTCGCTGAAGCCAGAGGGGGAAATATTCATACAAGACCTATAGAGGGAGACATGGAAAGGTCTTGAATTTTACAGTTTTTTTGCGTTTGAATTGATTTAATTATTTATTACGGTTTTAGTACAGGTTCTAAAGCTTTCCAAAGATCAGAATTCACTCGATCCTTGATTTCCTCTAAATTAAACCAGCCAAAGTCGACTATTGTTTGATTATCATCCGTTTTTTCTGATGTCTTAATGATTGGTTTGCCTCTTAAAATCTTTTTAGGCATTACCCAAACTTTTTGAAATCTTGTTGTCTAAGCAATGTAAAAGCGATTGAAACAAAACAAAATGAGAATGATTGGTGGTTATCAATCTTATATTTCGCATGCCAAAAGATCAACTGACTGATGATGAAGATGGAATGTAAATCGTTGCAGGAACTTTTCCAATTGACCAAATGTCCATGTGAATCCCCAAGTTTTGATAGATTGCTCTCAACGAAGCTTGATTCAAGCTCTCCTGGAATTTGATTTCACTCGTTGCTGTTCGAGAGACGAAGAATATTTTTGATTAAAGCGGAAAATAAATTTCATTCAAATTTTTAAGCATCAATACAATCAAAAAGGGAAAGAGAAATGCTAATAAAGGGAACTGACGAAGCTGCCATTGCTCGTTGGCATGTTCATGATTGCATTTGATTAACAAATAAATCGATCGACAGGGCTGTCTTTCCAAATCTTGAAAATTATGCTGATCGGTTTCCTCGACAGATGAGGATGGATTGGCAAGAGGTTCTAATGAGACACCAAAGGAGTTTGACTTGAGTGCTAATTCAAAAGTTTTAGCGGCGTTTGATCCCGTTCGGAAGAAAAACGACGATCTGATAGGCTTGGAGAACGATTGAGTAAGCTGGCGTTGGTATTGATAATAAGCTGATTCGAATTCTGTCAGCGAAGGCAGCAGCAGAGGTTGACGGGAAAGCAATGAAGCCACTGCCAAGTTCCGACGAGTTCGATCCCGACTAGCTTTGGCGATTTCTGTCGATTGATGATGACTCGTTGTGGGCTGAGCCTGGAGAGATTTCAAGGATGCTGAAGATGTGAATCCTCGAAGGAATGATTGATGATGGAATGATCTGATGCTCGCCATCTGGGTATCGTCTGTGATATCGATCTTGAAGATTTCCGGCGGCGACGACGACGGAATCCTGAGAAGTTTTAAATTCCCAGACTCAGCCGCGACCGATTGCGTCCATGGGGGAATTGGCAATGGGCATTGGCATGGCCATCACCTGGATTGATCCAGCTACTCATCTCTGGCTATGCTTGGAATCATTTACTCTGACTCAAAGCAAGAATCTTGGCCATCAGCAGCTCTTTGTCCACTTTCAATCCAGCAAGAAAATCTATCACCTCCACAAAGAACGCCAATCAAAGAAGCTCTCACCATCAGAGGCAGCTGTTTTTGGGAAAAGGCTCCAATGTTTGGAAGGGGGGCAACATCAAAAAATATCAACTTTGGAAAGCTATGAAATTCAGCTTCTTCGGGCTGAATTTGGTAGTAGCCACACTAGTTGCTAGTCTTGAAGGAGAGTCTCTTGTTGGTTTTACACAAGAAAATTTTATAGCAGATAGGTGAAGTAGGAATACTTTTTTGCAATAAGAACAGGATCCAAGATTTCAAAGATCAATAGGGTTATTTTATTTCCCCTCTTCTTAAGAAGAGATAAGATTTAATTTGAAGGGAACTTTGATTTAAGGTCACAAATCTTATTCTTAGAAAACTTGACAATTTTAAGCTAAAGTATTTCTTTCTTTCAAGAAACTAAAATATCTTGAAGCTTATAAAGAGTAAATTCACAATGATTCTTCCTACCAAATGTAATTCAAGTTTGGTTCTTAAGATCATGAAATTATTTTATCTAATATTTTTAATTTTTTATGCCATGATTGGTTTCAATGATTTCATTTATAATAATAAGGATTGATATATTGAAACAGATACAACAGAAAGGAAGATTGAATTGACTTTTTTATAGATTGAAGAATTTTTCTTTTCTTATTGATGGGTTTTTTGTGAGTGATAGATACCACTTTTAAGAAAGTTAAATTAACTCATTAAAACTTTTAATTGCTGCATGTTTTTGAGATGTAAAGGGTTTATGATAAAAATTCAAAAAAATTATATCATAGAAATTGTTTTTGTCTAATTCATGGTGAAAGCATTATATTAGGAGTACTAAAACTTAAGAAAATTTACAAAATAAAACTCAAGTTTTTACAGAAAATCCCAAATTACAAAACCCTGTTTTCTCCAATGGAAATTCCATATTTATTTAACTTTGAATTCACTTTTTAACTAAAATTTTAATCATAATCAGATTTATGATTTTGTTTCCAAGAAAGAATAGTATCATCCAGTTAACTTTACTTTTTTTATCAATTCTTCTTGCAAGAATCCTTTTGATACATAATGGCAGACAAACAATCATCTAGCTCAGGCAGTAATTCAACCCAGACTACCACAAATGAAAGAAAATTATGAGGCCATTTAACAACAAAAGATTACTTCACAATAGGAAATTGGCTAAAATTAATAAATAATTTTGAGTATTTCTTTGGTGTATCTGGAAAAATTTCAGCAGGGTGGCAATTATAATCAAAGCAGAAAGGTTTTCACCTTCTTGCAAATGAGGTGAATAAAATATCAAAAAATCATTTAAGACTCACAGCCAATAGCTTGTATAGAATATGGAGAACATATAAAAGAAGGTATATTATTGTAAAGAAACATAAAAAATGCACAGGCACTGCAGTAAATTAAAAGAATTTGGAACAAGGTATAAAAAATGGAGAAAAATCTGGAATCAATGTGTCCTTGTTTGTGAGCCTGTGAAACATCTATGCACAAATAACTTTATACAGAGTTGATTAAGTCTTAAACAGACTTATCAATTTAAATTGAAATAAAAAATATCAAAAAATAATTATAAATTTTTTGGAATAAACAAAGTTATAAATATTATGTCATTTTTGGTTTCTATACCAAAAGCAAGCTAGGCTAGACCCATAGGTTGTTATATACAAAAATAGTTATTTCTTATGTTATTAGAAGATTTAAGAATCTCACAGTACAATTGCAGATTTTTTAACATTTCTAAATATTGTTAAACTTAAGATTATTTAAGCTTAAATCTAAAGTTGCATAAGGTTTGTGCAAATTTACCAAAATTTTAGTGAAAATTGAGGTGTTGTATATATTCACTGAATTGGATAAGGATTTGCCATAAAGAATGTAAATTCTGCATGAGCTCAATTTAAATGTGTTTAAGGCCATAGTATGGCTTTAACGAAAGAAAAGGGCAAAATCCATGCAGAAAGGTGGGACAAAGGAAAAAGACCAAATAGATCTGGGGTACCCAACTTTTTGTATCTGCAAGGATTCAATTAAGGCTGTCCACCTGTATTGGAGGATTTTCAACCTTATTTAAATTTTTAGATTAGAATTTTATCCAACCTTAAAGATTAAACTGGTTTTATCCCAATTTGGACAGGAATTTCAAGCTTCCAAAGGGTAAATTCCAATATAAAAGCTTGAAATCAAGGTTTGAAGAACTGGAAAAGCTTATTTAAGCTTAAAAATTTAAAGTTAAAAGTATCAAAACCTTATCAAAAGTTAAGGTTTGGTGCGTATTGCTATTTTATATGGAGAAATAGCAATGACTTCATACATTCATTAAAAATCCAATTCTTAATGAATTCACTTGCAATTTCACACAGCTGAAAAATTAATGTCATCTGTGTATAAATTAACTTTAAAGTATCCTTTATATAGAGGTTTGATTGCTGATTAGCTTAAAAATGAACAATTTCAATTATACTTGAAGAAAATTAAGATTTCTTCAAAAGGTAATTAAAAATTGAACTTGGAAGATTTTGGTTTGAAACACTATTTTTGACTTTTTCATATCATGAACTTTAATTTAAATAAAATTAATTTATATTAAAACTTAAAATAATTAATCCACAAAAGGATTAAATTCACTTAGCATTAAGAATAACACTGGTAATTTTGGATTAAAATTAAAAATACGTTACCTTAAGTTAAGAACCTTATTTTTAAGCATGGTTTTTCAGTCTTGACCTGGGCATGCCCTCTATATTCATTATGAATCATTAGAACTGCTCTGCAGGCATAAAAAGAGGCTACACATCACTGTTTTTTACAATAACCAATCATCATTGCAATGAATGAGAAATTTTAAACAGGTAATATTTTATTAATTATAAAGTCTTATTATTGAAGTATTTTCATACGAATTTTGTTCTTTGTCAATCTTAATTTAAATAATAGGAATCAGATTATTGTTGTATTCACCAATGATATATTTTATCATATTAAATTATTGTGTTAAATATCTTTCAAATTCACAAATTCCTCTTAAAAACTCTGAAATCTTATCTTATTATAAATAAGTTGTTTTTATCTTTTAAAATATTGATTTTTGGTGGGTTTTCAACCTATAAACATTATTTAATACAATAACTGGTTTTTTTACTTGTTGTATTAAATAAATATTATAAGTAAGTCTTCATTTAAATTCTATATCTTTTTTTATCTATTATTAGTCTTTTTACAGAATTTTTCTTCAGGAATTATCTCCGCACAGTGTGTGTGATAATTTATTTTATAGATAATATCTATATATTATTTATAGGTGGTTTCCCAGGGGCTATTCTAAGTGAAGAGGGTCTGGCACTGAGCAAACTGGGACTCACTTATTGTAAGGTGTGGGTATGAAACTTTGATTAAAAATCTAGTACTTTTCCTGTCCTCAAAATTTGTATAAGCTAAGAAATGATTGAAAATATTATGAAATAGTAATTTTATTGCTTTTAACCTAATAAGTATAAAAAAATAATATTATGAAGATTTATTGTTTTACCAACAATAAAAATTTATCCAAAAATACTCTACAAGAGATACTTAAGGCTACAAAAGAAATTTCTTCAAGAGCAATTTCAACTGGGATTAATTGAGCAAAGAACTACAAGCAATTAATTCAAGAACAAAGTCTTTAAAAAGATATTTAAAGAGAACACACAACCAAAAGTGACCAGAGTGAATTTAGAAACAAAGTGACAAAGTTAACAGTGATGAAAGATGCTTTAATTCACTTTTGGGGTGGTTCAAGGGGTAAAAATGAGTATAAGAGTTACAAAAAATGATTATAATAATTTTTCATGTCGTTCAAAGGTTTGAAATGATTCAAAATTGGTGGTTGGAATCTTTTAGTGATTGGTTTATAAGTGTTTAAGCTAATTATAAAAGGAAAAGATTCTAACATGAAGAGAAAAGTGGGGCAAATAAGACATTCTTTCATAGCCATCAATTCTCTTACTCCGAAAGTAAAATTGACTCTTGTCAGTCGTGGAAAACACTCTGACAACAGAAAAGCCAATTATGGCATCATTGAACCCTGGTTTCAGCCATTTTAGACCCTTAAATCAGCCATTGCTATAGTAATACCTGGTCTAGAGCCTTAAAAACACATCAGAACGTGTTTAAGAGTAGTATAAAACAGTTGAAACTTATTTACTAATGTGATTTTAACTTAAGGGTAGCTTTACCCTCTTGGCAACAGCTAAGACTACCCTGGTTGGTATCAAAACCTCATCATCAATTGAGTCACAGACCCTGTGACTCACTTCCAGGCTAAAAGTGATGAACTTTTGCGTTGATTTTGACATCCCAGGCCTATCAGAAAGGGGTTTGGGGGTCTGGCTCCCCCTTGGAGCTAGAGTTCCTTTTCCTCCCCAGAATTAATCTTTCCAATTTATTTTTTCTTTAATTCCTCATCATGTAATACACTTGTAACTTACACATACAATTCAATTGAGTTTTACAGTACACAACTGTAATAATTGTTGACTCATATGTAAATTACAGTTCACTTATGTAATACATGCACACATTTTGACATTTGAATTGAAAATACTTCAATTACTCATAACTTCTAAACTACACAGAACACCTCAATTTTAACACAAAACTTGATGGTTAACACCACATGTGGTGTGAATTAAATCAAGATTTGCAGGATTTTCAACTTTTGTACAGAAAATTTCAAAAAATTAATTTAAGCTTATTTAGAGTTGAGTTGCAGAAAATTTACCCAGAGGTGTGAGGTTTTTCTATGAAACTCTTGGTAAGAGTAACAATATCAAGAGTACTATGACTGTCCTCAGTAGAAAAATATAATATAATACAATATTATAACCATAAATTTAGATATAATTATTAAAAATGATTATATAGAATAATTATACTTTAGTATAATTATTCTATTATTGCTATAGTCACTGACAATTATAACAATAAGAAGTGTAAAACTCTTAATGAGACAATTACACATGGAAAATATAAATATTTAACCACTTATACATAATATATAAATATTATTTATAAAAGAATTAAGACACACACTGGGCAGAAATAATTCTCATAGAAAAATTCTATATCAAAAAACTAATAATAGATAAAAGAAATACAGAATTTTAGAGAAAACTTACTAATAATATTTATTTAATACAACAATTCAAACAACATCAGTTATTATATTAAATAATAATTATAAGTTAAAAACATGCCAAAGAGCAATAATTTTAAAGATAAAACTTTTTATAAGAAAAAAATTATGATGAAAGAGTTTTTGAGAGGAATTTGTGGACTTTAAAAGATATTTTAAAGAAAAGATTTTTATAAAATAACATATATTATAGGTGATTACAACATCAATCTAATTTCTATGATTTCAATTCTTTAACTCAAGATTCATAAAGAATAAAATAATTGAGAAATACTTTAATAATAAGATTTTATATATGATAAAAATCTACCTGTTTGAATGTCTAATATATTTGGATTGATAATTGATTATGGAAAAAAGCAGTGATGGAAAGAATCTTTTTATGTCTAAAGAGCAGCTGTCATGATTCATAATGGATATAGAGGGTTTTCTCAGGTCAAAACTGAAAAAACACGCTTAAAAATAAGGTCTTAACTTAAGGTAACTTGTTTTTAATTCCAATTGAAAGTTACCAGTGTTGTTATTAACTCCAAGTAACTTTAATCCTGATTTAAATTAATTATTTTAAGTTTTAATCTAAAATAAGTTTATTTATATTAAAATTAATCACATGGAAAACTTAAAAATAGAGTTTCAAGCAGAAATATCTTAAACTCAATTTTTAATTAATTTTTAAAGAAATATTAACTTTCTTTAAGTATAATTAAAAGAGTAAATTTCCAGGATAATTACCCAGGAAATCTGTTTATAAAAGATACTTATAATTTAATTTATATACAGATAATATTCAATTGTAAGCTGTGTGAAACGTTCAAGCAAATCCATTAAGAATTGGATTTTGAATGAATTTTTGAAGTTATTGCTATTTTCCACATAAAATAGCAATACACACTAAACCCTAACTTTTTGATAAGGTCTTAATGCTTGTAACCTTAAATTTTTAAGCTTATTCAAGCTTTTTAAGCTTATCTAAGCTTTGAAAGGTCCCAAAACTTTAATTTCAAGCCTGCATATTGGGATTTACCATTTGGCAGCTTGAAATTCCTGTCCAAATTGGGTTAAAATCAGTTTAAACTTTAAGGTTGGATCAAAGTCTAATCTTAAAGCTTAAATAAGGCTTAAAATCCTCCAATACAGGTGGAAAACCTTAATTGAATCATTGCAGATCCAAAAAGCTGGGTAACGCAGCTCTGTTTGGTCTTTTTCCTTTGTCCCACCTTTTTGCGTGGATTTTGCCCTTTTATTTATTTAAAGCCATACTATGGCCTTAAGCCCTTTTAAAGCTCATGCAAGATTTACATCCTGTATTCCAGATCCTCAGCCAATTCAGTAAATATACACAACACCTCAATTTTAAGTAAAATCATGGTAAGTTTGCATAAACATTATGCAGCTTTGAATTTAAGCTTATTTAAGCTTAAATTTAACAATTTTAAAAAATGTTCAAAAATTTACATTATTACTGTGAGATTCTTAAATCTTCCAATAAGATAAGAAATAAGTGTTTTTGGGTATAACACCTTATGGGTGTACCCTAGGTTATTTTTAGTGTAGAATCCAAAAATGACATAACATTTATAACTTTGTTCATCCAATAAAATTTATACTTATTTTTTATTATTTTTTAGGTTAAATTCAATTGAAAATTCTGTTGAAGACTAAATCAACTGTATATAAAGTCAGTTGTGGCCTTATGGCTATGTTATACATATCTCACAGGCTCACAAGAGGTGACCCCACCTGATTTTTGATGAGGAATCCAATGGTGAAGTAATTTTCTTAAGTTTATTTATTGGATAAAAAGTTAGAATAGGACTTATGTAGCTTTTTACCAAAAATATTTTAATTTCATGAATTTCATTAAAAATCATTTTTACTTAATTTTTTCAAGTAAAAATGCATTTTCACAATTTTAAAATTTAATGTAATTTTTATTTTAAATTATGATTGAATTTTTGCTTTTATATATAAATTTGTATTTATATTTTAATTTATATTTTGATAACATAAATAAATTTATTTCATTTATATTTATATCTTATTTTGTTATTTGTGGTCCTTTGGGTATATGAAAATACCTCTAAGGCTCACATTCCCTCCCCCTTAAAAATAATATTACTGTGTAATATTGTTATTTCTAGTGTGTCTGAACCTTCTGAGAATTTTAGTAGCTTCAGGTATTTCTTTTTCTGCTAACCATTCAGCTTTACAAGTTGGGTCACTGTACCTAACAAGGTATTCCCTTACTTTATTGGTTCCCAACTTCCTTTCTTTGAGAACTTTGGTAATATTCTTAATACCAGATGATTCAATAAGAGGTATAACTTGGGGAACTTTATTATTCAAAGGAAATTTTCAGCATCACTAGATTTATATGGCTTCATGAAGCTCACTGGAAATGTAGGATGCTTATTGTTAAGTTCTTCAGATAGTTCCACTTCAACAGCATTTTCTCCATGGAGGGCCTTAATAGCAAAAGGTCCTGCAAAGGAATATTTGAGCTTTATACATCCTTTGATGCTATTGAAGGTAGTAGTGGATACATGTACTGTATCTCCCACTTTGAAATGTGGAGTGGCATGTGATTTGTCCCATTTGTCCTTAGCATATGCAAAAGAGTCCTCCATGCACCTCACTGCATGCTTTCAAGCTTTGTCTAGCATTACTTGGAATCTAGCAGCTGTAGGATGTATTTAAACCAATTCTTTCATCAAGGAATCTTGAGGTAATTTGGGATTACTTCCTTTCTCTATAATAGAAGGAGTTTGATTGGTACTGGAATGAATAGATGTCTTATATACCAATTCTAGTGCTGGTAAAAGAGTACACCAATCATGGTTAAATCCATCACAATATTCAAATTCAAGGCCATATGCACAAAATCTTCTTACCATATTCTATAGGGCCTGGATCATCCTTTCATCCAAACCATCAGTTTGTGGGTGGTAGGCTGTAGAGAAGAATAATTTTGTCCCGAATAGTTGGGGAAGATTTGTCCATAGTGCTGATGTGAATTTGGGATCTCTGTCATTAATGATGTTTGTGAATATCCCAGACAATTATACTACTCTATTCCATATCAGAAGAGCTGTATCCATGTCTGTATCCTCCTTGTGACATTGTAGAAAGATTGGAGTCTTACTCAATCTGTCAGAAATCACCAGGCAAGCATTATAACTTCTGTCACCCCCCGGTGGCAGACCAGTGACCCAATCCATATGGACAATTTCCCAAGGTCTGCTGGGTTCATGGATCTTAATCAGATTTCCAAGTCTTTTTCCAGTGGATTTATTTGCCTTTTGACATCTGTCACAGGTTTTGCAATACTCTTCCTTTAAGGTGTGGATATGAAACTTTGATTAAAAATCAAGTACTCTTCCTGTCCTCAAAATTGGAATAAGGTAAAAATCAATTAAAAATAGTAAGAAATATTATTTTTAAGAGAAAACACGCAAACTTTATTGTTTATAACTTTGTTAGTATAAAAAAATAATATTATACACATTTATTGTTTTACCAACAATAAAGATTTATTCAAAAATACTCTACAAGAGATATTTAAGGCTAAAAAGAAATTTCTTCAAGAGCAATTTCAATTGGAATTAATTGAGCAAAGAACTGCAAGCAATTAATTAAAGAAAAAAGTCTTTAAAAAGAATATTAAAGAGAAATCACGCCCAAAAGTAACCAGAGTGAATTTGGAAACAAAATGACAAAGTTAACAGTGATGAAAGATGCTTTAATTCACTTTTGGGGTGGTTCAGGGGTAAAAATGATTATAAGAGTTAGAAACAATGATTTTAATAATTTTTAAGGTGGTTCAAAGGTTTGAAATGATTTAAAAATGGTGGTTGGAATCTTTTATTGATTGGTTTAACAGTTTTTCAACTAATTATAAAAGAAAAAGATTCTAACATGAAGAGAAAAGTGGGGCAAAGAAGACATTCTTTCATAGCCGTCAATTTTCTTACTCCAAAAGTAAAATTTACTCTTGTCAGTCGTGGAAAACACTGTGACAACAGAAAAGCCAATTATGGCATCATTGAAACCTAGTTTAGACCAAAAAAGGGCTGGTTTTAGCCATTTTTTGCTATTTTTAGCCATTTTAGACCCTTAAATCAGCCATTACTATAGTGAAGTTAAAACTCTTTTTACTAAGATTTTTTTAAATTAAGGGTAGTTTTACCCTCTTGGCAACAGTTAAAACTGCCCTGGTTGGTATCGAAGCCTCATCATCAATTGAGTCACAGACACTGTGACTCAATTCCAGGCCAAAAGTGATGAGCTTTTGCATGGATTTTGACATCCCACGCCAGTCAGCAAGGAATTTGGGGGTCTGGCTCCCCCTTAGAGCTAGAGTTCCTTTCCCCCCCAGAATTAATCTTTCCAATTTATTTTTTTCTTGAATTCCTCATCATGTAATACACTTGTAATTTCCACATAAAATTCAATTGGGCTTTTTCAGTACACAACTGTAATAATTGATAACTCATATTTAAATTACAGTTCACTTATGTAATACACACACATTTTGGCATTTCAATTGAAAATACTTCAATTCCTCATAGCTTCTAGACTACACACAACACTTCAATTTTCACACAAAAATTGATGGTTAGCACCACATGTGGTGTGAATTAAATTAAGGTTTTGAGGATTTTCAACTTTTGTACAGAAAATACTAAAAACTTAATTTAAGCTTATTTGGAGTTGAGTTACAGAAATTTTACCCAGAGGTGACCCCACCTTATCTTTTATGAGGAATCCAATGGTGAAGTAATTTTCAAAAGTTTATTTATTGGATAAAAAGCTACAACATATTTTATGTAAAATTTTACCAAAAATATTTTAATTTTATTAATTTTATTAAAAATTCATTTTTACTTAATTTTTTGAAGTAAAAATGCATTTTCACAATTTTAAAATTTAATGTAATTTTTATTTTCAATTATAATTAGATTTTTACTTTTATATATAAATTTGGATTTTTATTTTAATCTTTATTTTGTTAATATAAATAAATTTATTTTATTTATATTCATATCTTATTTTGTTATTTGTGGTCTTTTGGGTACATGAAAATACCTCTAAGGTTCACAAAATCTGACAATTGACCCAATACATCTTTTCTGTGAGATAATTTTCCATAACCATGATTATGAGGTGTAAAACAGACAAGAAACATTTTTATACTTAAATAACTCATAGTTCATTCAATACTGGGGTCTCATGAAGGTTCTGTACAACATTCTACGCATCATACATGTCAGAAGAGGGATGTGTGGTCCCTAGATTGAAATCTTCACCATGTATTGGTGAAAACTGTCCAAATGTAGTTTCAAAACCATATATGAGTCCAATAAAGAGTATAAAGGCCTTTTGAAAACCACAAGCCAGTACTCTGACAGGAAAAATCTTCACTTCATCCACATGAAATGGTATAGAGGACCTTTTCACCCATTTTCAGGATAAAAAGGGACCTTTCTTTGCCCAAAAGAGGAATACCCATCCTGATCTTGAATTTATACATAGTAAGCCTGTGCAAAACAGTTATACTCTTGGAAATAACCAGGTAGAATTACAATTTTAATTGTTGTAGTGTTTCATCATCATAATCTAATTGATAAAGATGCACCCAGGCCTTTCAACAATGCTCAGCACCACCAAAATTCTTTTGGTAAAGCCCTTTCATTTTGATCAAAACCTTCTTTACCATTATTATATGTGTCAAAGTCATAATATAGGTTGTAAATATTATTATTATCCCCTCTTCACAAACTCAGCCTGACATTTTCGGGGCCTGGCTGTTTTTTTGACTCTTTGGACTTTTTTTTCAGGCAACAGTGAGTTTCTTCTCTTATATTCTTACTTTCTGACATTATTGTTTCTCTTTCTAGGTGTGAAAATATTAAAAAAATAATATAAAACATATCTTATTATTATTATGTTGAGTGGTATATACATATATACCACTGTGTTTTTATTACTTTTTTATGTCATTGATTATAATTGAATCACCATAATACTTCTTTTTGGGGTGTTTTGCATATTAAAACACTTAAAAATCCATAAATACAGTTCTTTTTTTGATTGAACAGAATACCTTTCTCTAAATAACAGTATCAGAGGTGTGGTTGGGCATATTCATAATTTCATTTGCCCATTAGATAACCACTTCCAAGATTACACTTTTTAATCAAAAGTTAATCTGTGAGATACTGGTATAGAAACAGTATACCAGAAATCCAAAACGCTTTATTTTAGACGTATAATTGACAATTTCGATTACACCATCATAATGCAAGGGTATAATATAGAAATATATTGCCCAGAGGCCATTCTTAGATGTGAAAATGGAATTTCAAGAATTCTTAATTGACATAAAGCCTCTTTTCTCTTTGATTCAGTGGAAGAAAGCTTCATAACAGTTGAAAGCCAATCACAAAGCAGTACACCTGTGATACCTGCCAAACCAGAAAGCAGCAAGGGAAAAGGAAAGAGGAACAGTGAAGGCCCCATTACAGCAAAGAAGTGGACACCAATTGCCACCCATAGGAGCAAAAAACCACAAAACTCTGCATCAATACAAGGTAAACCAACCTCAACCACTTTTACAGGGAAGATTACAATGAGTAACCCAGTTGTAACCTTCAAAGGAAAATTTCCAAAAGAAGTAGACAATAAATTTGTACAAGGCACAGTAGAAGGTAAATACCCTAGGAAAATTAAGTTGTTGAATACCTTAAAACACTGAAATGTCACCTGTACACCTAAGGAACCAGCAAGAGGGCACAGAAGGCTTGTCCAGAATTAGAAGACCTGGAAGAGGACACCTTGGACACAGTGGTGGATGGCAAGACACTGAGGTAAATCATGCCCACTCTGCTATTCACCTCCCAATTCAATATAAACCTCAAACCAAAGCACTGGAAGCATATGGATCAAGTTTTTCAGCTCCACCAACTCCTCAAAGATCTTTTCCAATGGAGCATGGACAACAAGAGGTTGAACCTAGCATCACACTGGGCAGAACTTGGAGAAAGTTTCCGGAAGATATGTCTCAAAGAGATATCCTTCAAAGACTTTATGGTAATAACCAAAGGATGGAATACCACCAGGAAGTTAACTCTCCTGGAGGAGAGGGAAACCAGGATAAGGGAGAATCAAGCCAGTATCAAAGGTATAGAAGAACAGCTGAACCAGAGAGGGCCTACTCTGATTCTTTCAGTATCACAAGGAGTAGACCAACCCAGCTCTGCAGTGGCTTTAAAACATTCAGGAACCATCAGATCAGTGGCCAATAGTCACCATTCTTCACAATCGCAGGTAGTTTCCAGGAGAATACAAGGATACAAGGGCAAAAACAAGACCTCTTTCAACCAAAGGCAGAGAGAGTCAGACCCAATGATCCAGAAGCTGTTTTATTTAGTGAAAGAAGTGCACAAAAGCCATATATAGCTGCAAATACTTCTATAATTGGTAGTCCCACTAATAGAAATACTTCCCCCACTCAGACAGAACATAATGCTTTTACACCTGAGAGTAACTAAACAGTGATGAACTGTGGCTACAAATCTCCCAATTTGAAGAGAAAACTCAAAAACAGTTTGCAGAACTCCAAGAAAGCCATTAGAGGATTAAAGCATTAACAGCCTCCATGGACAAATTTTTTGAAACTCTTGAGGAAGGCAATGCTCAATTGAGAAATGCTTCTGAAGAAACCAATAAAATACCAAATCAAGTCTTTGAAGAACAGCACCACTGCAAAAGGGACAGGGACTGTCTGGATCAGGAAATAAACAAATTTTTTAATGTCTTCCAAAATATAAAGCCCCAACCAAAAGGATATGTTTTGGATGATCCATACCACCAAGAAGACATCAAACCAGATGCCTTATTGGTGAATGAGGAAGGATCTTCATCTCAATACCAAGATGGAGACAATATGTCTTCCTTTGAGAAGGAAGCCTCAAAAAAGCTTAAAGAGGTCTCAGGCTGGCCCAAATTATCTGGCACAGGAGAATATGATCACATGGAGCTCATTGATTATATTGATGGACTCTTAATAGATGTACCCAGAATACCAGATTCCTGGATTACTGCTAGATTAAATACAGCATTTAAAGGTCATGCTAGTATTTGGTACACAGGGATGAAAGAAATGCATTGAAGAAGAGTAAAATAATCCAAAAAGTACAGCAATGGTAGTTGTATATGGCAAAGACCATGTCATTTGAAAATGACAAGTACTCTGTGGACAAAGATCCATATGAGTGGTGTCTTAGACAGTCTAAAAGACTTAAAGCCATTGATCCTCAAATTAATATTCATATGAAGAATTAAAACCTCCTGAAACACATTCCAGGAGAACTAGAGAATGAACTAAAATTCAGATTAAACCAAAGCTACACTCTAGATGACATTGCAAACACCTCAAAAGATGTAAGGAAAAGAACAAACATAGGGAGATATTCCCAATTTAAGAGCAGTAGTTTAAAAGAGAAACAAACTTTTAGGGTGGGCTTCAAAGACAAACCCAAAGAAAAATGGCAGAAGTAAGCAAGAAGAAAAACACTTGTTACAATTGAGCTTCAACAGACCAATATTCCAATAACTTTACAAAGGAAAATAAGAAAGTCTATGCCATTGAGCAAGTTCCAGAGGAGGAATCCCCAACAGGGGATTACAAATCAGAATCTATGGGTCATTCCATCAGAGAACAATCTGCTGATGACCAATAAACAAGAGAATAATTTCTAGTTGAGTACCAAGAGGAAACACAACTAGAAATTCAGGACATAAAGTTAGAGGCAGGTATGCCACAAGATACTGCAAAGAAAAACTTGTGTAAACACACACCAGATGCACAAAAATTCATAATTATACCAGCTAAAGGAATGACATGTATACATGGGACAGCCATAATCATGACTGTTTGTGTTGACAATGCTAAACACCCATTGATAATTGACAGTGGTGCACACTCCTAAATATTGGCCAGAGAGTCTCTGGATAACAACTTCCCAAACTGAGAGAAACAGCTCTTTCCAACCAAGCCAAAGAGCTTGAAAAGTGCATCAGGGAAGATGAAATCCATTGGGACAATTATCAAAGAGATAATTATACACCATAGAAAAGGTAATATCAGACTCAACCCAGAGTTTGTTGTGCTTGAAGATACCCACATCCAAGGTTTTCACTGGGAACAGATTACCAGAGGGGTTATGGCATTGATATTTGTAACATTAATCACAGGAAAATTATTATAGGTTTAAACAGGGAAAAGAAATTTTCACTTGACATATACCAGATGTCCATCCACAACCCTCTAGCAGGATTTCTGAATGAATTCAGAGAGGGGTAATTCAGTACCAGCCTCTCCAGTAAATAAAAACTTAGTTTACTGAAAATTCTGAGGAAAAACAGAACAGAATCTGTCATTGGTGAACAACCTTTGGGCAAAATCAGAGGCCATGATATACAACTGTATCTAAATGTGGAAAGACCTTCATATCCAGAGATCCTGGAAATCAGGAAGAAAAGTGAGAAACTTATCAATGAACTCCTAAATATGGATGTCATCAGGAAGACCAGAAATCACCACTCCTGTCCTTATCAACTGTAATGATGGAAACTCTAGGCTGTGTGGGGACTTCAGAGCCCTGAATAACTACACAAAAGCTGATAGATACCCTATACCAAGGATACATCATGCCCCAGACAAATGAGCAAAAGCCAAATATATAATCAGCATGGATTTTATTAAAAGCTTTCATCAGAATGGAGTTAAATCAAACCCTATGAAGTTACTCAGAATTATATGCCATAAGGGTATGTATGAGTACACCAGGATGCCATTTGGCATCAAGAATTCACCATCCCACTTCCAAAGGATTGTGGACGCAATACTTCAAGACAAAATATTAGAAGGCTGGATGGTAGTATATATTGATGAAATCATTATATACTTGGAGATATGGGAAGACCATGTGCAGTACATAGATAGAGTACTAAGTAAATTCACACCCATCAATCTGAAAATTTCACTTATAAAGTGCACCTTTTGACAACAAGAATTACTGGAACTAGGACATAAAGTCTGAGGCCTTAGTCTGGCCATAGACCAAAATAAAGTAGCAGAAGTACTGCAAAAGCCAGTACCAAAGAACGTCAAGAAGATGAAATCTTTCCTTGGGTTTGCTAGCTACTACAGAAGCCACATCAAACATTTTGCTCAAATAACTAGTAGTATATACACACTATGTTGAAAAGATGTAATTTTTGAAATTACCAATGAAAGGAGAGATTCATATGAGAGCATCAAAAATGAACTCACTAATGCACCTGTCAAGATACTCCTTGACTTTGAATTACCATTCAAGCTGTACATATATGCAGCTTTCAGTCAAAGATTAGGAGCATCCCTACACAAAAGACAAATTATGGATAGTGAACCAAGGGAAGGTGTAATATGCTAAATCTCCAGGAAACTGAAAGATTCAGAAGCTAGGTATGGAGAAACCTAGACTGAACTCTTATGCCTAGTCTGGGCCCTAGAGAATCTCCATTAGTATCTGGAGGGTGCAGTATTTGAAGTCTATACAGACTGCACAGAACTCAAGTCTTTACTTAATATGAAGACTACTAATAGACAAATGCTGAGGTGGAAAATATCAATCCAAGAGTGTAGAGGTAACATTACCATCATATACAAAGAAGGAAAAAATGACATCAATTCAGATGGCCTCAGAAGATGGCCACTGGATACTGTCAAAAGCAACCCTTCTTATGACCATGAAGTAACGGCCAAGATCCCTATCCATTTAATGGACATAGACAGGAGGAAAAAATAAATATTCCCTGAATGGGAACCAGAAAGTGTTACCCCAGACAATGGAGACAATGGAGACACTGAATAAGAAGGAACAGAAGATACTATATTGGGGATAGGTTCCTCAGAGCTACACAATAAGTTCTTCAGTGCATTCATGAGGACTTATTCCAAACATAAGCAGTGTGGCATATTGTTGCGACTCCTTCAACAGAAATACAGGGGCTCAGAATTGGAATCCCAGTTAGAGGCACCCTTTTTGAGGAACTATAATTATAACAAGTTTTTCCTTATAGATAGACCACTCTATCACAGAGAGCAGCACACAGGTTCCCTCAAAGTGGTGGACAGGGACCATATATCCCTGATCCTACAGGAATGTCATTCCTGCCCCATATGGGACACATAAGTGAAGACAGGACCAACAAAAGGGTAGCAAGCACAGCTTGGTGGCCCAAAGGGGAGCAAGAGTTGAGTGAATATATTAACACTTGTGAAAGGTGCCAAAAGGCAAACTGAAAACATGGAAAGAAATATGGGCTACTTCAACACATAGAAGCACCAAAACACTCATGAAAAACCATTAACATGGACTGGTTCACAGGTCTTGTCCCAGGAGGAAAATGAAATGTCAATTCCTGCCTAGTCAAAGTTGATAGGTATAGAAAAGGTGTGAGGTGCTTGCCATGTCATAAGGAGGACTGTCAGGCTAAGTCTATGATGAAGCTTATTGGCTACTAGTTACAAGCTTTTACTATGACTTTGAAACCAAAATAATGATTATAAAAAGTTGATTTATGATGATAAGGTTTTTACCAAAGGATATTAAGGGCTTTACTATTGAGAAATAATGCTGGTGAGTGCTGTTGAAAGCCCTGGGTGCAGCTTTACCTGTTGGGTTACAATGATAGAGACTACAATAATTAAAGTTATGATTATACCTGATTACTTTCCAAGAGTATAGCTGTTTTTGACAGTTGTAATACGTAGGAACTTAAGAGCAGGATGTGAAAACGTTTTGTGATGGAAAAGAGGTCCCTTTTTAGCCTAAAATTGGGTGAAAAAGGCTACTAGACCTTTCCATGTAGAGGAAGTGAAGATCTTTCCCTTCAGAGTACTGGTTTGTTGCTTTCACAAGGTCTTTATACTTTTTTTTGGCTTGGATGTGGTTGTGAAACCACATCTGGGCAGTTTTTACCAATACAGGGTGAAAATTCTCATCTGGGGACCATGTAGCCCTCTTCTGACATGTAGGACGCGTAGAATTCTGTACAGAACCTGTACTAGACCCCAGTATTGACCAAAATATGAGGTATTGAAGTGTAAACAGGATTCTTTGTCTGTTTGACACCTCATAATCATAGTGTTGGGAGAATATCCCACAGGGAGGCTGTATTGGTCTAACTGTGGGATTTTGACCTTAAAACTGCCATACCTTTGTCGGTTTTTGAGATATCAAGCTCATTTTTGGTTCATTGTGTAGCCCTAGATGTGCTCTACACAATGGTATTGCATTTGATATGGATATCATTAAATTTGGAAAAGGTATGCCATGTACAAGATTTTTTGTACGTATGTATGATTTGCTTAAAATCTGTATGGAGCTTGTTTGCCCCATAACTTTTGTTCTGGATGTGATATGGAGAAATCAATGGAGCAACAAGATAGCCCTGATTATGCTCTTTTCAAAAAGGCCCCACTTTAGGTATCTCATACTAAAACTGTAGAACTTATTTTGTTCATAACTTCTGTAATTCTAGTGATAGCTCAATTTGGCTAGTACCATTGGATAGGCCTGAGGTAGGACTTCATTTTGAATACCCATTTGTAGGGGTCAAGGCTCTTCCTCTGGCTTTCAGATGAGAGGTTAAGAATAAGGTTTATGCTCAGAAGCAACTTTGAGCAGGAATAACTTTGTTATTCTTTGTCATATGATGATAGGACTTGTATATTTGAAAAGAGGTGAGTTTCCCCTTTCCGCTGATACCTTTTGAGCTAATTTGGCTCAGCTTCATGTTTTGGTGGTATCTTGGCATACCATTGATTTATGGTGTTTTTCTGTCATGCTTGTGCTCTTGTTTTGAGTCACAGGGTGACAATTATAATACCAGATTATTTTCTGTATATTGATCCTTTGTGACTGGGTTTATTTTTGAATTTCATTGGAGATAATCTCATACTTTAATATGAGAAATGTAGGCCCCCCTTCACAGCTTTGTAATACCTTTCAAAATTGAAACATTGCTTTGGATCACTGATAAACTATAAAAGAAAGAATTTAATTTGGGAGATATAGTATGAAACTGCCGCAGGAATTGCTTTTTGATATACTCATTGATCTGGATTATTTCCAACACGATTCCCCATTAAAATGACTCCTGTACATGTTATTTGTGATTATTGTTGTTTTTGATGATGTTTTCTTTAACTTTTTGGATTTGAAAAAGCACATTTTGTTGATTGATAGCTGGAATTGCATTTCAAGAAACATAACCTAATTAAATAAAATCTTTTTCATCATTTAAATTATCACTCTAAGAATCCCCAAAAGGAGGTTGTGTGAGGTGTGGATATGAAGCTTTGATTAAAGATCAAGTCCTTTTCCTGTCCTCAAAATTTGTATAAAGTAAAAATTTATTAAAAATGATATGAAATACAATTTTTACATGAAGAAACAACAGTTTTATTGTTTTGAACCTTATAAGTATAGAACAATAACATTAGAAAAATTTCTCGTTTTACCAACAATAAAAACCTATCCAAAAATTCTCTACAAGAGATATTTGAGGCCAAAAAAGAAAGTTCTTCAAGGGCAATTTCAATTGTAATTAATTGAGAAAAGGATTTCAGGAAATTAATATAAGAACAAATATATTAAAAAAATATTAAAGCAAAAACATCCCCAAAAGTGACCAGGGTGAATTTGGAAACAAAGTGACAAAGTTAAAAGTGATGAAATATGCTTTAGTTCAGTTATGGGGTGGTTCAAGGGTACAACTGATTATAAGAGTTACAAACAATGATTATGATGATTGTTCACATGGTTCAAAGGTTTGAAATTACCTAAAAAGGGTGGTTGGACTCTTTTATTGATTGGTTTGACAGTGTTCAAACTAACTATAAAAGGAAAAGATTCTAAAATGAAGAGAAAAGTGGGGCAAAGTAGACATTCTTTTATAGCCACTCATTTTCTTACTCCAAAATTAATATTTCCTCTTGTCAGTCGTGGAAAACAATCTGAAAACATAAAAACCAATTATGGCATCATTGGACCCTGGTTTACACCAAAAAGGGCTGAATTTAGCCATTTTTTGCTATTTTCAGCCATTTCAGACCCTTAAATCAGTCGTTGCTAGAGTAATACCTGGTATTAAACCTTCAAAACATGTCAGAATGTGTGTAAGAGATGTGAAAACCATTTGAAACTGCTTTTAAAATGTTTGTTTTATCTTAAGGGTCGTTTTACCCTATTGGAAGCAGTTAAACCTGCCCTGGTTGGTATCAAAACCTCATCATCAATTGAGACACAGACCCCATGACTCAATTCCACGCCAAAAGTGATGAAATTTTCCATGTATTTTGATATCTCATGCATTTCAGCAAGGTATTTGGTGGTCTGGCTCCCCATTAGAGCCAAGATTCCTTGCTCCCCCAGAATCAATCTTTCCCATTTATTTTTCTTGAATTCCTCATCATGTATTATACTTATAATTTAAATATGTAATTAAATTGATTTTTTACAGTACACAACTGTAATAATTGATACCTCATATCTAAATTAAAGTTCAATTATGTAATACAAGCGCACATTTTGACATTTCAATTGAAAATACTTCAATTACTCATAACTCCTAGCCTACACACAACACCTCAATTTTAACACAGAAATTCATGGTTGACAGCACATGTGATGGGAATTAAATTAATGTTCTGAGGATCTTCAACTTCTTTACAGAAAATACTGAAAACTTGATTTAAGCTTATTTAGAATTGAGTTACAGAAATATCACCCTGAGATGACCCCAGCTTATTTTTTATGAGGATTCCAATGGTCAAATAGTTTTCATCTGTTTATTTGATGGATAAAAGGTTATAATACTTTTTATTCAAATTTTTTCCAAAAATATTTCAATCTTGGTATTTTTGTTGAAAATTCATTTTTACTTAATTTTTTCAAGTAAAAATGTGTTCCCTCATCATGTAATACACTTGTAATTTCCACATAAAATTCAATTGAGTTTTGACATTAAACAAATGTAATAATTGATACCTCATATGTAAATTACAGTTCACTAATGTAATACACATGCACATTTTGACATTTCAATTGAAAATACTTCAGTTCCTCATAACTTCTAAACTACATGCAACACCTCAATTTTAACACACAAATTGATGGTTAACACCACATGTTATGTGAGTTTACTTAAGATTTTGAGGATTTTCAACTTCTGTACAGAAAATAGTAAAAACTTAATTTAAGCTTATTTAGAGTTGAGCTACAGAAATTTGACCCAGAGTTGACTCCACCTTATTTTTTATGAGGAGTCCAATGATGAGATAATTTTCATATGTTTATTTTTTGGATAAAAATTTATTATAATTTTTATTTAAATTTTTTCCAAAAATATTTCAATTTCAGTAATTTTGTTAAAAATTCATTTTTACTTAATTTTTTCAAATAGAAAAGTGTTGTCACAATTTTGAATTTTCATTGAATTTTATTTTCAAATTATAATTAAATTTTCATTTTTGTGTATAAATTTATATTTATCCTTCAATTTTTGTTTTGATAATATAGATAAATGTATTTTGTTACTAAGTGTATCATGTTTTATTATTTGTGGTCTTTTGGGTAAAAAAAATACCTTTAAGGCTCACATTCCCTCCCCCTAAAGAAAGATATTACTTTTTAATATTGTTATTTATAGTGTTTCTGAGCCTTCTAAAGCGTTTGGTAGCTCCAGATATTGCCTTTCCTGTTAACCATTCATCTTCACAAGTTGAGTCATTATACCTAACAAGTTATTCCCTTACTATTTGATGCTTAACTTCCTTTCTTTGAGAACTTTGGTGATTTTTCTAGTACCAGATGATTCAATAGGAGTTATATTCTGGGGAGCTTTATTTCTTAAAGGAAACTTTTCAGCATCACTAGATCTATATGGCTTTACCAATCTTACTGGAAATTTAGGATGCTTATTGCTAAGTTCCTCAGAAAATTCTACTTCAATTGCATTTCCTCCATGGAGTGCCTTAATAAAAAAAGGTCCTGCAAAGGAGTCTTTGGGATCTTTACCTCCTTTGATGTTATGGAAGTTAGTGGGTGATACAAGTACTAAATCCCCCACTTTGAAATCTGGAGTGGCATGTGATTTTTCACATACAAAGGAGTCCTCCATGCACCTTAATGCATGCTTTCTAGCTTTGTCTAGTGTTTCTTTGAAGCTACTAGCTTTGGGATGTACTTCAACCAAATCCCTCCTTAATGAATCTTGAGTTAATTTGGGATTCCATCCCTTCTCTAGAATAGCTGTAAGATGTGTCTATGAAACTGTTGATAATATTACTATTAATCAACAGTACTATTACTGTTCTTATGAAATATAATAATAAAAATTATTATAACCACTATTAATTAGTTAATTGATTATTTATTTTACTTACTATACACTAATAATGATTATAACAGTAAGCAGTAATTGTGTACTAAAATCAATTACAAGAAGTATTTCATAATTTGTTTTTAATATTAAAATAATGAAATCATTTTAATATATAGTTATCTTTTGAAATAATAATTATAAATATAATCCTTGAAGAAAACTATTACTTTAGCAAAACTTTAAGAATTAAGACAAAACACTCACCAATACTCCAAAGAACTTATTAAAAGATAATAGTAGATAAATTTGACTGATAATTGTGAATTCAATGGATAAAAATTGATTCATAACAAGATTAAAACAGTATATAGTTGATTTTCATGATTTGACGTCTTTCTGATGGATTCTGAAAGATCAAAACACTTAAGAAAAGATTTTACTAATACTTACTTGTTGGTAATAATGGTATAATTGAATAATGTGGTCATTTGGGAAAAACAGCAACAGGAGGCCTCTTTTAAGTAAAAGACAGCTCACAGAGGTGTGCAATGGAGAATACTAAAAGGCCAGTGAGTGAGAAAAAAATAGAAATTTTGAGATTATTGATTGCCTCATCTGTTGTCACATAAGATTGTCATAATTACTTAATTGATGTTTCTACATGACTACCAACCCATTTATGGTTAAGAATAAAAGGAGTAACAACTGTAAATCTTCTTTTATTTCAAAAGAATCATTGACTTCTCATATTTATCAATGTTATTGGAAGTTTCATCACAGAGTGTATTTTCTGTGAATGTTTGAAGCTTCAGTGTTTCATGTGGAATCATCAAGAATGGACTGCAAGTGAAACTTTGAATTTTACTTAAAACCCTATTATTCTTTTTGGGCTTTATATGAGCTATACTTTTCTCAATTGATCCTGAAAGCTTCAGAAGGATTCATTCAGAATTGTAATCTTAATGAGTTTTTGAAGTATTTATCTCATTTCTATGTAGAATTGCAAATAATGCTATATTGCTGGTTGCTATGGGGTAAATCAATGGATACTATTCCAAAAAGGGTTTTGCTTATTCTTTTGGGGTTTATCCATGGAAAATAATTAAGAATTGACATGGTTACGAGCCTCTAAGTTTCTCTTTGCCCCATTGGCACATCAAAATAGTAGCTTATTTGCTATTTTCTTATGATTTAATGAGATTTTAACTTGGTAACAAAGTTCCCAAAAGGCTTTAGTATACTAATTTGGCCAAGATCAGCCATGGATCCAAGCTTTAGAGCTTTTAATGCCTCAGAGGCCTCAGAAGTTGGATACCCTGGCTCTCTTTGATGTCTTTTGTCCCCCTTGACTATTTGCAGGTTAAAAATAGAAATTCAGGCTTAAAAACTGATATCCACTATGGGTGTACCAAAGGTGTATGTAGGAATACCATAATATTAAGTGCCACAAACATGCATAACACTATGATTAGTGTATATGCAACATGAGATTTCTCACATTCCCATTTTTTTGGCATGAAATTGAGAAACACAAAGATTTTCACAATTCTTTTATCTGGTCTTAATGACGTGGTATTGAATTATTTTCCATATTAACACCTCTTAGAGTTAATATAAGCTTATGAACTCTATGGAGCCCCTAATGAACCTTTGTGTGGAATCCAAATCTGGCCTTAAATCCATGGATTTACTTACTCACAAAAAAGTTATCCATCTTTTCTGAAACAAAAAAAGATCAATTTTGAATATATACATGACTTATGGGTTATGCATAGTTCAATATTTATTTTCAAGATATTTGTGGCCTATTAGGGTATGTAAAATATACCTCAAGGCTCACACTCCCTCCCACCAAAAAATAAAATTGTACTACAATTCTATTAATGGTATAAAGAGGAAAAAGGCCCCAAAGGGGGTTAAGTTCCAGTTTCCAACCTCTTTAAATTACTCAGATCAAGTAATTTAATGCACATTTATAGAAATATTCAAGCTTGTGGCCTTATTTCATGTCTAATTCTTCTTAAGAATTTATCTGCGTTAGTTATTTCCAATTTTGCCAGCCATTCATATTCATGTACTGGATTTCTATATCTGACAAGATATTATCTTTGATTTTTACCCCTAAGTCTCCTGTCTTTAACAAATCTCCTTATTCTTTTGTCTTCACTCTGTTCCACTGGTGTTACATTCAAAGGAGTTGGGTCCCTTAAGGGAAACAATTCTTTGTGATCAGCTGGTTGATAAGGTTTTATCAAGCTGACTGGAAAGGTGGGGTTTTTATTTTCTAATTCACCACTCAATTCAGCTTGAACTGAAATAGCTCTATATAAGGCAACAATAACAAAAGGTCCTACATAAGAATCTTTAAGTTTCTTTGGGTCTTTGCTATTATTAAAATAGAAGGTTGAAACTAGAACTAGGCCTCCTGCTTTGAAGTCTTGTACCTTGTGACTCTTGTCCCACTTCTGTTCTGCATAGTCAAAAGTGTCATTCATATTCTGTTTTGAATGATGTTTCACATTATCAAGCATTATCTTGAAGCTGGAAGCTGTAGGATGAATGTCAATCAAGTCTTTCCTCAGTGTGTCTTCTGGGAGTCTTGGATTCCATCCTTTTTCTTACATAGCAGGAGTTTGGCCTGTAGAAGAATGGACTGATGTCTTATATGCCAGTTCCAATTCAGGTATTAGAGTGCACCAGTCATGGGTAAAGACATCTGAGTCTTTGAATTCAAACCCATAAGCACAGAATCTCCTGATCATGTCTTCTAAATTTTGAATCATTCTCTCTGCTAGTCCATCTGTTTGAGGGTGATATGCTGTTGAGAATGATAATTTAATCCCAAACAATCTGTGAAGATTGGTCCAAAGTGCAGATGTGAACTTGGGATCTCTGTCATTTATGATATTCTTAAATAATCCTGAATGGGAAATAATGCTACTCCATAGAAGAAGAGCTTTATCCATAGCAGTGTCATCTTTATTACATGGTAAGAATATGGGAGTCTTGCTATATCTTTCTAAAATGACTAAACAATAATTATAACCTTTATAACCACGTGGAGGAAGTGCTGTGATGCAATCCATATGAACAGCTTCCCAAGGGGATTTTGGTTCTTGAATATGAATAATCAGTCCAAATTTCTTTCCTGTAATCCTGTTTGATTTTTGGCATCTATCACAGGTATGGCAATATTCAATGGTTTCTTTTCTCCAAGACGGCCACCATGCACAGTTTTTCACTTTTTCAAGTGTTCTGCCTTCTGAAAGGTGTCCAGAGTAGATGCTATCATGGCATTCATGAAGAATTGTATTGATAATCAATCTGATACACAATGTAATTACACAAGAATATTTGGTTCTGTGGTAAATTATCCCATCAAACAAGTGAAAGATTCCTTCAGAATATGACTTTTTGCAAACCTCATCCAGTGAATTGACTAAAGATGTATCTTTGCAGTATTTATCTAACAAGGAAGTAAATATATGGCAATTCTTGTCTTTCCTATGAGATTCTATGACTTCTTCAAATAATTCAGTCCCAATATCAGTTATGTTAATTCCTTCAATTGGAATCTGTGGTTCTGCCTCCAAAGGTACATAAGCTGGGTTATCAGAAGTATTGGCTAATTCCCATCTGCTAATTCCATCAGCATTCTTGTGCATTTTCCCTGCCTTATGAACTATAGTCATGTTACCTCTATATTCCTAAATGGCTATTTTCCATCTCAACATATGTCTGTTGGGAGTTTTCATGTTAAGAAGTGATTTCATGGCATTACAGTCAGTTATCACTTCAAAAACAATTCCATCAAGATAATGGTGCAATTTCTCAAGTGCCCATACCAAGAATAAGCAATCCATCTGGCTTCTGTTGGTTTGATTTGTCTTGAGATGTAACAAACTGGTCCCTCTGTAGGTTTGTCATAAATAATTTGGACCTGATGTAGGGTTGGCCCTAATCCATCTCCAAATGTATCAATTTACAATTTGAAAGGTATATTCCAGTCAGGCATGAGGAGTAAAGGTGCTTCTGTAAGACCTTTCCTTATCTTCTAATAAGCTTTAATCCTTTCCTGTGTCATCTCAAATACTGTCTGTTGATCACAGATTCTATAGAGTTATTTGGCTAGAATTTCAAAATCCTTCAGGTCTTGCCTGTAATTACTGGCAAATCCAAGGAAAGAAATCCTTTCTTTCTTATTCTGGGGTATTGGCTTAAGTAACACTTCTGCCACTTTATCTTTGTCAATACCCAAGCCTAGACCAGAAACAATATGTCCTAAAGCTTTAAGTTCTTCAAAGCCAGAGTTACATTTCTTGAGTGAAATATTTTTATTCACTCCTGTAGCTTTATTAAGTACTCTTGAAAGTCTTTCAAGGCGCAAATACCATGAGTAAGAACATATGATAATATCATCAATATAAATGATAAGCCATCCTTCAGATAATTCTGTGGGGAAGATGGTATTCATCATTTTTTGATAATTGGATGATGCATTTTTAATACCAAATGGCATTCTAAGATACTCATAAATACCACAGTGAGTGATAATTCTAAGAAATTTCTTAGCTTGGGGCATCAAAGCATTTTTATTAAAGCATTTCAATGCATCCATGGATGTTATATACTTGGATTTAGACAATTGAGTCATTGTTTCTTGAATTCCAGGAATTGGATACCTATCTGGAACTGTGTAGGTATTCAATACTCTCAAATCTCCACCCATCATTGATTTATTATTATGGCAAGCAATAATAACAGGTTTTGTCACTTCAACTTCCTCATTATGGCCTACCTTCCTTAGTACACCAAGTTGGATCAACGTTTGGATATGTTTTTCCAGGGCTTCTCCAACTCTGGGACTGGCTGGATAAGCTGGTCTTCTAAGTACTGCAGGGTATGGTCTGTCAATATTAAGTGTAATATCAACTTCATGCCCTTTAATAGTGCCTAATAGTTCATTATCAGAACCAAAGGAATTCTTATATGTGTATAATACATAAATAAGATGATGTCTCATTTTGGGTGAAAATGATGTATTAATTTGTGCTTCAACAAGTTGATTAGCCACAAATTCTTCTTTATAAGTATCTTTAACAGATGATATTATAGATATTTGCTTTGGAATATTTGAGAAAGCAAATTTTTGTCTTTTATTTTCTCCAATTGTGAAATATCTGTCTTTATTGTTATTGATGTCAATACCATAAATATTCAAGCAATCCTTTTCAAGAATTATGTGCTGAGATGTGCAATTTTCCATTAATACTATCTCTTTTTTCATTCTTACGATTCCTTCTGGATGTGTAAATACAATATTAGAGTCCAATATGCCCACAGGGTACATAATATTACTGGCACTACTAAATTTTACACCCTCTATTGGTAATAGATGGCTTTTCCATCCAGGTAGTATGGCTTGAAGATAATCTTTGCCTACACAACTACAAAATGCCCCTGTATCCAAATTTACTTTGGCTTAAATATCATTTATCAGGATTCATGTGATACAAGATGCTCCGGCAGTGTATCCCTTTCCTCTAGCATTTTTGGTTTTACACATTACAGCATCCTGGATATTTATCAGGTTATGGCAATCCTCACTGTACTGTGGCAAGTGAGTATGGACTTCTGTGACCTCAAAAAAGCTGTAATGTTTTCGATGGGATAGTCTTCTACTGGTGTATCCTAAGAGACTGCAGAATATAGGTCAGACTCTTTTTTCTCTTCAGTACACTGAGCTTCTTCAATTACTTGAACTCCATTAATTTTTGTCTTGTTGGCGCAAGTGTTGGCTAAATATGAGGTGCTTCCACATTTATGACACTTAAAGACAGGTCTTTCAGGCCTCTTATCTTCTCTGGAAGTTTTAGAGACCATTTTGGATTCCATAGGGACTCTAGTCCAGGTTTTACCAATTCTTGTCCTAGTAATGATATCTTCCATGGCATCAATGTAGTCTTCTGTTGAACAGGGCTCTACACATCTTCACCTGATAGCATGTTCTAGTTCTCCTCCACATTTTCTTAATATTTTCATATTAATGATTGAGTCAGACATATCTGGGTGTGAGGCAGATAATCTTTCTTTCTGTTTGAGGAAGCAAGTAAGTGGCTTGTCCTTTTCTGAGTTAAAAATGGCACTCTCAACAGCATTTTCCATTTTAACTCTCCAACAGTTGTTAGCCCATTTGGTGATTATTTCAGATTTCTACCAAGGCCAATCATGTTTATCATGATCTTGTCTCATGTTGTAATACCATTTATTTGCAGCTCTGGTAAACAAGGAGTGCAGCTTGCCCACTATAGTTTCATCAGGTATGTGAAAATCCTCTTGCAACATATCAATTGTTCTGATGAACTGAATATTATTATATTCTCCTTCACTAGAGAATGTTGGTCATTCTTTCAGTTTGATAATATCTTTTTCACAGATGGGATTTTCTCCTAAAAAGGGGGTCAAATGTCTTTTTACAGAAAGTTTGTGAGCCTTAGAGATATTTTCATATACCCAAAAGACCACATAAGATAAATTAAGATACAAATATAAATAAAATAAATTTATTTATATTATAAAAATAAAAATTGAAATATAAATACAAATTTATATTTAAAAATAAAGATTCAATTATAATTCAAAAATAAAATTACAACAAAATTTAAAATTATGAAATTATATTTTTACTTGTAAAAATTAAGTAAAAATGAATTTTTAATAAAAATTGTGAAATTAAAATATTTTTGGTAAAAAGTTATATAAAATATATTATAAATTTTTATCCAATAAATAAACATACAGAAACTATCACAGCATTGGATTCCTCATAAAAAATAAAGTGGGGTCACCTCTGGATGAAATTTCTGTAACTCAACTCTCAATAAGCTTAAATTAAGTCTTTAGTATTTTCAATACAAAAATTGATAATCCTCAAAGCTTTAATTTAATTCACACCACATGTGGTGTTAACTGTGAGCCTGTGACTCAAAACCAGAGCACAAGCATGACAGCCAAAATACCATAAACCAATGGTATAGCCAAGATACCACCAAAACATGGAGCTGAGCCAAATCAGCTCAAAAGGTATCAAAAGAAAGAGGAAACTCACCTCTTTCTGAAAATATAAGTCCCATCACCATAGGATAAGAAATAACAAACTTATTCCTGCTCAAAGTTATTGCTGAGCATAAACCTTAATTTTCACCTCTCATCTAAGATCTGGAAGGAGAGGCTTAACCCCATCAAATGGGTACTCACAATGGAGCTCTAAGCCAGGGCTATCCAATGGTACCAGTCAAACTGAGCTAGCACCAATATTACTGGAGTTATGGTCAATTTCAGGCCAAATAAGGGTGAACAAAACATTCACCTCTCATCTAACTTCTACAGTTTTGGTGTGAGATACTTGAAGTGGGGTCTTTTTGGAAAGAGAACAATAAGGGCTATCTGATGGTGTCATTCATTTCCCCATAGCTCAACTAGAGCAAAGGGTATGGGGCAAATAAGCTCAATACAGCTTTTTGCCTATACCACGCAAATGTACAAAAGTCTTGTACATGGGATAACTTTGCCATATTTAATGATACCCATATCAAATGAGGCACCATTGTGTAGAGAACATAAAAAGCTATACACTGAACCAATTTTGAGGTTGATATCTCAAGAATTGACAAAGGTATGGCTGTTTTAAGGTCAGATTCCCACCTGCTGTCATATACAGCCTTACCATGGGATAATATCCCATAACCATGAATATGAGGTGTCAAATAGACAAAGAAGCTTGTTTTTACTTCAATAACTCATATGTCAGTCAATACTGGGGTCCCATACAGCTTCTGTACAGCATTCTACATGTCATACACGTCAGAATCAGGCTGTGAGGTCCCCAGATGAAAATCTTCACCCTGTATTGGTGAAAACTTCCCAGATGTGGTTTCAAAACCACATCTGAGCCCAATAAAAGCTATACAGGCTGTTTGAAAACCACAAGCCAGTACTAGAGAGTGAAAATTTTTCACTTCCTCTACGTGGAAAGGTCTAGCACCCTTTCCACCCCATTTCAGGATAAAAAGGAGGCTTTTCACAGCCAGAATTGTTTCCTCATCCTGCTCTTGAATATCCTACGTAGTAAACTTTCCAAAACAGTTTTACTCTTGGGTAATAATAAGGGTATAATGATAATTTGAATTATTGTAGTTTTTATTATAGTAATCCAACTGGTAAGACTGCATCCAGGGTTCTCAATAGTGCTCACCACCACTATTCTTCAAGAGTAGAACCCCATTATTTTATTAAAAACTATTACATTATATTTAAACTCTTCTTTTAAAATCACTTTCACGCGTCACAGTCATAGTTCTAGCTGTAAATAGCCTAATTACTGCTTCAACATAGACTCCAGCTGACATTAACCATCAATTTTTGTGTTAAAATTGAGGTGTTGTGTTTAGCTTAGAAGTTATGAGAAATTGAAGTATTTTCAATTGAATTCAATTGAAATGTCAAAATGTGCGTGTGTATTACATAAGTGAGCTTTGATTTACATATGAGGTATCAATTATTACTGTACTGTACTGTACAATTAAATTGAATTACATATGTAAATTACAAGTATAATACATGATGAGGAATTAAAGGAAAAATAAATTGGAAAGATTAAAATTGGGGGGGGAAGGAACTCTAGCTCTAAGGGGTAGCAAGACCCCCAAAATCCTTGATGACTGGCATGGGATGTCAAAATCCATGCAAAATTTGTTTACTTTTGGCCTGGAATTGAGTCACAGGGCCTGTGACTCAATTGATGATGAGGTTTTGATACCAACCAGGGTGGTTTTAACTGCTGCCAAGAGGTTAAAACTACCCTTAAGCTAAAACAATCTTAGTAAAAACAGTTTTAGCTGGTTTCTACGCCTCTTACCCACATTCTGACGTGTTTTGAAGGCTCTAGACCAGGCATTGCTATAGTAATGGCTGATTTACGGGTCTAAAATGGCTTAAAACAGCCCTTTTTTGGTCTAAACCAGGGTTCAATAATGCCATAATTGGCTTTTCTGTTGTCAGACTGTTTTCCACGGCTGACAAGGGTAAATTTTACTCTTGGAGTAAGAAAATTGATGGCTATAAAAGGATGTATTCTTTGCCCCACTTTTCTCTTCATGTTAGAATCTTTTCCTTTTAGAATTAGTTTAAACACTGTTCAACCAATCCATAAAAGATTCCAACCACCTTTTTTAAATCATTTTAAACCTTTTAACCACGTGAAAAAATCATTATAATCATTGTTTGTAACTCTTATAGTCATTTTTACCCCTGAACCACCCCAAAAGTGAATCAAAACATCTTTCATCACTGTTAACTTTCTCACTTTGTTTCCAAATTCACTCCGGTCACTTTTGGGCGTGTTTTTTCTTTAATATTCTTTTTAAAGACTTTGTTCTTCAATTAATTGCTTGCAGTTCTTTGCTCAATTAATTTCAATTGAAATTGCTCTTGAAGAAATTTCTTTTGTAGCCTTAAATATCTCTTGTAGAGTATTTTTGGTTATATTTTTATTGTTGGTAAAACAATAAATCTTTATAATATTATTTTTTTATACTAATAAAGTTATAAACAATAAAATTGGCGTGTTTTCTCTTAAAAATAATATTTCTTACTATTTTTAATTGATTTTTACCTTATACAAATTTTGAGGACTGGAAAAGTACTTGATTTTTAATCAAAGTTTCATATCCACACCTTGCATTTGGGGCCCAGCCATGTTATTTTACCTGTGAAATATTTTTTTTCTTCTTTTTACACCTTTTGCTTATATTGAAAAAAAATTAAAAACATATAAAAAATACTTATAATTCAAAAAACCCATAAAAAATAATTTTTTCATATTATAACCAAGGCTTATATTTTTATTTTCTCTTTTTGAAGTAACCTTTCTTCTACTTAATTCATTGGCTTTTTCATCAATTTTAGTGTCTGAAAACGTGGTAAGACAAGAAAACATTGAAACAGCCTCAACAGTCACCAGCATTATTCCTGCCAGTACTGTTAATTTAGACAATAATAGTACTGTTATTGTGACTGAAAATACACAACCTGAACCAATATCTTCTGAATTGATTAACTTGCATATAATTAATACCCTTCAGAAAGCTAAGAATTTGGCCAATAGTAAGTTTTTGATGTAAAAATACTATTTTAAGCCTTTTTAATAATAAAATATGGCTTCAACTAGATTAGGAGCCAGCTATAACCCCTCAAGCAGCTCCCAGAAAGGTAATAGACGTGAATATGGCAGAAGCCAACCAGGTACAGAAGGAAAAGGGTCAGTTGATGACTTCCAAACAGCTAAAATAGGTCATTCTGATGCTGATAATACCATTTTACCTTCACAAAGAGCTGAAACCGCCCCAAGACACCTCAGTGGACATATACAAAGCCAGCCACAAAGCTTACAATAAGGCCCCGCAGTAAAGGAGTACCAGAACCTTGCAGATCTGTGGAAAAACTGCATTAATTCTTACCTGACTGTGAGAAAATTCCTGGGCCATCCAAATACTTGCAAATTGCTCAATGCATGGCATCTATTGATGGAGAAGAAAAACATGATGCTCTTGACACTAGAATGGAGGAAAAACAACCCTCCACCACCCAAGCAAGTGCCAAAAACAGCGCAAGTGGCCAGAAGCAGCCATTTCAACGTGAGAAAGCAGCCACAAGCTCCAAAAAAGGGAAAAGAAAAGGCACCAGCCACCAAACCTTACAGCCAGGGCTACAGGATTCCATGGAAAATGTGTTTCAGATGGCCAGAACAATGATGGAATTACAAAAGAAAGAGTAGGCCAGATTAAAATATCAGAAATGATTTCTGATATTTTTGATTCTATTCCAGAGTTTTATGAAGCTATAATTGACATAGAAAGTCATCTTTCTGATAAAAATACATCAATTCGTGACAATCTTAAAACACATAAATTGAGTCTGAGCCAAATCAATGGAACACTTCAATGTTTTGAAAAAGTTTTGATAACAATCAAGACTTCCAATAATGATGATTCTTTTGGCAATAAGATAAATGAACAATCTGCCATTATTAAGGAATTTTCAGACAAATATTCTAAATTCAATATTGATGACATGATTGAAAAATGAATACAACAAGCCATAAATAGAATCAAAGAGGATAATAAGAAAGCTCTTGATGATATTTCAAAATTATTTACTGAAGTAAAGACCCATATAATTGCCTTGAAAAAGTGTTTTGATACCTCAAAAGAGGAAATATCAAAATTAACCATAAAGTTAAATGAAGTTATATCTGATAATACTAAACAAACAGAATTATGGAATGTGCTGACATACAAAGAGGATGATCATAAAACTAATGTAATAACCTCTGTACAAAGCTTACAACATGAACTAAGAAATTCACAAAGGTGTAACAACAGTAAAATGAATGATATTGAACAGCTACTAAACACCTTACTAAGAATGTGTACACCTCTGAATCAAAATGAGGGTACAGGGATTTCCAATCCACAAGTATTGGATATTGAAAATTCTCAATTGAAAAAATAAATTTTCTACTTCTTTTCATAACTTGGAACCATCAATGGGCCAAGCACTCTTGAAAGAAGATCCAAAACTTAAGGAATCGCCTCACTTCAGTGGTGAAGGAGAATATGACCATTTCTAGTTCATCAGAGGAATTGACATGATCAAAGAAGACTTTGAATTGCCAGACAGATTGGTAACAGCCCGTTTTAACACCTTATTTACCAAATCAGCTCACAGATGGTATATCAAATTAAGACAAGCACATGGACACCAAAGTTGGACTTGGTGGAAAACCCAAATTATCAACAAATGGGCCAATGATGCTTGGAGGTTTAAAGTGCAAATGGCCTTTGAATCTTCCAAATTTAATGCTGATGAAGACAAAGATTTACCATGGTTTTGCCCACAAAAAACACCCTCTAACAGAATTATATCCTGACATGTCAGAATTCATGATCCATAGAAGGATTCTGAGACAATGTGGAGGAGACTTAGAGCATTCTGTCAAAAGCAGGACTACTGAACAATCTTCAGCAGAGGATATCATCAATATATTAGAAGAAGTAACCACCAGAACCAAAATTGGTTCTAGTAGGGTGAATCTCAGAACAAGGTTTATGTGAGCCTTTGAGATATGACCACATACCCAATAAGGTCACAAGAAAGACTCAGAATAATTATACCTTTAAGATAATTATACTAAAATTACTTAGAATAATTATACATTAAAAATAATTACTTTAAAAATACAAAAATTGGTTCAACTTAAAAACCAATGAATCAACATGTGGAATAAGCTATACCATTGGATTCCCCATGGTAAAATACACATATACCATTTTTATGGCATATCTGTAAAGTCAATATTTAATGAGTTATAAGGAATAATACCTTATAAAAACCATAAATCCTTATTTATTTCAAGAACCAATGAAGCAACATGTAAAATAGGTTGTACCATCGGATTCCCCATGAAAGTTCACACATAAAACAATTAATGAGCTAATTTCCAAAGTTAATACTTAAGAAATTAACCTGAATATATGCACTTTTTTGGTCAAGGCATATATTCAAGGATCATAGCTAATATCTCTTAAACTATACAAGATAGAGTGATGAACCAAAAATAAAGTTACCACGTAATTACTTTAAGAACACAGATATAGACTTTATTTTACAAATTATAATCAAGGTTAAAACCTATGATGAAATATTGATAAAAATCAACAGAGCTGTTGACCACTTTGTTGTGAAAGTGGTCCAAACTTAAAAAAAGCACGCAGTTGGATTCTACTAGTTCATTTGTGAAGAATGATGTAATTTTTATTATAAAATTCAGGGTACAACCCCTTGAAATCATTGTTTGAAGTTGAAAATATTGAATTTCAACAGAAAAGATGAGTTACAAGAAAAATCATCAAAATTAGAGTTTGGATGATGTAATAAAAAGCTCTTGGCAGCATAATAAGGTTATGTCAGGCTACCAGAATTCACTCTCTGAATTTTTGTAGCATGTAAAACTTAAAAGTTATGAAAGATCAAGGTTTGAGATTAAATTGAGCAGTTATGATCACCTACTGTAACCTTAATTTAAGTTTAACAGTCATATAAGTGATAAAATTGGTGAATACTATTAGTTTATGATTAAAACTAATAAAATCCACAAAATTTGGGGTTCTGCCAAGCCTCTGATGTCATCAACTTTAGAGTTATAGTGATAACTCTAAATAATGGTGTAATAATGATGCAATATGGTTTGATCATGATGTAATCATCTCAAAACCTTCAAATATTGATCAATTCCAGTGGATATGATCAGTACACGTCTACTAGAAGCCTGCTGGACTCTAGGAGGGAGGTATTTACTATAAATAGAGCTCTTTTTACTCTATTTTCCCCTCAGATGCATCAAAAACATTAAATCAATTAAATCAAAGGTAATTTCTCTATTCTTTATATATAAAACTATTATATTATTAAGCCCAAAGACCACCTTGTTATCATCATCTATTTTGACGTGATTAAATCATTTATTTAATTGTTTTAGCTAAAAATCTCTCTAAAAACTCATTTCCACCTAAAAATCAAGAATATTAGTAATTTTTCTTTATTTTTATTGTAAATAAAATTTGAAAAGGTTGTATTTATATTTTTTGGTGTAATATATTACAAAATTATTATATTAAGTGTTAAAAGTAGGTTATTTTCTCTTATTATAATAATTTTCTCTTTATTATTATTTTAATAATTCCTTAATTAATATAAATAGTATTTATATTAATTTATAACTTTAATATTGGTAATATTGTTGTTATTAATTGTTTTTTATTAATAAAAAACAATTTTTTACGCCTTTATTTTTGTTTGTAACAATAATATAGTGCGTTTAAATATATTAATTATTTTATATTAATATATTTATTTTATTATATTATATTTTATAATATAAATTATATTATTATATTTTATTAATAATATAATTATTTTTACGCCATAATTATAATAATTCTTTATTATTATAATTATTTTTTATCTTATTCATTTCATACATAAGGACATGCATAGTACAATAAGTAAAATATTAGTAATTTTTACTTATTGTTTCATAGTCAAACCTTACATTTGGGGGCCTGGCCATGATATTTACTTAAAAGACCTTTTAAAAAGATTCTAATTGGGCTTATCCAATAATAAATTATATAATAATTTTATATTTCATTTATTTTAAAAGCTATTTAGGCATTTGGAAAGCAATTGTACTGTCTTACACGTGGGTTTTCACATCCTTACACTTTCAAGAACTTTCTTTGAGTGACTCTAGTGAATAAAAAAGATATTTTATAGATTAAAAATAATTTTTTATAATTTAATTTTATAAAGAATCATATTCATTTTTTATTTTATTCTTTAAAAATAAAAATATAAAAAATATTAAAAAATATTAAAAACCAATAAAAAAGTTATTTTTATTCATTTCTTTATTCATTTAAATTTTTTAAAAGATATAAAAGCAATTTATATGTGGAAAATTGCCATATCTTGCCAAAAAATAACACTTCTTATAAAAGACTTATATTTATTTGTCTTTTTTAGTGTTTGAAGATAACCCAACAGAAGACAACCAAGCTACTGTTGGGAGATTGGTGGAAGAAACTTGTCAAAGTTCTCCAACACCAGTTATCACCAAAAGAAAGAAAGCTAAGAAATTAGACTTTCCAGGACCCACCATTCAAGACTCTGAAGGTGAGCACCTCTTTTATAATTGCCATAAAAAAGAATTTTTATTCTAAAATACTTTTATTTTTCTTATTCCTTAAACTATGACTACCAGAAGAGGTTCCCAATGATCCATCCAATCAAATGGAGCTGGACTCAGAGGTAGAACTGATCCCTCAAAAGGGAAAAGAAAGGGCAATATCCCCAGTGGAACAGAATCCACACAAGGAAGTGCCTTATCCCAAAGGCAAGTCCCAGAAATGCCCATGATATCTGAACCTGAATTGGAGCTAAGTATGAGTAACTCAAATAGGTACAAATCAAATTCAGAGGGCTCAAATAGACATCTACATGAGCCAGTACAAGCAGTATTACACAGTGTACAAGGACAAAGATTGGGAAATGCTGCCTCAAATACACCAAGGAGTGATGAACTCCTGGCACATCCTGAGAAAGTTCCTCAAAGAGGAGGAGATAGTGAAATACTCCAATGGATGGAATCCACTGTCATCCAAACCTCAAATCAAAAAAATCAAGGATTACCACACCAAAAAGAGGGAGGCAACCAAGGAAGAAGCCCCAGTAGCTTCTACCAGCAAGCCCCAAGCCAACCCACTTCCCCAAGAAGGGAAGAAGAACAAGAAAAAGAATTGGAGGAAACCATATTCCCCAAGCTACAGGATCCCAAAAATGCAAAAGGATGCCATGGACAATGTTTTCAACATGGCCAGAACTTTGATGGAATTCAAAGACAAAGAGGAACAAAGAATGAGAAAACCCCATTTCCCAAAGAAATAACCTTGTCTCCTGATGTTTTAAATACTTTAACAGAGCTTAAAAATAGTATTTTACCTCTTAAAGACATTAAAAATAGTTTATTATCTTTCAAAGAAATAAATAATAGCTTATCATCTTTAACCAAACTTGTTGTACAAAATAAGAAAGAAATTGATAACATAAAATTTATGATTAAAAACAATAAACCAAAAGTATTAATTGACAATACTCAGAAATTAATGCAAGGAAAACAAGAATTGTAAAAATACATAAGTGATATCAAAGAGAAAACTTTGACAATCAATTATGATGTGAGTATTGACAATCTTACAGAAAAATTAAACAAATTAAGTATTTCTGTAGAAAAATTTGAAGAAAAGACTTCATCACACCAAAAATTACTTTTGGACCATGTGGAAAAAAGTGATGAAGCAAGAATGAATCTAAAAGATGATATTCAAAGTGAAATAAGGCTAATTACTGAAAAAATGGATAAAATGAATGAGGCTAATTTAAATATGCCAAAGTTATCAACTCCATTTTCTCATATAAGAAGCCCTGTTAAAACAAAAGAGGAATTGACAAATCCTTTCATAACAGACTTGAGTCACCAAGAAAATAACCAAGTCTTAATGAAAGAAGAACCTCAGCTGAAGGAATGGCCAACATTCACAGGAGAAGGTGAATATGACCACATGTCATTTATTAAAACAATTGACATGTTACAAGAAGACTATGCCATACCAGATGAATTAATCACTGCAAGATTACATTCTTTGTTTGAGAAATCTGCAATAAGATGGTATTATGGCATAAGACAAACAAATGGTAAAAATACCTGGTCTTGGTGGAAACAAGAAATAATCACCAAGTGGGCAAATGATGCCTGGAGGTACAAAATAGAAAATGCATTTGAAAATTCTTTCTTTGACCCAGATAAAGATAAAACTTTAACCTGGTTCTTAAAACAAGTTGAAAGACTTAATGCACTGTAGCCAGAAATGTCACAAAAAATTGTACATATGAAAATACTCAAGAAATGTGGAGGAGAGCTAGAACATTCCCTAAGAAGCAGGTGTATAGAAACATGCTCCACAGAAGAGTACATTAATGCACTGGAAGACATAGTGACAAGAACAAAAATTGGCAGGACTTGGAAGAAATTGGACATGAAAAGCCCAAACAAACCATTTATCAAAAAAGATAACTCAAAAGAATCCTTCAAGCCCAATACATCCAACAATAATGAGCAAAGAAAATGCCGTAAATGTGGAGGTATTGGACATTTAGCCAAGAATTGCCTCAAAAAGGCAAAAATCAATGAAATTGTGGAAACAGAAAACCACAATGACAAAGAGGAAGAATCTGACTCTGAAAAAGAAACAGAAGAATCAGAAACTTCTGAAAGTGATGAAATCAATATAATTAATGCAGAAATTAATAATATTGATATAATTTATGAAGTACTGGATGTCAACTCACACTTATCACAAGTTGGAACATCTGAAACCAACCTGACAAATGTACAAGATGCCAAACTGTATAAAGCCAAACCTGCAAGAGGAATGGGGTATACAGTTGGAAAATCAAGTATAAGTATTGTCATGGTTGATAAGCAAGAAGCAAAGGTGAACTTGGATACAGGAGAATATTGCACCTGTGTTGGTAAAAGTTATTTAAGTACAATTGTTCCAGACTGGCATGAAAAACTTATACCAATCCAAGGTGTCAAATTTAGTAGTGCAAGTGAAAGCATGATGCCCCTTGGAATAATTGACTTAACACTTATTTTCCCTCACCCTTCACAATGTGTCAGAATTAAAGTGGAATTTGTGGTAATGCACAGCTGTACCAGTAATCACTTTATCCTGGGAAATGACTACTTATCAATCTATGGTATAGATATCTCTAACCAGAAGGATAGATATTTTACTATAGGAGACAATAAGAGACAAAAGTTTGGCTTCTTAAATAACAAAAAACAAATTACAGTTATTAAGGAAGAAAAGATTCCAGAAAAGGAACTTTTTATATCTGAACAACTTAAAGAGGCAGAATTCAATCAAGAATTAACAGAAAAAATGAAAGAAAAATTGATTAACCTCTTATTTAAGTACAAAGATGCCTTTGAAACTGACAAAGAGCCACTAGGTGCTATAATTGGGCATGAAGTAGACATAATTCTTAATGTGGAAAAGCCTTACCCACCCTTACTGAGAAGACCAGCTTACCCAGCTAGTCCAAGGGCTAGAGAAGCCTTAGAGGTACACATTAAAGAATTAATGGACCTTGGAGTATTAAGAAAGGTTGGACATAATGAACAGGTAGAAGTTACTACTCCTGTCATTATAACTTGGCATAATGGAAAATCAAGGATGGTAGGAGACTTCAGAGCCCTGAACACCTATACCATTCCAGATAGATATCCAATACCTAGAATCCATGAGACATTGACACAATTGTCACAAGCTAAGTTCATTACAGCTATGGATGCCTTAAAAGGCTTTCATCAAAATGTCTTAACAGTCAATCCCAAAAAACTACTGAGGATAATAGTCCACTGTGGAATTTTTGAATACTTAAGAATGCCATTTGGGATAAAAAATGCACCTTCCCATTACCAAAGAATGATGAATACCATATTTCCTGAAGAATTATCAGAAGGATGGCTAATTATCTATATTGATGATATCATAGTTTGCTCAGAAACTTGGGAAAATCACCTTACAAGACTAGAAAGGGTACTACAAAAAATTGTCCAAGTGAATATGAAAATTTCCTTGAAAAAGTGTCATTTTGCATATAGTGAATTAAAAGCACTAGGACATGTTGTATCTGGACTTAGTCTAGGCATAGACAAAAATAAATTGGCAGCAGTACTACTTAAACCGATGCCTCAAACCAAAAAAGAAATGCAATAATTTTTAGGATTTGCTGGTTACTATAGACAGCATATAAAGGACTTTGCAAAAATTGCCAAATCCTTATATAAATTATGTGACCAACAAACAGTTTATGAAATGACTGAAGAAAGAGTCAAGGCATATGAAGAATTGAAAAATTCACTAACAAATGCCCCATTTCTTCTAATTCCAGATTGGAAACTACCCTTCAAACTATACATTGATGCTTGTGGAGAAGGACTAGGTGCTGCACTTCACCCAACACAAATTATCAATGATAAACCAGTGGAAGGACCAATTTGTTTCATTTCAAGGCAGATAAAGCCAACAGAGGCAAGGTATGGAGCCAGCCAAATGGAATGCTTATGCTTAGTGTGGGCTTTAGAAAAACTGCATTATTATTTGGATGGCACAGTATTTGATGTAATCACAGACTGTAATGCTGTGAAATCACTATTAAATATGAAGACTCCAAATAGACATATGCTGAGATGGCAAATTGCTATCCAAGAATATAGAGGAAATATGAGTATTGTGCATAAATCTGGAAATATTCATAAAAATGCAGATGGTCTTAGCAGATGGGCTTTAGCAAATACCCCTGACAATCCAGCATGGGTACCACAAGAAGAACACCATATAGAAGGAATATGTGTTACAGATATTGGCACAGAATTCTTTAACCAAGTTAAAGAAAGCTATAAGATAGACAAAAATTTCCATATCTTAAGCCAACTTCTAATGAAAAACTGCAAAGACCCATCACTTTCATGAAAACTAGATGAAACATGGAAAAAGGCATATGATGAAGGAAGATTCCACCTCCTTGATGGAATCCTTTACCATAGAACAAAACACACATGTGTTATGGCCTTAACAGATAGAACCCTGATAAACACTATTCTACATGAATGTCATGACAGTGTTGCAGCTGGACACCTTTCAGAAGATAGAACACTAGAAAGGGTGAAAACCTGCTCTTGGTGGCCAAATTGGAAGAAAGATGTTACAGAATACTGCCAAACCTGTGACAGATGCCAAAAAGCCAACAGAGCCACAGGAAAGAAATTTGGAATGATGATCCAAATCCAAGAACCAAAATCTGCATGGGAAATAGTTCATATGGATTGGGTAACAGCATTACCTCCAGGAGGAGACAGGAGTTATAATGCATGCCTAGTGTTAGTTGACAGATACAGTAAAACTCCCATGTTCTTACCATGTCATAAAGATGACACAGCTATGGACACAGCCATAATGATATGGAATAAAGTTATTAGCCATACAGGATTATTCCAGAATATTATAAGTGACAGAGACCCAAAGCTCACTTCAGCATTATGGACAAATCTCTGTACCTTATTTGGGACAAAGCTATCATTCTCAACAGCTTACCATCCCCAAACTGATGTTTTAGCAGAAAAAATGATACAGACCTTAGAGGACATGATCAGAAGATTCTGTGCTTATGGACTAGAATTCAAAGATTCTGATGGTTTTACCCATGATTGGTGTACACTAATACCAGCTCTTGAATTAGCATATAAGACATCAATCCATTCTTCTACTGGCAAAACACCAGCAATGCTAGAAAAAGGTTGGAATCCAAGACTTCCTTATGACACCCTCAAAAAGGACTTAGTGGATATACATCCAACAGCAAGCAGCTTTAAAATAATGCTTGACAAGGCAAGACACCATGCAAACAGATGTATGCAAGATTCTTTCAAATATGCAAAAGAAAGATGGCATAAAAGTCATAAGCCACCTGATTTCCAAATAGGAGGCTTGGTCCTAGTATCAACCCTTAATTTCAATAACATAAAAGGCCCAAAGAAATTGAAAGATTCCTTTGCAGGACCATTTATGATAAAAGCACTTCATGGACCCAATGCTGTGCAATTAGAACTCACAGGTGAACTAATGAACAAACACCCAACTTTCCCTGTAAGTCTGATAAAACCTTACAGTTCAAGTGACAAGGAGTTATTTCCACTAAGAAATAAACCCCCACTAGAAATTCCCCCCTTGGAAGAAGGAGAGGAAAAGAAAATAGTAACAGTCCTTAAAGAAAGAAGGACAAGAAACAAAAAAGAAAGGGAATACCTTGTAAGATATAGAAATTCAACTCAAGAAGATGAATGGCTACTTGAGAAAGATATAACAAATGCTGATAAACTAATAAGAAGGTTCAGACATGAAAGAAAGCCTGAAAAATAGAAAAGTTAAGCATTATTGAGCTTCAAGACTAACAAAGTCTATTGAAGAGGTAGGAAAGTGGATGATACCCTAATTACACATATCAGATTGTGGTACAATCGTTTTTGGTGGTAGGGAATGTGAGCCTTTGAGATATGACCACATACCCAATAAGGTCACAAGAAAGACGCAGAATAATTATACCTTTAAGATAATTATACTAAAATTACTTAGAATAATTATACATTAAAAATAATTACTTTAAAATTACAAAAATTGGTTCAACTTAAAAACCAATGAATCAACATGTGAAATAAATTATACCATTGGATTCCCCATGGTAAAATACACATATACCATTTTTATGGCATATCTGTAAAGTCAATATTTAATGAGTTATAAGGAATAATACCTTATAAAAACCATAAATCCTTATTTATTTCAAGAATCAATGAAGCAACATGTGAAATAAATTGTACCATCGGATTACCCATGAAGATTCACACATAAAACAATTAATGAGATAATTTCCAAAGTTAATACTTAAGGAATTAACCTGAATATATGCACTTTTTTGGTCAAGGCATATATTCAAGGATCATAGCTAATATCTCATAAACTATAAAAGATAGAGTGATGAACCAAAAATAAAGTTACCACGTAATTATTTTAAGAACACAGATATAAACTTTATTTTACAAATTATAATCAAGGTTAAAACCTATGATGAAATATTGATAAAAATCAACAGAGCTGTTGACCATTTTGTTGTGAAAATGGTCCAAACTTAAAAAAAGCACACAGTTGGATTCTACTAGTTCATTCGTGAAGAATGATGTAATTTTTATTATTAAATTCAGGGCACAACCCCCTGAAATCATGGTTTGAAGTTTAAAATATTGAATTTCGACAGAAAAGATGAGTTACAACAAAAATCATCAAAATTAGAGTTTGGATGATGTAATGAAACGCTCTTGGAAGCATAATAAGGTTATGTCAGGCTACCATAATGAACTATCTGAATTTCTGTAGCGTGTAAAACTCAAAAGTTATTAAAGATCAAAGTTTGAGGTTAAATTGAGCAGTTATGATCACCTACTGTAACTGTAAATTAAGTTTAACAGTCATATGAGTGATACAATTAGTGAATACTATTAGTTGATGATTAAAACTAATAAAATCCACGAAATTTGGGGTTCTGCCAAGCCTCTGATGTCATCAACTTTAGAGTTATAGTGATAACTCTAAATAATGGTGTAATAATGATGCAATATGGTTTGATCATGATGTAATCATCTCCAAACCTTAAAATATTGATCAATTCCAGTGGATATGATCGATACACGTCTACTAGAAGCCTGCTGGACTCTAGGAGGGAGGTACTTACTATAAATAGAGCTCTTTTTACTCTATTTTCCCCTCAGACGCATCAAAAACATTAAATCAATTAAATCAAAGGTAATTTCTTTATTATTTATATATAAAACTATTATATTATTAAAGACCAAAGACCACCTTGTTATAATCATCTATTTTGATGTGATTAAATCATTTATTTAATTGTTTTTGCTAAAAATCTCTCTAAAAACTCATTTCCACGTAAAAATCGAGAATATTAGTAATTTCTCTTTATTTTTATTGTAAATACAATTTGAAAAGGTTGTATTTATATTTTTTGGTGTAAAATATTACAAAATTATTATATTAAGTGTTAAAAGTAGGTTATTTTCTCTTATTATAATAATTTTCTCTTTATTATTATTTTAATAATTCCTTAATTAATATAAATAGTATTTATATTAATTCATAACATTAATTGTTTTTTATTAATAAAAACAATTTCTTACGCCTTTATTATTTGTTTGTAACAATAATATAGTGCTTTTAAATATATAAATTATTTTATATTAATATATTTATTTTATTATATTATCATATTTTATTAATAATATAATTATTTTTATGCCATAATTATAATAATATCAATTATTATAATTATTTTTTATCTTATTTATTTCATTTATAAGGACATTAATAGTACAATAAGTAAAATATTAGTAATTTTTACTTATTGTTTCATAGTCAAACCTTAGAGTTTAATACACCTTGTAAAGATTGTATAAACCAAAATCCCAAATAAAATTCTAATAATGTTAAGTATAAATCTGCAGATACAGTCAGAAAGTGCCATATTTGCCAAAGCACCACCCATTTAGCCAATACATGTTCAAAAAGGGGTTAAATCAATGAAATTGATATTGAAAAGGAACCTGATGTTGAAAAAGATGACATAATTGGAGACAATTCAGATGATAGCTCATCCATATTTTCTGAATCCTCAAAAGATATAGAAAATATCAATCCCACTTTTGACATCATGGAATATTATTCCCACTTGCCACAATTGAGCAATGGTCAACTTGATTTATCAAAATTTCAAGATGCACAACTTATGAAAACAAAACCAAACAGAGGGAAAGGTTATACAGCTGGTAACTCCTGTATAACAGAAGTGATGATTGACAACAAAACCACTAAGCCTTTGCTTGACCCAGGAGCCTTCTGCTCTTGTGTTGGTAAATTCTTTCTTAAAAATTGTGTACCAAACTTTGAAGATCAGTTGTTTCCAATTGATGGCATAAAATTCAATAGTGCAAGTACCCCAATGGAAGGATGGGGAATATTTGAAACTAGTGTCATATTTCCACATATAAATGGAAATTTAAGAATAACTGCTGAATTCGTTGTTATGGAAAATTGCTCTAGTACCCATTTGATATTGGGAAATGACTATCTAATCATGTATGGAATAGATTTACGTAACAAGAAAGACAGATAATTTACTATTGGAGACAATAAGCCTCAAAAATTTGCCTTTTTACCCTTTAAAAGAAAAATTACAGTAAATAAAGTACCAGAAGTCAACTTACACTTGGAAAAATTCAAATCTGAACAGTTGAAGGAGGCTGAAATAAGCCTTCATCTGACTGATAAACAAGAAAATGAACTTTCTTCCCTTTTGTATGACCACAGAGGAGCATTTGCTTCAGACAAAGAACCTCCAGGAGCAATTATTGGTCATGAAGTTGATATCATTCTTAATATTGAAAGACCTTATCAACCACTTGTCAGCCTGTGACTCAAAACCAGAGCACAAGCATGACAGCCAAAATACCATAAACCAATGGTACAGCCAAGATACCACCAAAACATGGAGCTGTGCCAAATCAGCTTAAAAGGTATAAGACAAAAGAGGAAATTCACCTCTTTCTGAAAATATAAGTCCCATCACCATAGGACAAGGAATAACAAAGTAATTCCTGCTCAAAGGTATTGCTGAGCATAAACCTTAATTTTCACCTCTAATCTAAAATCCATAAGAAGAGGCTCAACCCCATCAAATGGGTATTCAAAATGAAGCTCTAAGTCAGGGCTATCCAATGGTACCAGTCAAACTGAGCTAGCACCAATATTACTGGAGTTATGGTCAATTTCAGGCCAAATAAGGGTGAACAAAACATTCACCTCTCATCTAACTTTCACAGCTTTAGTGTGAGATACTTGAAGTGGGGTCGTTTTGGAAAGAGAACAATCAGGGCTATCTGATGGTGTCATCCATTTCCCCATATCTCAACTATAACAGTAGATATGGGGCAAATAAGCTCAATACAGCTTTTTGCCTATACCACACAAATGTACAAAAATCTTGTACATGGGATAACTTTGCCATATTTAATTATACCCATATCAAATGAGGTATCAATGTGTAGAGCACATACAGGCCTACACACAAAACCACTTCTGAGGTTGATATCTCAAGAATTGACAAAGGTATAGCTGGTTTATAGTCAGATTCCCACCTGCTGTCATATACAGCCTTCCCATGGGATAATATCCCATAATCATGATTATGGGGTGTCAAATAGACAAAGGAGCTTGTTTTTACTTCAATATCTCATATTTCAGTCAATATTGGGGTCCCATACAGCTTCTGTACATTATTCTACGCATCATACACATCAGAATCAGGTTGTGAGGTCCCCAGATGAAAGTTATCACCCTGTATTGGTGAAAACTGTCCAGATGTGGTTTCAAAGCCACATCTGAGCCCAATACAGGCTATAAAGGCTGTTTGAAAACCACAAGCCAGTCCTAGACAGTGAAAAAGTTTCACTTCCTCTATGTAGAAAGATCTAGCACCCTTTCCACCCCATTTCAGCATAAAAAGGAGGCTTTTCACAACCAGAATTGTTTCCTCATCCTTCTCTTGAATATACTACATAGTAAACTGTCCAAAACAGTTTTGTTCTTGCGTAATAAATCAGGTATAATTATAATTTTAATTATTGTAGCTCTTATTATAGTAATCCAACTGGTAAGACTGCACCCTGGGTTCTCAATAGCGCTCAAAACCACTATTCTTCGGAGGTAGAACCCTTTTATTATATTATAAAACTATCATCTTAAATTAAAATCCTTATTTTAAACCATTTTCTACGTGTCACAGTCATAATTTTAGTTGTAAATAGCCTACTTACTGCTTCAACATAGACTCCATCTGACATTTTGGGGGCCTGGCCGTGTTTTAAACCTTTTTTGGACCCTTATAAGTGAGTTTTTTCTCTTATTTCTCACTTTTTGACATTTGTTTTATTCCTTTTAGGCATAAATTTTTCTTAAAAATATATATTATATATATATATTTTCTTTTTTTGGTATATATACCACTTTACACTCATGTTTTAAGAGTATCTGTCACGTGGCTAATAATCACAAGACCCTTATTTTTGGCGTGTTGTACATATAAAAACACTTAAGCCATCAATACAGTCTTATTTTCTAATTAAGATAAGACACCTCATACTGATAAACAAACAGTTGAGGTGTGGTTGGACATATTGTTAACTCAATTGCCCTGTTATACACCACGTTTGACAGACTATACTTGCTAATTACAAGTAATCTGTGAGATATTGGTATACAAATAGTATACCAAATATCACTAAGCTGTATTTCTGACGTGGAATTGTTGATTCAATTATGCTGTCATTGTACAAGGTCATATTGTAGTAATATACAAGCCCAGAGGCCATTCTTAGATGTGCAAACAGCATTTTAATAAGTCTTCACTGACATTAAGCCCTCTTTTTCCTGTTTTGATTCAGTGGAAGATAACTTCATACCACTTGAAAGCCAGTCACAGGCCAACACACCAGTGACACCCTCAGAACCAGAGGGCAGCAAAGGCAAAGGAAAGAGGCACAGTGAAGGCCTGATAACAGAAAAGAAGTGGACACCCATTTCCACACAGAAAAGTAGAAAGGCACAAAATTCTGCCTCAATACAAGGTAAACCAACCTTGATAACTTGTAAAGGCAAAATTACTATAATTAACCCAGTTGTAACCTCTAAAGGTAAATTGCCCAAATCAGCAGACAACAAATTTGTAGAAGGCACAGTCAAAGGTAAATACCCTAAGAACAGAATTTTTTTGACTGCTTGCAAACACTAACATGTCGCCTGTACACCTCAGGGATCTTGGCTTCCAAAGGAACCAACAAGAGGACAGAGAAGGTTTGTCCAGAACCAGAAGACCTGAAAGAGGACACCTTGGACACAGTAGTGGATGGCAAAAAAATGAGGGAAATAATATCAACCATTCAATTAACACTCCAGTTCAATGGAGACCTCAAACCAGAGGACTGGAAAGACATGGATCAAGTTCTTCAGCTCCACCAACTCCTCAAGGACTTTTTCCAATGGAGCATGGACAACAAGAGGTTAAACCTGGCACCTCACTGGGTAGAACTTGGAGCAAGTTGCCAGAAGATCTATCTCAAAGAGATAGACTTCAAATACCTGATGGTAATCACCAAAGGTTGGAATCCTGCCTTGCAGTTCAGACTCCTGGAGGCAAGCGAACAGAGGATAAGGTAGAATCAAGCCACTATCCAAGCTATAGAAGAACAGTTAACCCAGACAGGGCCTACTCAGATTCCTTCAGGTTCACAAGGAGCAGGCCAAATGAGCTCTCCAGTGGCTTCACACCATCCAGAAACCAGCAGATCAGTGGCCAAGAGTCATCATTCTTCAAAATTCCAGGAAGTTTCCAGGAGAAGACAAGGAAACAAGGGAAAGAACAAAGCCTCCTGCAAGCAGAGGAGGAAAGAGTCAGACCCTATGATTCAGAAGCTGTTGGATTTGGTAAAGGAAGTGCACAAGAAACAGAAGTAGCTGTAAACCACTCCAGAATCAGTAGTCCTGGTAATAGAAACATTACCTCCACTCAGATTGAACATAACATTGTCACATCTGAGGGCAACATAAACAGTGATACACTGTGGTTACAAATGTCCCAATATTCTGAGCAATCTGCAAAGCAGTTTGAAGAACTTGAAGCCAGCCATGAGAGGATCAACAAATTACAAGCCTCCATGGATAAAATTGTTAAGACTCTTCAAGAAGGACATGCTCAATTGAGCAAAGCCTCTGAAGAAACTAACAAAAGACTGAATCTAGTCTTTGAAGAATAACACCACAGCAAAAGGGACACAGACTGTCTGGACCAAGACATAAAAAAATTGCTTAATGTCTACCATAACTTGAATCCCCAACCACAAGGCCGAGTTATGGAGAATCCATATCAGCCAGATGACATCAAACCAGATGCCATGTTGATGAATAAGGCAAGATCTCCATCAAAATACCAGGATGGAGATGGAATTTCTTATTCAGAGAAGGAAGCCTTGGAACAGCTTCCTGAGGCCTCAAGCTGGCCCAAATTCTCTGGATCAGGAGAATATGATCATATGGAACTCATAGATTATATTGATGGACTCTTCATTGATGTACCAAGCATACCAGACTACGGGATTACTGCTAGATTGAATACTGCATTTAAAGGTCATGCTAATATATGGTACACAGAAATGAAAGAAATCTATGGCAGAAGAAACTGGCCATGGTGGAAGAGTCAAATCATGCAAAAGTAAAGTAATGGAACTTGGATATGGCAAAGGACCATTTCATTTGAAAATGACAAATACTCTTTGGAAAAAAATGCATATGAGTGGTGTCTTAGACAGTCAAAGAGACTTGAAGCCATTGATACTCAGATGAACATTCAAATGAGGAATCACAAACTCCTGACACAGCTTCCGGGAGAACTAGAGCATGCAGTAAAATGCAGATGCAACCAAAATTGCACTCTAGATGACATTGCCAACACCTTACAAGACATAAGGAAAAGGACTAATATAGGGAAACTCACCCCATATAAGAGCAGTGGTTTCAAAGAGAAACAACCTTTCAGGGTAGAGTTTAAAGACAAACCCAAAGAAAGAGTGGCAGAAGTGGCAAAGAAGAGAAATTCTTGTCACAATTGTGGTTCAACAGACCACTATGCCAACAACTTTCCAAAGGCAAAGAAAAAAGTCTATGCCATTGAGAAAGTCCCATAAGAGGAATCCCCAACAGAGGATTCTGAATCAGACTCTATGGGTGATGCCATCAGAGAACTATCTAATGATGAACAAGACAAAAAGGAAGAATTTCTAGTGGAATACCAAGAGGAAACCCCACTAGAAATCCAGGACATACAGTTGGAAGCAGGCATTCCACAGGACACTTCCAACAAGAACTTGTGCAAACACACACAAGATGCACAAACATTCCTGATTACACCAACCAAAGGAATGGCATATATATATGGAACAGCCACTAAAATGTCTGTCTATATTGACAATGCTCAACATCCATTGATCATTGATAGTGGGGCACAATGCTCCATAGTGGCCAGAAATTATCTGGATAACCACTTCCCAAATTGGGAAAAACAGCTCTTGCCCACCAAGGCAAAGAGCTTTAAAAGTGCCTCAGGGAAGATGACTTCCATTGGTACAATTATGAAAGAGATAATTATTTCCCACAGGAAGGGTAATATCAGACTCAACCCAGAGTTTGTAGTGCTTGATGATGCCCACATCCAAGGGTTCTTACTGGGAACAGACTACCAGAGGATGTATGGCATAGATATTTACAACATTCAAAATAGGCACATTACCATTGGTACCAACAAGGAAAAGAAATTTTCACTTGACATATACCATATATCTTCTCAAGATCCACTAGCAGAACTTCTGAATGAATTCAGAGAGGGACGGTTTAGCACTACCCTCACAAGTAAACAAAAACTAAGTTTACTGAAGGTGCTGAGAAAGAAGAGACCAGCATTTTCCATTGGTGAAGAACCATTAGGAAAGATCAAAGGCCATGATATAGAACTATATCTGGATGTGGAACAACTGTATCCACCCATGCTTAGGAGACCTTCTTATCCAACAAGCCTGGAAACCAGGAAAGAAATTGATAAACACATCAATGTACTCTTGGACATGGATGTCATCAGGAAGATTGGAGATAATGAAATAGTGGAAATCACCACCCCAGTTCTAATCACCTGGCATGATGGCAAGTCTAGACTGTGTGGAGACTTCAGAGCTCTGAATAACTACACAAAATCGGACAGGTACCCTATACCCAGTATACCTCATGCCTTGGATAAACTGGCAAAAGCCAAATACATAACCAAAATGGATTGTATGAAAGGCTTCCACCAAAATGGAGTTAAACCAAACTCCATGAAATTACTCAGAATAATATGCCATATGGGTATATATGAGTATACCAGGATGCCATTTGGCATCAAAAATGCACCAGCCCACCTCCAAAGGATGATGGACAAAACATTTCAAGAAGAAATATTGGAAGGCTGGATGGTGGTAGACCATGTGCAATACATAGACAGAGTGCTAAGTAAATGCACACCCATAAATCTGAAAATTTCACTTAAAAAGTGCAATTTTGGCCAACAAGAGTTACTGGCTCTAGGACATAAAGTCTAAGGTCTTAGTCTGGCAATTGACCAGAATAAAGTAGCAGAAGTACTGCAAAAGCCAGTACCAAAGAGCATCAAAGAGATGCAATCTTTCCTTGGGTTTGCTAGCTACTATAGAAACCACATCAAGAATTTTGCCCACATAACTAGTAGTTTATACAAGTTGTGTTCAAAAGATGCAGTTTTTGAAATCACCAAGGAAAGCAGGGATGCATATGAGAGTATCAAATATGAACTCAAAAATGCACCTGTGCTCATCTTACCTGACTTTGAGCAGCCCTTCACCAAAGACAAATCGTCTCAAGGAAACTGAAAGATTAAGAAGACAGGTATGGGGCCACCCAGACTGAGTGTCTATGTCTAGTCTGGGCTCTAGAAAAACTCCATTATTATCTGGAGGGTGCAGTATTTGAAGCCTACACAGAATGCACAGCCTTGAAGTCTTTACTGAACATGAACACTACAAATAGACACATGCTGAGATGGCAAATAGCCATCCAGGAGCATAGAGGGAACATGACCATCATATACAAAGAAGGTAAAAGTCATACCAATGCATATGGCCTTAGCAGATTGCCACTGGATAATGTAAAGAGCAATCCAGCTTATGACCCTGAAGTTGCAGCCAAAATCCCTATCCATTTCATGGAAATAGATAGGAGGAAGAACTTCAGATTTTCTGGATGGGCACCAGAAAGTGGTACCCTTGACAGTGGGAACACTGATTCAGAGGGTATAGAAACTCCCATATTGGGAATATGTAAGGTTTGTCTATGAAACTCTTGATAATAGTAACAATATCAAGACTACTATGACTGTCCTCAGTAGAAAAATATAATATAATAAAATATTATAACCACAAATTTAAATATAATTATTAGAAATAATTATATATAAAAAAAATAAATTTAGTTATTATTATAATAATATAATAAAAAATATATAATAATTATAATAAATTATAATTATTTTATTATTGTTATAGTCACTGACAGCTATAGCAATAAGAAGTGTAAAGCTCTTAATGAGACAATTACACGTGGAAAATATAAATATTTAACCACTTATAAATAATATAAATATTATTTATAAAAGAATTAAAACACACACTGTGCAGAAATAATTCTTATAGAGAAAATTCTATATATAAAAAAAACTAATACTAGACAAAAAAATATAGAATTTTTAGAGAAAACTTACTTATAAGATTTATTTAATATAATAAGTCAAACAACAACAGTTATAATATTAAATAATAATTATAAGTTAAAAACACGCCAAAAATCAATAAATTTAAAGATAAAACAACTTTTTATAATATAAATTATGATTAAAGAGTTTTTGAGAGGAATTTGTGGATTTTAAAAGATTTTAAAATGATAATTTCATATAATAAAATATATTATTGGTGATTACAACAATAATCTAAATTCTATGACTTCAATTCTTTAATTTCAATAAATAAAGAATAAAAATAACTTAAGAATTACTTTTAATAATAAGATTTTATTTTTAATAAAACTTTACCTGTTTAAATTTCTAATATGATTGGATTGATGATGGATGATGGACAAAAACAGTGATGAAAAGACTCTTTTTATGTCTTAAGAGCAGCTCTCATGGTTCATAATGAATGTAGAGGGCGTGCTAAGGTCAAAACTGAAAAACCATGCTTAAAAATAAAGTTCTTAGCTTAAGGCAACTTATTTTTACTTCCAATTTAAAGTTACCAGTGTTATTCTTAACTCCAAGTAGCTTTAATCCTCATTTAATTTAACTATTTTAAGCTTTAATATAAAATAAGGTTTTTTATATTAAAGTTCATCACATGAACAACTTAAAATTAGAGTTTCAAGCAAAAATCTCTTAAACTCAATTTTTAATTAATTTTTAAAGAAATCATAATTTTCTTTGAGTTTAATTAAAAGAGTAAATTTCCAGGCTAATTACCCAGGAAATTTATTTATAAAAGATACTTAAAATTTAATTTATATATTGATAATATTAAATTATAAGTTGTGTGAAATTTTTAAAAAAATCCATTAAGAATTGGATTTTTAATGAATTTTTGAAGTTATTGCTATTTTTCCACGTAAAATGGCAAAACACACTAAACCTTAAGTTTTGATAAGGTTTTAATGCTTGAAACTTTAAAGTTTTAAGCATATTTAAGGTTTTTAAGCTTAAATAAGCTCTGACAGTTCTTAAAACCTTGATTTCAAGCCTGCATATTGGGATTTACCCTTTGGCAGCTTGAAATTCCTGTCCAATTTGGGATAAAACCAGTTTAAACCTTAAGGTTGGATCAAAGTCTAATCTTAAAGCTTAAATAAGGTTGAAAATCCTCCAATACAGGTGGACAAACTTAATTTAATCCTTGCAGATCCAAAAAGTTGGGTACCCCAGCTCTATTTGGTCTTTTTCCTTTGTCCCACCTTTCTGTGTGGATTTTGCCCTTTTATTTATTTAAAGCCATACTATGGCCTTAAACCCTTTTAAATTGAGCTCACGCAGGATTTACATTCTGTATGGCAAATCCTTAGCCAATTCAGTAAATATACACCACACCTCAATTTTAACTAAAATTTTGGTAAGTTTGCATAAACCTTATGCAACTTTAAATTTGAGCTTAATTAAGCTTAAATTTAACAATTTTAAAAAAATGTTAAAAAAGTTACATTGGTACTGTGAGATTCTTAAATCTTCCAATAACATAAAAAATAAGTGGTTTTGGGTATAACACCCTATGGGTGTACCCTAGGTTATTTTTGGTGTAGAATCCAAAAATGACATAATATTTATAACTTTGTTTATCCAAAAAAAAGTTATACTTATTTTTTATTATTTTTTATTTTAAATTCAACTAAAAAGTCTGTTTAAGACAAAATTAACTGTTTATAAAATCATTTGTGGCCTTATGGGTATGTCATACATACCTCACAGGCTCACAGAATAAGCTCCTCTGAGCTGCACGATGAACTTTACAGTGCAGTACTGAAGCCTTATTCCAAACACAAACAGTGTGGCATACTCCTACAACTCCTTCAACAAAGGTACAGGAGTTGAGAACTGGAATCCCAGCTGGAAAAACCTTGGTTGAGGGCCTATAAGGATAACAAGTTCTTCCTTATAGATTGCCTGCTCTACCACAGAGAGAAACACACAAGTGCACTCACTGTGAAAGACAGAGACCACATCTCCTTGATCCTGCAGGAATGCCATGACTGCCCCTATATAGGACACATGAGTGAAGACAGGACCAAGGACAGGGTAGCAAGCACAGCTTGGTGGCCCAAGTGGGAAGAATAGTTGAGTGAATACATAAACACTTGTGAAAGATGCCAAAAGGCAAATAGGAAACATGGGAAGAAGTATGGGTTACTTCAACATATAGAAGAACCCAAACACCCATGGGAAACCATCAACATGGACTGGGTTACAGGACTTTTCCCAGGAGGCAAAGAAAACCACAATGCCTGCTTGATCATAGTTGATAGGTTCAGCAAGATTATGAGGTGTATAACATGCCACAAGGAGGATACAGCCATGGATACTGCTCAGTTATTTTGCGTTAACATCATATCGACCTGTGGAGTCCCTGAGATCATCATTAGTGATAGGGACCCAAAATTCACATCTGAATTTTGGACCAACTTGTATGACATGCTTGGCACCAAGCTTGCTTTTTCCACAGCTTACCATCCACAAACAGATGGCCTAGCAGACAGGATGGTTCAAACAATGGAGCGCATGCTTAAGAGATTCTGTGCCTATGGCATGGAATATAAGGACCATGAGGGATATACCCATGACTGGGTTACCCTTCTACCAGCAGTCCAACTGGCTTATAATACAAGTCAGCACTGTACCACAGGAAAAACACCTGCACTGGTAGAGAAAGGGTGGAATCCCTTGTTGCCTGTGGATCACTTGAAGAAGAATCTTCTGACCATCCACCCCACAGCCAAAGACTTCCATGATATGTGGAAGAGAGCTGGTGACACAGCTGCTAAATGCATAGCTGAGGCAAAAGATTATAATAAGAAGAGGTGTGACAAGACACACATGGAACCTGACTGTAAGGAAGGGGACCAGGTGTTAGTGTCTACACTAAAATTCAACAATCTTAAAGGACACAAGAAGATGAGAGACTCATTTTTAGGGCCCTTCACTATCATTAAGTTGGTAGGCAAGAATGCAGTGGAAGTCAAGCTCACAGAGGAGTTTTCCAGGAAACAACCAGTCTTTCCAGTGAGTTTGGTCAAGCCATACTTCCAAACTGAGGAGGGCAAATTCCCCTCCAGGAAGAAGATCCTCACACCACCAGAGATAGTGGAAGTGGAGGATTCCCCAGGACCTGTGAGTAAAATCATCAGGGCCAGAAAGATCAGACTTGATGGGAAGGATCAAAGACAGTACTTAGTCAGATTCAAGAACCAGACAGCTGATAAGGACAAATGGTTGGCAGAAGATGCCATAACAGATGGGAACCTTCATTTAAGGAGATTCAGACCCTCTACAAGGACTGAACAGTCTCATCAATGATGAGCCTTTTCAGAGGGAGGGTATGTCAGTCTGTGACTCAAAACCAGAGCACAAGCGTGACAGCCAAAAATACCATAAACCAATGGTACAGCCAAGATACCACCAAAACATGGAGCTGAGCCAAATCAGCTCAAAAGGTATCAAACAAAAGAGGAAGCTCACCACTTTCTGAAAATATAAGTCCCATAACCATAGGACAAGGAATAACAAAGTTATTGCTGAGCATAAACCTTAATTTTCACCTCTCATCTAAGATCCAGAAGGAGAGGCTCAACCCCATCAAATGGGTATTCAAAATGAGGTAGCACCAATATTACTGGAGTTATGGTCAATTTCAGGCCAAATAAGGGTGAACAAAACATTCACCTCTGATCTAAATTTTACAGTTTTGGTGTGAGATAGTTAAAGTGGGGTCTTTTTGGAAAGAGCACAATCAGGGCTATCTGATGGTGTCATCCATTTTCCCATATCTCAACTATAACAGAAGTTATGGGGAAAATAAGCTCAATACAGCTTTTTGCCTATACCACGCAAATGTACAAAAATCTTGTACATTGGATACCTTTTTCATATTGAATGATACCCATATAAAATTAGGTACAATTGTGTAGAGCACATACAGGGCTACACACTGAACAAATGTTGAGGTTGATATCTCAAGAATTGACAAATTTATGGCTGTTTTCAGGTCAGATTCCCACATGCTGTCATATTAAGCCTTACCATGGGATAATATCCCATAATCATGAATATGACATGTCAAATAGACAAAGGAGCTTCTTTTTACTTCAATACCTCATATGTCAGTCAATAATGGGGTCCCATGCAGCTTCTGTACAGCATTCTACCCATAATACACATCAGAATCAGGTTGTGAGGTCCCCAGATGAAAATGTTCACCCTGTATTGGTGAAAACTGTCCAGATGTGGTTTCAAAACCACATCTGAGCCCAATACAGGCTATACAGGCTGTTTGAAAACCACAAGCCAGTCCTAGAGAGTGAAAGATTTTCACTTTCTCTACGTGGAAATGTCTAGCACCCTTTCCACCCCATTTCAGCATAAAAAGGAGGCTTTTCACAACCAGAATTGTTTCCTCATCCTGCTATTGAATATCCTACATAGTAAACTGTCCAAAACAGTTTTACTCTTGGGTAATAAATCAGGTATAATTATAATTTTAATTATTGTAGCTCTTATTATAGTAATCCAACTGGTAGGACTGCATCCTGGGTTCTCAATAGTGGTTACCACGACTATTCTTCAATAGTAGAACCCTTTTATTATTTTATAAAACCATCATCTTAAATTAAAATCCTTATTTAAAACCATTTTCTATGTGTCACAGTCATAGTTTTAGTTGTAAATAGCCTAATTACTGCTTCAACATAGAATCCATCTGACACCACTCTTGAGAAGACCTGCATACCCAGCAAGTCCCAAGTCAAGAGGAGCTCTGGAAACTCATATCAAAGAACTTCTGGACCTTGGTGTAATAAAAAAAGTAAGCCACAATGAAGAAGTAGAAATAACTACACCAGTCATAGTCGCATGGCATAATGGAAAATCTAGAATGGTTGGGGATCTTAGAGATCTTAACACTTACACTGTTCCAGACAGATACCCCATACCAAAAATCCAAATTGCCCTTACTCAAATATGTCAACCATTGTATATAACCACTATGGATACCCTTAAAGGATTCCATCAAAATGTGGTGACACCAAGAGCAAGAAAATACTTGAGAATTATTGTTCATTGTGGAGTGTATTAATACTTAAGAATGCCCTTTGGTATCAAAAATGCACCTTCACACTTCCAAAGAATGATGAATGAAATCTTCCCTGAAGAAACTTTGGAGGGATGTTTAATCATTTACATTGATGTCATCATTGTGTGTTCCAAGACTTGTGAAGAGCACATGTACAGATTGTCCAGAGTTTTGACAAAAATTCAATCATTAAACATGAAAATCTCCTTGAAGAAATGTCATTTTGGATTTAAAGAACTTAAAGCACTAGGACATGTTGTATCTGGTTTGTCCCTTGGAATTGACAAAAAAAGATTTGCAGCAGTATTGCTAAGATGCATGCCCCAGAACAAAAAGGAAATTCAGCCTTTTTTAGGTTTTGCAGGAGATTACAGGCAACACATTAAAGAGTTTGCATCCATAGCTAGACCACTTTATAGATTGTGTGACAAAGACACAGTATTTGAAATGACTGTTGACAGAGTCAAAGCTTTTGAGTCTCTAAGAGATGCCTTGACCACTGCTCCACTCTTACTAATTCCAGACTTTAAATTGCCTTTTAAATTGTATATTGATGCATCAGGGGATTGGCTGGGTGCTTCACTTCACCATGTTCAGATCATAAATGATAAACCTGTAGAAGGACCCATATGGTTCATATCAAGGCAAATCAAACCAACTGGAGCCAGATATGGAGCAAGTCAAATGGAATGTCTATGCCTTTTCTGGGCCTTGGAAAAATTGAACTAATTCTTAGAGGGATCTGTTTTTGAGGTAATAACAGATTGTACAGCTGTCTAATCCACCAGGGCGAATCTCACGTCAATCGTTGGCAATTGACTTCACGTCGCACCGCGGTCAGTATAAAATCTTGCTTCAGTCGCGTTAGTGTCACTTTATAGTCACTGGATTTAGTGGGTCACGTCACGTCAGCGTCAAGACAACGTCAATCGTCACATGTGTCACATGAGAATGTCACTCAAAGCCCAAACCCATTTCAACACTATGCGCAACGTTTGTGTAATTTCACCTCATTGGCTTCCGCCTCCCCGACACTTAGCATGCTTACGCACCCGCACCGCCCTCCATCCAGATGAGACTCTGACACTGCCCGCCCCTCTCCGTCCTCACCACTCCTTACGCTTTCACACCCCCGCCCCTACCATCCTTACGCTTGTGTAGTACCCTCCCGACATGCCTCCGACAACGCTTACCATCCTTACGCTCATGTAGTGCCCTCCCGACATGCCCCCGACAGCGCTTACCCTCCCTCCCGACATTCTCCCGACACTGCTTACCATCCTTACACTCATGTAGTGCCCTCCCGACATGCCTCCGACAACAGTTACCCTCCCTCCCGACATTTTCCCGACACTGCTTACCATTCTTACGCTCATGTCGTGCCCTCCCGACATGCCTCCGACAACAGTTACCCTCCTCACGCTTCCGTATTACATCCATAGTGTACAGTACGGTGGCTTGTTGGCGTACACGATGAACGCAATTGCCGAAATATGCTGAGTGGCCTTCTCTGCCAACAGGACCTAAGGGGATATTGGTCAGTATATTCACCATGTTGTGGTTAGGGTTTAAATCATGAGACTCACAAATTAAAACCTAATAAGTGGACTATTTAAGACAAGAATTGTGTCTCCTGTTTTGCCGACAAAACCATTTTATTTCATATCAATCAAATGAACACTTTGCTTAGTCCTTACCTCATGAGCGTTGAATAGTTCAAAAGTTGACTTTAGTAGGTTTCTCACTAGTCAACTTTATTCAATGTCTCACAGGGAAGTGATTTCATTTGCATGATATGAAGTAATTTGCAAAACATCGCCTCCTTCAATTTCCCGACAAATCACATTTTGCAAATGCGATTATTTTACTTGCACCTTTTTTCTTGAATTTGGATCTTTTTATTCAAAAATTTTCAAACAAGTTATCAATCAACTCGTCACCATCTATTTGCATAATAAACTACCTCCGCTATGGCCCAAACCCCGGGAAACTCAACTGAATTCAATGAACGACCAACTTCAGCCCCAGAGAGTGGAAGTGAAATCTCTGATATTGCCAGTAGTCGTGAATCAGGCATTGAAGTAGAGAGCCAGTCTCATGAAGATAATCAAGATCCACCAGTTCTTCCAGAATGTGAGTATGCATCCATCTTGAATATTTCAAATCTCTCAAAACCTGATATTGTGTCATAGCCTTTATTTCAGGTCAACCTCCAAGCGCTCAGAAACCGAATTTTAAAACTTATGAGAAGGAAAAGACTGTTGAACCTTGTTCACCGACAGAAGATGATGTGCAAGATGATGTAATTTTCAGTGGGGAGGTGGAAATTATATCCAAGGAACAATTTGTCTCCAACATTGCTCAAACAATCCCAAGGCTCGAAAAAATTCAAAATGATAGTAAAATTCCTGATTATGTGCGTCAAAAGATTGCTGAAGCCATGAGCCTGCTCAAAATGGATTTGAACCATAAGTCCATTAATAATTCAAAACAAAATTGATAAAAATAGCTGCTTACAATATATGGGCAGGTGTGGAGGTGGGAGAATCTCTACCTGAAGGATCTTGAGTCGTAATTGGATTTCCAGGCAAAGGATTAGGAAAAAGACCAAATATACATGCGACCAAAAAAACAAACAAAAAACGCCGTACCTTTGAAGCCGCAAACGATTCGCGCGATCAAGGTCATGAAATTATCAATGTTGAAGGGGACCATATTGATAATCAACCTCTGCATACTGAACCCCCCCAATACTCAATGAAACAATCCATGATGAAGCTCCACATACTGAAAGCCCCCCGATACCCAATGAAACAATGCATGATGCAACCCCTGCCGCCTCTCCTCGGAATATTCAAGACTTTCAAGAAAGGGAAACAATTAAACATGATACAATGGGACGAGATATGACTGATATAATTCCCGACGCTGAGCCCGAAGTGTCATCCGCTGCGAATTTTCAAGGAATATTCTTATCCCGCATGGAAGAGTTTGCAGGCATTTTGAATTATCATTCCAATATTTCTCAACAATCATGGAAAAGCGGGCTTGATAATATCAATAGGATTTACAAAAATAGATGGGACAATTTACCAACAAAGGATGCTCATACATTCCTTCCTGTTGGTATTAAGGTGATCAGTAACCGAGAGCTTAAAATGTTGGCCTGGCTGGAGGACCTTGAGATGGCAGGTGAGTTTTATCTTTGTGCATGATACATGATTATTGGCTGTTGACTGGTGATATAAATTGCAATATACAGGGTTAGATTTTTTTAAGCCAACCGAAACAGAAGCGTTTTTTGATCACAACATTTGGAATCTCAAATTGATGAAGGAATCAGCTAAACCTCCAGATAATCTCCCAAAATCAGAACACTCCTTCTTCAAAATGGTTCAGAGCCTTCTTTACCCCGCCAATCCAGTTAAACATTTTTGGGCAAATGTTATGTTTGAATCCATTAGTTTAGTCTCAAACAATGTGATTGCACCCAAACCATATGTTGCACCAACATCAAATTTGACCGATCCTCTTGGACTCGAACGGGGAGCAGTTGAATACCTTGCCTCCTGCTTGAGTAAATCGAAGCAACGTGCAACCCAACTCAGCATTGAAGGTGGCGGGGCTGACAATGAGATATCCACAAAGCCGCACAAGAACCTGGAGGATCTAATGGATACAGTTATCCATTTGATGATTGCGTACAACATGGTACGTGCACATACAAAGGTCGAAGTTAATGGCATCAAAGGCAAACTCACAAATTCAAAAAAAAATGAGGCCATCAAAGATCTTTTGACGTGTCACAAGAATCTTGGAATAAATCGAATTTGCTATGGTATATTAGCGGCATTCTGTGCGGCGGGGGTTCGTGGTTTGATGGTATGCTCAGATGACTGGAGAACAAGCTCAGTTAAAGGGGCTTTATCACTAATTGACATTTCCGCAAAGCTTTCAGAAAGTAAAAATCTAGTGGAGCCAGTGTGGCTACGTACTAATAAGTATATATGTGATTTACTGAATCAAAGTTTCTTCTTATCAGAGTCTTTTAACCCCGCTGTACCTCTTAGATTTGAATTTGCACGATGCTTAGTATTAGACTTTGGTGATGCCTGGGTGGCAAAACGCGGGCTTGGTTCAAGTGATGAGGTCACCTTGATGGTACCCAGGTCAGCTAAACTCACAACCAGGATTGACCCGTTTTAGATTAGCTTTGTACTAGATAGATTGTAATTGAATTTTGCAAAGTTATTTATGAATTTAATAATCATGACTTCCTATCCTACTACTGCCCGGATGCCACAGTCTGAGTACCAATAGTAATTGTACGGCGGCATGCCTCCGTACATCATTGCAAAGACTCCGACAAGACGCAAGCTGAGTCAGGCGATGTGCCCGCGAGTAGCACACGCGGGTGCATTGTGGGTAGTCGCGTTTATCACTTCCCGCCAGCCCATAATAGGCCAAATGTTCCTGTGTCTTTCAAGAGGACTAGGATAGCTAGGGATCCGCAGCAGGATGCATATTGCATTTGCGTGTGCTTGCAATACTCCAAATGGTTGGATTGGAAAGTGATTGCATGGGAACATCAATGTGTAAAATTGAATAATGCACTATCCACTGCAATTTTCAGGTTCAGGTATTTGAGATCGTGAATTTGCCAAGGTCAGGCGTGAGCTTTCTTTTTAGCCGCAATTAAAAAAGATTCATCCACCGCAATCCAATTTAGGTGATATTAAGAAATCAGTAATCATTCGGTTTCATTTCATTTTCTGCTGAAAGCATGCCATTCACAAAAAAAGGAAAAGAGCGTAAAAGGGAACTCGCGAGAAAGCGTCGGGCTGAGGAAGGAAAGTGTGAGTTACTCGCTTAATCTCAGTGTATATATGCTTCCACATTTATGTGGCACCCTCATTGGGCCCCACGGAAGAACATTGGCTTTAGTTGGTTCAGATTGTGCCAATGTCATGTGGGCTCCAACAGGGAAGTCAAAGGATGTGTGCCAAAGAAAGCTCCTTGGCAGTATCTGATATCTTGTGTGCTTCAACACATAGTGATCCCTCAACCACTCGGGAATAGTAGCAGATCCCAAAAGACAAATGAGCGCAAAACGACCCGAATGAATAGGTTGTTTTCCTCCTCTCGCCCAACAGCACGAATATCAATGCCAGTATCAGCAAATATCACCCCAAGTGAAATTCGGAGGGTTGTGGATGTCAATCAGATCAAACACATTCACTTTGGGCATGTGGCAATTTTCTCTTCAACCGGATTACTCATTGCCCTTGTCGAATTCCGACCATTCACAACAATGAGTGAAGTCGAGGTCAATCAATGGGATGAATTATCACAATTCTTATTTCGCGAAAAGAGGTTCACTGACCCTATTGCAACAAATGGAGCATTACTGGAGGGATTTATGTTCGCAATTGGGTGGCGCAAATGCACCACGAAGAATGAACAATTTGGTCTGTATGGAAGTGCTGGCAAAATTGAAAATGCAAAAGATGAATGGCGGGACCGAGGTGCCAATCTTAGCTCGGTGGGTCGCATTCTAGGTCAATCCTTACAATATGTTGGGGATAATTTGTTTGAGAAGATTCAAAATTTCTACAATTCATTGGGGGTTCTGTCTTTTGATCAAGTCAACTATGAAGGCAATATTCCGGCAAATCAGGGTGCATTCGAGTTCGCTTCCGCACTCACTTTCACCATGAATGGATTCAAAAACGCACCTCATGTTAATAAGGATGCATCGCTGTATGCTTTGGGATGGTGGTTTCAAGCTGATAAGCGGACTGGCCAAATTCAAAGAGATGCGTCAAAGCGGTGTACAGGTGGAAAATTGATTTTCCCAAATAAACATTTTTGGATTGATCTATCCGCATGTCATGGGCTCATTCAGGTAGTGTGGGCCAGTAGTACATTTGTTCATTATACTGATCCAGCACAGGACAACGAAAGCACGACACTAGTGGGTATGTCCGCACAATGCTCAAGCAGGTTAGCAAAAACAATGCGTCAAAAAAGCCATGGCTATTATGAGATGGCCGAGAGAGCGGGCTATCAAATCAGGGATGGTAATACAATCTCATGCCGATTCAAAGAATGAGGAGATTTGCATGTGGGTTGGGTAAGTAATGGTGGGATAAGGCAGAGGACAATATACACCAGGATTGGATGGATTCGAGTGCGGGAGATGGGGTGTCTGACATGAAAAAGGGGGAAAGTGGGTTATGTACGGTGGCATGCCATCGTACATCTGTCCTGGTTTGTTGCTATTGTCCAGGATGCCAATGCTTCACACGCGAATCCTTACGCTTGTGCAGGTTCTGAGAATGCTAAAAGTTCCTTACGCCTATGTGGGGTGCCAGCGCTACACACGCCAATCCTTGGGCCTGTGCAGGCTCCCGAAAATTTACACGCCAATGCTTACGCCTTTACAGGCTTTCGACGATTCACACGCCAATTATTATGCTTGTGAAGCTTCCCCACAATGCTGAAATTTTCTTGGCCTGTGCAGGATCCCAACAATTCACACGCCAATTCTTACGCCTGTGCAGGCTCCCAACAATTCACACGCCAATCCTTATGCTTGTGAAGGGTCCCAAAAGTGCTAAAATTCCTTACGCCTGTACAGGCTTCCGACGATTCACATGCCAATCCTTACGCTTGGGAAGGTTGCCAACAATGCTGACAAATTCTTACGCCTGTGCAGGCTCCGGAAAATTCACACGCCAATCCTTATGCCTGTGCAGGCTCCCAACAATTCACACGCCAATCCTTATGCCTGTGCAGGCTCCCGACAAGTCACACGCCAATCCCTACGCTTGTGAAGGTTCCAGACAATTTAAACAATTCAATACATGGGTAAGATTAATAGCGTGTGACCATAGGAAAGGCCATGTTTCACGAATCTGGACTGGATTGCTCACATACGGGAACCTGCCGCTTTTTTACAGTTAAGAATGGGGATGGCTCTAAACCATGGAAGAAGAAAATATAGGAGAGGATAACGGCAACTATTGGCGCATTTTGAGAAAAAGAGGTTCACGAAAACAAATACTCACTCAAACTCTTGGTGGGGCACTTACAAAAATAATTCTCACGCAATCAGGGTTTTTCTCTAAGGTGGAAATAAATAATTTTTTACGTGAACAAAGAATGTAATAGAAATTGAACATAATAATAATAGAATACAAATAATTTGTTTTGAAAGAAAGTAATACAAATTATAAAAAGTGGAAATAATGAGATTATTTTTTTGGAATTTTTATTTTTCTAGGAATTTGGAGACTATCCCGGTTATGTCCTCCTTTGGATAAGCCTCCAGTGCCTGGGCAAGGAGGCGGTTGAGTTCGTCCCGGAAGTCCCGGTGCATCTCATTTCGATGAGTTGCATCCACGAAAGGAATCATGTGGAGCAAGCGACGATGCTCCAACAAGATTCGGTTGATCGAATTGTGGACGATTGCTCGAGGAATCATTAGGGTCGGTCGCAGGTCGGTGAATTCCTGGCGAGCGTCATCGTGGGAATGAGACGAGCTTGGCACCGGGGGGGAGGAGGCGTTGGGGTTCTCGGGGGCACTGGAAGGGATCTCTGGGGAGGGAACCGGGGTTGGAGTGGAGGGGGGGGAATGGAAGGGGAAGGTGGGCGAGTCGGGTAAGAAGAAGGGGGAGGGGGAGGGGGATGGGGAACTGGGGATCCCACGGGCGTATCGTCAATGATGATTATCGAGCGAGGAGTGGCGGGACGATCTGGAGACGGTTGAAAAAATGGTGAGGAAAAGTTGAGAAGAGTGAAGAAGGAGAAGTGGTGACTTACCAAAAGGTTCCTCCGTGGATTGCGTAGGAGCCACCTCAGGTTCTGGCTCACGAGTCGTATCGTCCTCAGGTTGTTGGGACGCTGGACTTGGGCCAGGAATAGGTGGCTCTTCGGTTCGGGAGGGTTCTAAAAAAGGAGGAAGAGTTAGTTCACTCGACTCAAAAGTGAAAGTGAAAATGAAATGAAACTTTGGCTGCTTACCGCGGAATAATTCCTCAGACCATCGGGTGCCACTCGGGCCTGGAGTGGGTTGCCGGGGGGTTTGCTCGCGAGGCAAACTAGCAACGGGAGAGTCTTGTCGGGGGGGATTCGGGGGGTTTTGTTCTATGAGAAATGGAAAAAAGTCAATATTATTGCGTGAAGATAAATGAGATAAGGAGGAGAAATAAAACTTACTTTGGCGTTTGAATCCCATTGGTGACAAGACATGGTGACGATCAGCCCAAGCTTGAATGTCCTCTCGCCATTGCCATCCTTCATCGGCCGGATAATCACTTTGCTCCGGTTGAGGAGTGAAGTGACCATTGGATGGTGGCCTAGGAGGGGGAGTGGACAAATCGATACTGGAGGGGACAGGGCTAATCATCCGGAATCGTGCCCGTTGGCCTGTTTGGGGGCCCGGCGTCCATTCACGCTCGGAAATGGTTTCATCATCGTTGACCACAAAGGAGTCCTCGCAAGGGCGTCTTGGGCGAGAACTCCTCTGGCCTCGTGGTCGGAAGGGGCGGACAAGGAACAAAAATTTCTTGTGTGCTTGTCAGCAAGCATCACAAGCGTCGTTCGTCGTCGAGGAACGAATGCAGGGGATACCCCGCTTGGTGCATAAAGTGCACGACATCTAAAAACAAAACAAGCGAGGTTAGTAACTGCATACAAAGTAAACAATCAAGAAAGAAAATGAAGGCATACAATGAATTATATAAATTTAAAACGGAAGCAAATTGAAAACACTTTAGTCGGAAGTTTTTGAAACTCTGGAAGGAAGTCGTGAAGAAAGAAAAATATTAATATCGGTACATAATGTTGACAAAAGCTAAAAAAAGAGGTAACGCACAAGGTGGATAGAAGGGAGCTTCTGAACGGATCAGAAGAATAAACAAAAAGCGAGCAGGAAGGGGAGTGGGGTTAGTCGAGTGCGAAAGAAAAGACTGGACAGGCAGGAAGACGAGGGGGAATACGCACAAGGACAAACGCGGGTGAGGTTGAACGAAGTGGAGCGGGTGAGAAAGAAAGTGAAGTGCGTGTCGTGTGAAGATGGTCTTTTATACCATGGTGAAGCTGAGACAATCTCAGCAGTTTCAGCACCCGCAAGAGTCTCAGCTTCAAGGCGTGTGGGCAAAATTGAAGCTGAGTCTCAGCGAATGCTGCAACTGAGAAGTGAAATGCTCGCGTGAGGCAGAAGAACAATGGGGGTCTGGCTGAGTATTGCAATTTATCGAATTGTCAAGCTGAGTCAAATCCCCTTTGTTTCCTTAAATTGCCACCCGATCACCCAGGAGGGTGGTCGTGAGGCCCTTGTTGAATGTGCATTCAACGTGCAATGCACAAGTGACTCATGCAGAAATGCACCCGGTGCATTTGGTCACAAGTGACCGCGGCAAGATCACCAACCGTATGGCCTGGTGATAGTCTTTGAACAAAGGGGGGGGCTGTAAGACAAGTGAATACAGCGTGAGCTTGCCTCAACCCATTGCTCAGGTTTGCTTTCGGGTCATAATTGAAATTCTCAGTGGCTGAACATTTTAATTGCACAGTTATTCAACTATTGATATAACAATATCAAATGCACCACTGAGTATTGCAATTTATTAAATTGCAATACTCAGTCAAATCCCCTTTCTTTCCTTAAATAGCCACCCGATCACCCGGGAGGGTGGTCGTGAGGCCCTTGTTGAATGTGCATTGTGGGTGGAATGCACAAGTGACCCATGCAGAAATGCACCCGGTGCATTTGGTCACAAGTGACTGCGGCAATATTACCAGCCATATGGCTTGGTAATAGTATGTGAACAAAGGGGGGGCTGTAACACAAGTGAATATAGCGTGAGCTTGCCTCGACCCATTGCTCAGGTTTGCTTTTGGGTCATAATTGAAATGCTCAGTGGCTGAACATTTTAATGGCACAGTTATTCAACTATTGATATAACAATATCAAATGCACCATGCTGAGCCATTGCTCAGTCGTTTTTGTATGCCCACAATCTGAGCATTTGGCACAGCATTGGGTGACATTTCAGCCAGCTGCAGCATTTCACACGCTTTGGTGAAGTGCTCCAAACTGAGCCTTCCAATGAACTATTGCAAAAATAGTTCATTCAATGGCTTTACTGAGCACTTTCACACGGTGCTTTTGACCATGATATGCTCAGCTTGCGTGTGCAAATCGGGTGAGATGCGAAGCTGAGCATGTGGCACATGAGCTACGTATATGCAAACGATTGGAAGGTGCATGCACATTCGCTATATGCATGCAGGCTCAAGTAGTATAACACCTTCCTGATCTGTACAGCCAACCCTGTAGTACGCAGTACACCTGTGTAAATGTATGCTGCGGGGCAGAGCAAAAGCTGTTCAGCAATGTAACATGAAAATCACGTCAAGCCATTGAGTCATATATCTCAACTGCATCCCTTTGGTGCACCTTTTTGCAGAGCTCTGCCTAACAATGGCATAGACGCGGGTGTAATCCGAGTTAATGAAAGTGGGTCATAATGGGATGACTTATTATTTGGGTAATACACAAACAATGGATTCACTCCGGTGCCATTGTCGGGGCCAACAATGACTGGCCCTGCTTGTTCATTGTCGGGCAGCCACACGCTTTCATACGCACCCCCGATGGGTCATACACAGGCAGCTTTCACACGCCTGGAAGACATTTTACTGCCAGTGTTCCGACCGGCTAGTTTCTTGGTCGGGTGGTCAGCTTTACTGCAGACGCTCACCCGCTTGCACGTGGAAACCTGAGGCCACTCAGTGTGGATTTGCTTCAGCCTCATCCACATCAGAATAATCCCAGCCTATCATTGCTGAGGCTGGTTATGTTTGCGTGGGTATCTCCCACCGCGGGTAATTTTCTTCACGTTCTCACACGCCCCGCGCAAGTTGGGGCACCTGGCTTGCAGCCAGAAATTCCCTTGGGTGGGTGGCCTCTTTCTCTGGAGTTTTGTACACGCGTGAGGCACAGACCGTGATCCCAATCTCGGGGGATAAACTGCCTCCTAAAACGCAATAGGGGTGAATGTAGATGTGGATCATGCCTCACGGTCGGTGCCCCGTTTGATCATGCCACACTTCCCCCCCTGAAGCCCAGTTCGAATCCGTCATCAGAAAACTTCGCGCAAAACCAAAGTCATGTTCAGTGGCACGCCACCGAACATATCTCACCCGCCCACACACAAACATCCCCACAGTGAGATTGCCCTTTGAAACGGCCAACATTGCCCAGTAGGTCCCTGTGCCACAATTAACCTGGGGAAGATATGCATCCATGTTCGCTGTCACACCAGCGAACATGACTGCATGCGTCTAATATGCCCTCCACAATAAGTTTCTACAACCCACCCAATTTTGGATATGCTAATGTCAACCTTGTTCAACCAAAGGATTTGTACCTTGCTGCAGATCCAACAGTCATATTGGTGCACCCACATTTTGGCCACCTTGCCTTGATATATGCCCCAAATCGGATATGAAAATTATGAGCCCAAGAGGCCCACCCCCATCGAGACTATGCACGTAACCACAGGCCATCCCCCTTTTGGCCTGTGGCTGCCACTCATATAAGTTTCCCACCTGCGCTTATTCCTCTTCATTCCCTTTAGCTAACCCCTCCCGATCATATAATTTCCAACTGTCCCCAAATAATTTCAAATAGCCATCATGTCAACCCCTTCACAACCACTTTGCATTGGGATGATTAATATTTGTATTCAAATAAATAGTGATATAGCCTTAAATCCTGAGGATTCCCACTTAGCCTCTTGGATTATCATATGGCACAATCAACACAACATATTTGTTTATCTCCCCAATCACCAGCATGCTATTGGCTCTCTACCTGGAACCCTTTCCAAAACGTTGATACCATTCCTTGGGGCACCAAAAACGTTCATGCACTGTGGTCCTGGTGGCGCATGGATTGAAAATTGCCAATCCAATCCTTCTCAAATATTATTTGTTGAGGGAGTATTTATGACTGATGCAAATGATCCCTCCTCATCTCAGAAACCCAATCTAGCATTGATGTTCTTCACAAGGTATCCAAACATTTTATTCATAATGGAAAGCTTTCGAACACAAGATTTCAAGCTTAAAATGCCCAAAGAATATGACTGTGATACTCATAGTCAATGTCAACTCTTCACTCCGACATTTCCCGCTTCAAGCTCGACACCAGTTTCATATCCTGCTGTTTCATCATTGGTTTCCAAGCAGAAACTGATACAATTACCCAGTGGATCAGACCTCCCCATGATGACCCCGCCCCATGCCATTATTCAAACCCCCCTCCTCCCTCATCAAAAGACCGGACTAGCTTTTCTCTGGGATCGAGAAATCCCCAATGGCCAATCAGCCCGTAACCTTTGGGCCACCTCACCCCCAGGATCCACTTTCAATGCCAGGCACATCATTACAAACAGGGTCGTTAGCTCATTTGAATCCCTTTCGACCAATACCCCTCTTGGGGGACTGCTCGCGGATGATATGGGATTAGGTAAAACCATTCAGGCCATTGCTCTAATTGGTACCTCCAAAGAGCGGATAATTGCAAACCCCCATCGCTCCATACCCACCATGATCATCTGCCCCCCTCGCTTAATTACCAACTGGCAATCAGAAATATCCAAGCATGCTCAGGTTGGAGCGCTGCATTCCAAAATCTACCATGGTCCCACTCGTCACTCATTATCCAAAGACGACATCTTAAAATATGATATCATCATCACTTCTTACAATACTATCACCCAAGAATTTAAGCAAACCAATCCCTCTACATCATTCATTTTTCAAATCAATTGGCATTGTATAATCTTGGATGAAGCACAGTGAGTGGCTGAGCTTAAATGATTCAAATTACCTTTTATATCCAATAACCCTTTCCCCCTCTTATAGCTATATTCGCTCTCAATACACTGCCACTCACCGTGCCATTAATAGCCTCCTTTCATCCCGCCAAATATGTTTAACGGGCACACCTATTCACAACACCATTTATGACCTTTTGGGCATAATATCATTCATCACTCAACCCCAGAGCGCCGATCAAGATAACTGGTCACCATTCATCCTGAGTAGTCTTTCCAAAGGTTGCAATGATATCTTGCATTTGGCATTGCGGCATTTAAGTTTGCGCCGCACCAAAACCACACATCTCGCATCCCTCCCCACTATTAGCCATCATTATGAGCTGCTCCCACTCAACCCGACCATGCAGCAAGAATATTCCATATTATATGAAGAATTCCTATCATCCAAAAGCAAAGGACCAGGAGAATTTTTCAGAAATATTAATAAGCTGCGAATATGTTGTAACCATCACATCATGCTTAAAACAATTGCGGAGGCGGATTTGGAAGACCCCGAGGGCAGGAGCACTCAGGATAAATCGCCAACAATCACACGAACTCTTGTGGATGTCGAAACATGCATGATGAGTAGTAAAATTGCACACCTCCTACAAAGCTTAATGAAGAACAAACAAACAAGGTGTGGTCCAACCAAATCGGTGGTTTACTCCCAATGGACCCAATTTCTAGATTTGTGCGTTAATTCTAATATGCATCCATTACCAATTGAATCCATCTGACTTTTTCATATTGTAGAATTGGTATTGCCCTTGCCCATCACTCTATCCTTTCAGCACGAATTGATGGAACAATTACAGCACGAGCACAGGAGAAGGCACTGGAGAATTTCTTCAATAATCCTGAATGTGAAGTACTGATTGCATCCATTTCCGCAGCTGGAACTGGCCTCAATATAACTTGTGCTAATACGGTCTATTTAATGGTGAGGGGACCCCCAAAATTCTGCCCTGATTTGCGGCCCCTGACATCCACATTTCCAGGAGCCCAATTGGAACCCAGCCATTGAGGCTCAGGCTGTTGATCGACTCCATCGTATTGGCCAACAACAACCTGTAAAGGTCATCCACTATATAACTCCTCATTCAGTTGAGGTCAACATGCGGAAGGTACCTTTCAAGATCATCTTTGACCCTAATTGTATTGCTATTCTAAAATCCTTCCTTATGGAAATGCCATTTTCCAAACACCAATAGGTCCAAGAAAAGAAAAAATCATTAACTGCGTGAGCCTTACTGATATTATATAATTTGTGTTTGACCAAGTTGATAACTCTTGTTTACCCTGGCATAGGTCCACAATTATGAACACCATGAGTTGGATCGAACTCCTTCAATATTTTCTCAATGAAAATGAGCAATAGAGTATTATTTCTAAGGGAGACGGTGATACAGTCCAACTCATATTGTCTATATTCTGACATATTTAGCAATTTGCATCTTTAAGGATTAATACTCAGATTGTATTACACCTGCACAAATAATTCACAAAATGTTAATTTGTAACGGTGCTATACATTTATATTACTAAGTTATTGCAGAGCATCACCATTCGGCCTAATAACTGGCATGTCAAGTATCTTGAGGGCGCTAGTTTGCATCTTACTACAGCCTTTGAGCCAATCTTGATCAAATACCTGAAATGATAAGCCTTCTGGAATATCACCATCATCTGTCGATCGTAATTCTGGCAATCTATCAATAGTTTTTTTACCCTTTTTTTTAATGCGATTACAAAACTCTATGTCTTGATCCATTTTTAATACCAATTCATTAAATAACTGGGAGCGCCAGCGTAATCCCACTTTGCGGTAAACTTGACGGCCATTTTCCAGTACCTCCTCAGTATCTGAACATACTCGAGGGTCATTGAATTGTGATGCTAGAATGGGAAATTTAGCCGTATCACACCATTCACAACGGCGCTCACAGGTCTGCACATAATGAAGTAGATCATGATCAGTCTTTTCTCACAATGAAGAAGAGAGACATTAACTAACCCTTTGAAGAATCTTTGTGAGTTTTTGATTCTCCTTCTTTTTAACCAAATACTCGGCATCCTTTTGAATAGACTTCCATTCTCTTTTCAAATAAGTGAAATATCGCTCCATTAAAGCCGCTACGACCCCATAGTTATTATGATCCTTGTTCCAACAGTAATGATGATACTCGGTGCTGACCAGTGCAAGACGGAATGTACGGTAAAACACCATAGACATCAGCTCATTGAACGGATGTTGCCATGAGCTCTCCCAGTCCCAAGTGAATCGCTTTAGTCCTAGCTTGTGGAGCTCATTTTTGCAGTAGCTTTGGAAACCCTGAGACTGAACCTGTGTTGATGGCTCATTGAAAACATCCTTGGGGACATAACCGAGATGACCAGCCACTTGAATTGCAATCTCACGCTCTTCTGTGCTTGGTGGTGCTGGTAGTGAGGAAAAAGCCTTATCCCTAACTTTGAGTAGGAACAGGCAATGTGCGTGTACTGCTGATCTCATTCCATTGACATTCTCTGGAAGTTCTGCTTTCCGCCATTTTTGTTGCTCCTTCTGGCTTGCACGTTTCGCCACATTGTGAGATTTACGAGCCTGGTTCCTTTGCTGTCTGACCTCGGATTGTTCAAGCATACTCTGGGCAAGGGGCATTTGAGGATGGGTGAACTCATTATTTGACTGAGTGCCATGATCATGCGCCGTGAAATTGTCACTCCTTGCTTCATCATTTGTTTCGATTTGAGTCGGAGACATGTTCTCATCCTCATCATCCACCATTTTTTCTCTTGATGAACTGGCATGAGCTGTTCTTGGTTTGGAGGAATATGGATGATGACGTCCAGTGACTTTCTCTTTATGGACCAGAGGTGAAGATGCATACAGTTCATCACCTGCCATGCACATCATCAGTTAACACATCAAAAAATGAATGAAGACTGGTCATACTCACAATCTTCAATTGGCTCCTGAGATCGGACTGACTTGCCTTTAGGTGCCATATCTAACCCATGAAACAAACATATCAAATTGTGAAAAAGGTTATACACCGAAATTAAAATGACTTACTTTGATGAAGCGTCAATCCTGGATTTCCCTCCGACAGACCACTCCAAGTTACATTCTTTAATGGTCTTTTTCGTCGTCCCCCATCCACGTGCCTTTCATGAACCACATGAACCTGAGATCCTGATGGAGTATTGAGGGTTGGCTGTTTACTTTGGCCAAAGGGATCCTGGGATGCGACTGGATTCCGACCGGGATTAAGGAGGAACTCACGTGGATATTTTGATTGGGGATTAGCGTGTGATGAGATTTGAGGTGTGCCTTCCGGCCCCTCAGACACATGCATTTGTGTATTAGTGGGATTCGGGGGAATTGGAGTGACGGAAATATTTGGGATCGACCAAGTGCTTGAAGTTGGAGCCTTTGGATTGCCCACATCAATGTTAAGACCTGATACATTCATTGAGGATGCGATAGGGGTTGTGAGAGGAATGTTGGGGCTCAATGGTGACTGTGTTTGAACATATTCTATGCTAGATTCACTATTTGAGTCATGAACAGAACCTGAACGGGATTTATGTGACTTGAAAGATGACATAAGGGCCGAAAAAGTACAGTAATATTTTTAACTAGATAAAACACCTCAGTATTATGATAAAATAGAGTGATATGAGATGAAATCTTTTCAAATTTAGAATAGAGAAATTCTATGAATAGTTGGAACTAAGTGTTGCGTGAAAGTCCAATAAGCCTCTTTTTAGGAGAATCCTCCCTGCCTCCTCTTGAGCTCCTCCGCTTCTATCGGAAACCACCCGGCACGGCCTACCACCATATAATGTAATATTTCCTTGATCTCAAAGGGGACCCATTATCCATAAGTAATCGTATTTGGTAACATTTCTGCCTCCCCATTGTCACATTTTGTGAATTATCCAAACTTCCAATATATGCATTGAAATTCCACAGCATTGTACATCTGTAAAGGGGTATATTCATGAAGGATTTACCCACAAAAGAGACATCACCTTTACAAGAAAGGCAAAACAATCCAAATCACACTCCAACCGATTAAAAGCCTGCTGCACTCAAACCAAATACCAAGACTTTAGGTACACTACAACCTTTTATGTAATAGAGTTATATCGTTATGTCTGTAATAAGGTTCAAGCCATGTACGATGGTGTGCCAGCGTACATGGTTTGAATGTCAATCCCCTCAAATCAATGTTGACACATCCCTATTGGAACACCCCTCAAGGGTCAAAACCGCAGTATTGCCATGTGTAAATAAAATAGTATATGTATGAGCATTGAGCAGCATGGCATTTTACCCAATTAAGCTCCTAACCAATTCCGCCATCCAGATGAGACATTTTACACTCCATCAGCTGCAGCTCACGCACCATTACAAATGGGATAAAATTCTCAGATGGCTCAAATCATCTCCCCCTTCATAAATACTCACTCCATTTTTTTGCCAATTAATAACACTCCTAAACACTTTCACATCAGCCATAGATATTTATACACAAACCAACCGTACTCCCAATTCCTGCAACAATGACAACCCGCCGCTATTCCTCAATGCGTATATGCATGTGTCAACACTGCTCAACTCAAACACACTCTTCCCCTGAGGGTGATAGGCCTGGAGTTGCCTTCACACCTTTCCAATATAAACAGCACATTAAAAAGCTCAAATCAACCATTGCACCCAAATCTCTTCCAAACATCCCTACTTCTGCATCAGGATCTGAGTGCCCACAACTTCTATTGGATCAAATCTTCCCAGCTGATTATTCACGTTTGACCCAAAGCACTTTCCCAACTCCAGCGGGTCTCAATTCAACTGCACAGAAACCATATAGTGGCAGTCAAACCCTTCCCCCACAAGACCTAGGAATGATAATATCTGCCATTCTATCATTAAGGTATAATATACCCCGCACGGCTTCACGCATTCTGCACCCCTCCCTAAACCTGCTGATCAAGTCCAGCATCTCAAGCTCTGGTGGTCTCCCCATTCCTGCATTCCATATACCTCAAGATCTGAGTACCATATTTGAACATCTCCAATTGGAGCCAGTGATTCAAAACTATATATGTTTTCCTCAATGTTTCTCTCTTAATGGCCTTACTGAATCAGTCACAACTGACCAACCCCACTGTCAACGCCATAATGACCCAAATGATCATGATCCCCCTTGCACACAATCATTAGGCAAATTCATCTATTCATCTGAACCCCACACCCAAAACACCACCAACATGAAGCAAAAATTTATACCAACAAAACATTTCATTTATCAACCATTCAAAAATTGGCTTGCCAGATTTCTCCAGCGGGCTGGAATTATGGAAATTCTGCATCAACATCAACAATCCCAAACTCCCGAAGATTCCCCAAAATGTGACGTCTGGGATGGATTGGTCTGGAGACGCTTCACTGGCACTAGAAATATCCATGACCCCCCATTCATGTCCATTCCTGGTGCATTGGCCTTCTCCATTTATGTGGACTGGTTTAATGCACATGGAAAGTCCACCCGGTTGGCCAGCATTGGACCTATCATGCTTATTTGTCTTAATCTCCCCCCAAGTGAAAGATTGAAGCCAGAGAATGTCTATGTTGCAGGAATAATCCCTGGTCCGAAGGAGCCAACTTCCCTTCAATTGAATTATTTATTAATGCCACTCATCAAGGAGCTCAAAGAGCTATGGCAAGGTTACCATTTTTCACCCACCTCAACAGGTCCATCAGGATCCTTTATCCGTGTTGCCATCCTCACAGCCATTGTGGATGTGGTTGCCATGCGCAAGCTTACTGGATTTATTTCCCATTCAGGCAACCACTTTTGTAATTTTTGCACCATCCACAAAGCTCAAATTGATGAAATTGGTCCTCAATTTCACTACACACGCTCATATCAAAATCATAAATCAACCATTGCCAAATGGCTTCGGGCAACCCCGCAACAAAGACAAGCAATTTTCTCTGAGTATGGAGTGCGATATTCAATTTTAGAAGACCTTCCGTATTGGGATGCCACCAGAATGGTTAATCTTGACATAATGCATAATTTAATACTTGGAATTTTGAAGGATCATGCAACTTTCAAATTGTGCATTCCAGAGGCGAAATCAAAAATTTACTTCAGGTCCCGCAGGAAATCCAATGACACCAACAGTTCAGACTCAGATTCCAAGACCTCCAACAGCTCTCTTGATAAAATCACATTGAGAGAGGCCCCCTCCCTGAGAAGAGACGCAGCAAAAATAATAAATGAGCCACTCCCCACTACTTCCACCCAAAAAAACTACTTCCCAATGCCCACCCCTAACACAGAACATCCATCTAGTGGTTCTGCGGAGATTCCTTCATTTGATGCCGATTACATCCCCACTTCTGAAATCCCCTCTGAATTGGATATCACTGCACTAAGTGATCACCAGATCAAGGGTGAGGCTCTGGAGCATCTCCGACAAATCATATCTGAGACAATAATTCCCTCATCATGGACAAGAGTACCTCGCAACATGGGTTCCCCCTCTCATGGTAGCTTAAAAGCCGCTGAATGGGCTCTCTCATATAAGGTCTATATTCCATTTTTAATGCTCAGTCAACAGATGTCATTAGATGTACACCAATCCGCCAACATTCAAAGGCAAATGGGTCAGTCAGAAGAACTTGGAAATGAACTAACCAAGAATACATTACATTTGATTAGTGCTATCAACATTGCCACAAGTTGGACTGTTTCAATAGGAGATGCGACTGTATTTGCTGAACATTGGAAAAAATTCCGCCTTTCCAATCAACTCCTGTTCCCAAAACAGAAAAGTAAACCAAATCATCATTTTGCTGACCATATTCCTGAACTCTTCCAACGTTGGGGCCCAGCATAAGCCTCAGCCACATGGGGTTATGAGCGCTTGATTGGAGTATTTGCAAAAATGCCAACAAATAACAAAATATGTACGTCAATTAATAAGATCAATATATTCACATTGATTAAACACCTGAACTGAATAAGATTAACTTCTTGCAACTCTAAATAGATGATATAGATAAAACCTTACTTCAACATATCTGTCAATGTTCCAACCTTTCCGTTCTCCTGAAATCCCCATCCGTGCCATGTGAAATAAAACAGCTTTTCGAATCACAGCCACCTGCCCTGTTCAATGACCATAAATATAACAAACCATCCCGCCATGACCAAGAAAATTATGATTGCCTGGTTGAGTACTTACAGAATTTTCATGCAACAAGGGAAATAGTTGATTGGATCAGCTTAGACACTACTGTGCAATCCACAAGTCATCTCACTTCAAGGATTGTCTCACCTTGGTAAATACCAGTTTCAAACATTAATATTGGGAACAATATATTTTGAACTGAATCCAAAAATGTCAGCAACAGTGTGATATGTTTTCTGAGGGGCAACTCACGACGCTTTGGTATTATTAATAGCATTTTTAAAGTCTCTGAGCCATCTAGCATACTGAAGAATAACTTTCTGATCTTAAAAACTTTGAAGATTGATGTGAATTTCTTACCAGATTGGCCGCATCTGAATATTTATAAAGCTGTTGGTTTTGATGATGGACACTTGATTATATCTGAAGAAGAAATAGAAGGTAACTGTGGATTGTATGCTAACGAAGCTCTGTCATGTGGACTGCTTGTAATGATAAAGCCGTTATTTCATGAAATTTAGTCTACAGAAATGCAAATATCTCAGATTCATTAGCAATTTTGCTAGTGAAATAACTGCCTCAAAATTTAGTGACAGAGACATGCCATTGTGACAAGCAAAGCCCATTATTTCACATTGCCACAAAGAACTTACTATTTTGACATTGGGTACAGTGTGAATAAGCCAAGTTCAATGATCAAATGACCCACACACTCACCTTTCACAGCATCCAAAATTTCTAACTGCGCCATCATCATGTTGGAAGGGGAAGCGGCCCTTGCACACGCAAGCGCACCCGCACACGGCAATGCACACGCAAGCGCACCCGCACCCACACACGCGGTATTGTGCGGCGGGCTCTACCAGTGTCACCTGCAAAACGACAATCCCGCTCAGGCGGAGTCCTTTCATGGACGACCTGGTGAAGTCAAACCCCCCGCCAAAATTTCTAACGGCGCCATCATCATGCAGGAAGGGGAAGCGACCCTTGCGCACCCGCACCCGCACACGCACACGCGGTATTGTGCGGCGGGCCCTACCAGTGTCACCTGCAAAACGACAATCCCGCTCAGGCGGAGTCCTTTTATGGATGACCTGGTGAAGTCAAACCCCCCGCCTACATCAAGACTGGCTGAAGGACCTCTTTGATGTGTGTGTTTGCAAACAGGCAGGTCTTGGGTAATTTTTACCAACCATTGGACGGTTGCGGGATGATCAGGTGGTGAGGAATCTGAGTTGAAGGCACAGCGGAACCAATATTGGTGGATGTCACAGGATTTGGTGTAAGACAAGAGTAGGACGTGTGCTCGACGTTCGCTTGATTTTTGCTTGACGTGAGCTCGACTTTTATCCTGCTTGACGTTTGCTTGACGTGAAGTCAATCGCCGACGATTGACACAAGATTCGCCCTGGTGATCACTTTCAAACATGAAAACACCCAACAGAGATATGCTCAGATGGCAAATACCATACAAGAATACAGAGGAAATATGACTATTGTTCATAAGGATGGGAATATTCATAAGAATGCAGTTCGACTAAGCAGATGGCCATTACCAAATAATATTGATAATCCTGCTTACGTTCCAGAAGAAGCTTCACCAGAGATCCCAAGAGAAGGAATAAGTGTTATAGACTTGAACACCACCTTCTTTGAAGAAGTAAGACACAGTTACACTCAAGATAAGAATTGTAGCATCTTGTGCCAATTACTTACCAAATATTGTAAAGACAACTCTTTGATAAATGCCTTAGATGAAATATGGAATTAATCACATGATGAAGGAAGATTTCACCTACTGGATTGTATAATTTACCACAGAACCAAGCACCCATGTGTCATGACAGTTGTGGACAGGTCATTAATCAATCTTGTACTGAAAGAATGCCATGACAGCCCCTTCTCAGGACATCTGTCTGAAGACAGAACTAGAGAAAAAAGTGAAAACCTGTATATGGTGGCCAATGTGGCAGAAGGATGTTGCAGAGTATTGCAAAACCTGTGACAGATGTCAAAAAGCAAATAAATTCACTGGCAAGAGACTTGGAAATATGATAAAAATCCAAGAACCAAGCAGACCTTGGGAAATTGTCCATATGGATTGGGTAACTGGCCTACCACCAGGAGGTGACAGAAATTATAATGCTTGCCTAGTAATTGTGGACAGATTCAGTAAAACTCCAATCTTTTTACCATGTCACAAGCATGATACAGCCATGGATACAGCTCTTCTGATATGGAATAGAGTAGTGTCATGGACTGGAATATTCACAAATATCATTAGTGATAGGGATATCAAATTCACTTCAGAACTATGGACAAACTGTAAGCCTGTGACTCAAAACCAGAGCACAAGCATGACAGCTAAAATACCATAAACCAATGGTATAGCCAAAATACCACCAAAACATGGAGCTGAGCCAAATTAGCTCAAAAAGGTATCAAAAGAAAGAGGAAACTCACCTCTTTTGGAAAATATAAGTCCCATCACCATAGGACAAGAAATAACAAAGTTATTCCTGCTCAAAGTTATTGCTGAGCATAAACCTTAATTTTCACCTCTCATCTAAAATCTAGAAGGAGAGGCTTAACCCCATCAAATGGGTACTCAAAATGAAGCTCTAAGCCAGGGCTATCTAATGGTGTTTGCCAAACTGAGCTAGCACCAGTATTACTTGAGTTATGGTCAAATTCAGACCAAATAAGGGTGAACAAAAAATTCACCTCTCATCTAACTTTTACAGTTTTAGTGTGAGATACCTAAAGTGGGGTCTTTTTGGAAAGAGCACAATCAGGGCTATCTGATGGTGCCATCCATTTCCTCATAGCTCAACTACAACAGAAGCTATTGGCCAAACAAGCTTAATACAGCTTTTGCCCAGACCACGCCAATGTACAAAAATACTTGTACATGGCATAACTTTGTCATATCTAATGATAACCATGTCAAGTTGGGTACCATTGTGTAGAGCTCATACAGATCTATTCAATGAACCAACCTTGAGCTTGATATCTCAAAAACTGACAGAGGTATGACCATTTTAAGGTCAAAATCCCACCTGCTGTCAGATACAGCCTTACCGTGGGATAATATCCCATAACCATGAATATGAGGTGTCAAATAGATGAAGAAGCCTGTTTTTACTTCAATACCTCATATGTCAGTCAATACTGGGGTCCCATACAGTTTCTGTACAGCATTCTATGTGTCATACACGTCAGAATCAGGCTGTGAGGTCCCCAGATGAAAGTTTTCACCCTGTATAGGTGAAATCCGCCCAGATGTGGTTTCAAAACCACATCTGAGCCAATACAGAGTATACAGGCTGTTTGCAAACCACAAGCCTGTCATAGAGAGTGAAAAATCTTCACCTCCTCTACGTGGAAAGGTCTAGCAGCCTTTCCACCTCAATTTCAGGATAAAAGGAGGGCTTTTCACAGCCAAAAACCTTTCCTCATCCTGCCCTTGAATAACCTACGTAGTAAACTGTCAAAAACAGTTTTACTCTTGGTTAATAATCAGGTATAATTATAAACTTAATTATTGTAACCCAACAGATAAAACTGCACCCAGGGCTTTCAGCAGCGCTCACCACCACTATATTTCCATAGTAAAGCCCTTAAAATCTCAATTCAATCATCTTTTATCAACCTTTTATCTTTAAAAATCTATTTTTTACCGTGTCACAGTCATAGTTTTAGTTGTAAATAGCCTTATTACCTCTTCAACATAGACTCAGCCTGACACAAACCTTCACCAATTATTTGGCACTAAGCTGTCTTTCTCTACAGCCTACCACCCACAAACTGATGGTCTGGCTGAAAGGATGATCCAAAACTTAGAGGACTTGGTATGAAGAGTTTGTGCATATGGCCTTGAATTCAAAGATTGTGATGGATTTGCCCATTATTGATGTACTCTGTTGCCAGCACTGGAATTAGCATATAAAACATCAATCCATGCCAGTACCAATCAAACTCCTGCTATCCTAGAAAAAGGATGGAACCCCAAATTATCCCAAGATTCCTTGAGGAAAGATTTGATTGAAATACATCCCACAGCTGCTAGCTTCCAAGGAATGCTAGACAAAGCTAGAAAGCATGCAGTAAGGTGCATGGAGGACTATTTTGCATATGCTAAGGACAAATGGGATAAATCACATGGAACTCCAGATTTCAAAGTGGGGGACTTAGTTCTTTTACGCACCACTCACTTCAACAACATCAAAGGATGTAAGAAGCTGAAAGACTCCTTTGCAGGACCTTTTGCTATTAAGGACCTCCATGGAGAAAATGAGGTTGAAGTAGAGTTATCTGAAGAACTTAGCAATAAGCATCCTACATTTGCAGTGAGCTTGATAAAGCCATATAAATCTAGTGATGCTGAAAATTTCCCCTGGAGGAATAAAGTTTCCCAAGTTATACCTCCTATTGAGTCATCTGGTGGTAAGAAAATTACCAAAGTTCTCAAAGAAAGAAATTTGAGAACCAATAAAGTAAGGGAATACCTTGTTAGGTACAGTGACCAAACTTGTGAAGATGAATGGTTGCCAGAAAAAGACATACCTGAAGCTACTAAACTTCTCAGAAGGTTCAGGAACACTAGAAATAACAATATTACAGATTAATATTCTTTTTTTAGGGGGAGGGAATGTGAGCCTTATAGGTATTTTCATATACCCAAAAGACCACAAAAGATAAATTAAGATACAAGTATAAATAAAATAAATTTATTTATATTCTACAAATGAAAATTGAAATATAAATACAAATTTATATTTAAAACTCAAAATTTAATTATAATTTAAAAAATAAAATTACAACAAAATTCAAAATTATGAAATTATATTCTTACTTGTAAAAATTAAATAAAAACGAATTTTTAATAGAAAGTGTAAAATTAAAATATTTTTGGTTAAAATTTATATAAAATATATTATAAATTTTTATCCAATAAATAAACATAAAGAAATTATCACACCATTGGATTCCTCATAAAAAAGAAAGTGGGGTCACCTCTGCATGAAATTTCTGCAACTCAACTCTAAATAAGCTTAAATTAAGTTTTTAGTATTTTTAATACAAAAATTGAAAATCCTCAAAACTTTAATTTAATTAACACCACATGGGGTGTTAACCATGAATTTTTGTGTTAAAATTGAGGTGTTGTGTTTAGCTTCAAAGTTATGAGAAATTGAAGTATTTTCAATTGAATTCAATTGAAATGTCAAAATGTGCGCGTGCATTACATAAGTGAACTTTGATTTCCATATGAGTTATCAATCATTACTGTATTGTACTGTACAATTAAATTGAATTACATATGTAAATTACAATTATAATACATGATGAGGAATTAAAGGAAAAATAAATTGGGGGGGAAAGGAACTCTAGCTCTAAGGGGGAGCCAGACCCCCAAAGTCCTTGCTGACTGGCGTGGGATGTCGAAATCCATGCAAAATTTCATTACTTTTGGCCTGGAATTGAGTCACAGGGTCTGTGACTCAATTGATGATGAGGTTTTGATACCAACCAGGGTGGTTTTAACCGCTGCCAAGAGGGTAAAACTACCCTGAAGTTAAAACAATGTAAGTAAAACCAGCTTTAACTGGTTTCTACGCGTCTTACACACATTATGAAGTTTTTGGAAGGCTCTAGACCAGGTATTGCTATAGTAATGGCTCATTTAAGGGTCTAAAATGGCTTAAACCAGCCCTTTTTTGGTCTAAACCAGGGTTCAATGATGCCATAATTGGCTTTTCTGTTGTCAGACTGTTTTCCACGGCTGACAAGAGTAAATCTTACTTTTGGAGTAAGAAAATTGATGGCTATAAAAGAATGTCTTCTTTGCCCCACTTTTCTCTTCATGTTAGAATCTTTTGCTTTTATCATTAGTTTAAACACTGTCAAACAAATCAATAAAATATTCCAACCAACTTTTTTAAATCATTTTAAACCTTTTACCCACGGGGAAAAATCATTATAATCAGTGTTTGTAACTCTTATAATCATTTTTACCCCTGAACCGCCCCAAAAGTGAGTTAAAGCATCTTTCATCACTGTTCACTTTGTCACTTTGTTTCCAAATTCACTCTGGTCACTTTTGGGCATGTTTTCTCTTTAATATTCTTTTTAAAGACTTTGTTCTTTAATTAATTGCTTGCAGTTCTTTTCTCAATTAATTCCAATTGAAATTGCTCTTGAAGAAATTTCTTTTGTAGCCTTAAATATCTCTTGTAGAGTATTTTTGGATATATTTTTATTGTTGGTAAAACAATAAATCTTTATAATATTACTTTTTTATACTAATAAATTTATAAACAATAAAATTGGTGTTTTTTCTCTTAAAAACAATATTTCTTACCATTTTTAATTGATTTTTACCTTATACAAATTTTGAGGACAGGAAAAGTACTTGATTTTTAATCAAAGTTTCATATCCACACCTTACAAAGTTTCTCTTCAGTAAAAGGTGTTCTTCTCAGAATTGCAAGTTGCTCATTGATGTGTGAAATGGAAATATCTCCTATTTCATCCTCTTGAACTTGACATTTACTTTCAATTCTGTCACATGTATTGGTAATTGAATGAAGTCTTACATTTGTCAACTCATACAGCTCAGTAGAAGTTTTGTCATTTCTCTTTAATTAACTTATATCTGATGTTATTTTATTTAATTTTGCATCAAATTTACCAAGTTCTACAACAATAATAGATTTAACAAATTTTATTTCTTGTATTATTTGTGTGGAAAGGTCCTGTTCATCCTTTCATGCTCTATGTCTGTGAATTCCATGAGAGTTCTGGCCATATTGAAAACACTGTCCACGGCGGAAGTCTCCAATTTGGGAATACTGTACCCCTGCGGGTAAGGTCTGTGCCAATTAGCTTTGCCTTTGCCATTTCCTTGATGGTTCTTGGGACCTTTCTGCTTCTTCTGAGGTCCTTTTGGCTTGTATTTGGAGACTTCTGGAGCTGGTAGACGCGACTGGGCCCTCTTTCTCCAAAGCTGGAGTCATTTCCAGTTACTTCTTCTGGTCTATGGATAAAAGACTTTCATTTTTCAACCAGTTCTTTACCTTTTTGACCTTGTATTTGCAAGAAAATGGGCTCCATCCTCCTAAGAGTTCTATTGTCTTCTCCTAACCCATAAATCTCTTGATGTGTAAGTAGGAGTTCATGGGCCCCTGCCAAAGGCTTGGGCATATTTCCCACTACTCCTCTTTGGCTGCTCTGTACCAATTCTTGTATTGGCATTGATGAATCTCTATTGCTGCCACTAGAAAATGGTTCAGCCCTTGAAATATTATCATGAAATAATCCAGACCCAGAGTTCACATCAAAGTTTGTGGGTGCAGAACTTGGGGAATGGGGGGAAACTCTAGAATCCTCCAGATGTGTCTTTCTTGAGGAAGACCTTCTACTTCTGGAATTGGTCTTGCCTCTTCTTTGTCCACATCCATATTGTTCGAATGAATAGTTGCTTCAATTTCTGGTATGCACCATTTTATGTCAATTTGAAGAGAAAAATATTGCGAATAAAGTCAAGAATACACACCTTTTTGTGGTTGTTTTGCTTTTTCTGTTTGAAGCAAAGTGCCTCTTTTAGCAATTTGAACTTCAATACTTTCTGCAGATTCTGCTTCTGAAGATTGTGGACTGGTAATATATCTCTCATTTAATCTTTTACCAGCTGCACAGTATTTGATTAAAGACCCTAGAGAAAAAATCAAAAGGGAAAAAATCATTTTTTCATACTTGAAAGACTTTTCAAAAGATTTTTTATAAGTTTTTATTATTTTCTATATAAAAAGATTATTGTTTTTTAAAGAAAAAAAATTAAGAATTCAAGATTTGATTTAAAACTAATTCAGAGTAACTTAAAGAATAATTTTGTAATTGTTTGGGTGTGAGAAAGCCACATGTAAAACAATATAAAATTGAACCAAATTCCTCAATGAAAAAGATTTTGAAAACAATTTCAAAAATGAAAAATTATTTTACATTCAAATTGAAGGAAAAAAATAATTAAAATTAAGGGTACAAGGTTCAAAAAACATGGCCAGGTCCAAAATGTAAGATGTGTCTATGAAACTGTTGATAATTGTCAGCCTGTGACTCAAAACCAGAGCACAAGCATGACAGCCAAAATATCATAAACCAATGGTATAGCCAAGATACCGCCAAATCAGCTTCAAAGGTATCAAACAAAAGAGGAAACTCACCTCTTTCTGAAAATATAAGTCCCATCACTATAGGATGAGAAATAAAAAAGTTATTCCTGCTCAAAGTTATTGCTGAGCATAAACCTTAATTTTCACCTCTCATCTAAAATCTAGAAGGAGAGGGTTAACCCCATCAAATGGGTACTAAAAATGAAGCTCTAAGCCAGGGCTATCCAATGGTGGCAGCCAAACTGAGCTAGCACTAATATTACTTGAGTTATGGTCAATTTCGGGCCAAATAAGGGTGAACAAAACATTCACCTCTCATCTAACTTCTACAGTTTTAGTGTGAGATACTTGAAGTGGGGTCTTTTTGGAAAGAGCACAATCAGGGCTATCTGATGGTGTCATCCATTTCCCCATAGCTCAACTATAACAAAAACTATGGGGCAAATAAGCTCAATACAGATTTTTGCCTATACCACGCAAATGTACAAACTTCTTGTACATGGGATAACTTTTCCATATTTAATGATACCCATATCAGATGAGGGACCATTGTGTAAGGCACATACAGAGCTATACACCGAACCAATTTTGAGGTTGATATCTCAAGAATTGACAAAGTTATGGCTGTTTTAAGGTCAGGATCCCACCTGCTGTCATAAACAGCCTTACCATGGGATAATATACCATAACCATGAATATGAGATGTGAAATAGACAAAGAAGCTTGTTTTTACTTCAATACCTCATATTTCAGCCAATACTAGGGTCCCATACAGCTTTTGTACAGCATTCTATGTGTCATACACGTCAGAATCAGGCTGTGAGGTCCCCAGATGAAAATTTTCAACCTGTATTGGTGAAAACTTCCCAGATGTGGTTTCAAAACCACATCTTAACCCAATTCAGAGTATAAAGGTCCTTGCAAATCACCAGCCTGTCCCAGTGAGTGAAAAAATCTTCACTCCCTCTATGTGGAAAGGTCTAGCACCCTTTTCACCCCATTTCAGGATAAAAAAGTGGTTTTCACAGCCAGAATTTCATTCCTCATCCTTCTCTTAAATTCCTATGTAGTACAACTGTCAAAAACAGTTATACTCTTGGAAAATAATCAGGTATAATTATAATCTTCATTATTGTAGTCTTTATTATTGTAATCTGTAAGGTTTGACTATGAAACAATAAGTAAAAATTACTAATTTATTACTTATTGTATTCTGAATGTCCTTATGAATTGAATAAATAAGATTAAAAATATAATAATAATAAATAATTATCATTATTATGGCATAAAAGAATGATATTATTAAATAAATATAGTAATATAATTTATATTATGAAAATATAATATAATAAATAAATATATTAATATAAAATAATTAATATATTTAAAAAGCTCTTTATTATTGTTACCAACAAATAATAAAGGCGTAAAAAATTGCTTTTTATTAATAAAAAAAAATTAATAACAATAATATTACTAATATTAAAGTTATGAATTAATATAAATACTATTTATATTAATTAAAAAATTATTAAGAGAGTAATAATAGAGAAATTATTATAATAAGAGAAAATAACCTACTTTTAACACTTAATATAATGATTTTGAAATATTTTACGCCAAAAAATATTTATACAACGTTTTCAAATTGTATTTACAATAAAAATAAAGAAAATTACAAATTATTCCGGATTTTAACGTGGAAATGAGTTTTTAAAGAGATTTTTAGCAAAAACAATTAAATAAATGATTTAATCACATCAAAATAGATGATTACAACAAGGTGGTCTTTGTTCTTTAATAATATAATAGTTTTATATATAAAGAATAAAGAAATTACCTTTGATTTAATTGATTTAATGTTTTTGATGCGTCTGAGGGGAAAATAGAGTAAAAAGAGCTCTATTTATAGTAAATACCTCCCTCCTAGAGTCCAACAGGCTTCTAGTAGACGTGTACTGATCATGCCCACTGGAATTGATCAATATTTTAAGGTTTGGAGATGATTACATCATTATTACACCATTATTTAGAGTTATCACTATAACTCTAAGTTTGATGACATCAGAGGCTTGGCAGAACCCCAAATTTCGTGGATTTTATTAGTTTTAATCATAAACTAATAGCATTCACCAATTGTATCACTCTTAAGACTGTTAAATTTAAATTAAGGTTACTGTGAGTGATCATAACTGCTCAAATTAAGCCCAAACTTTGATCCTCAATAACTTTCAAGATTTACACGCTACAGCAATTCAGAGAGTGCATTCTGATAGCCTAGCATAACCTCATTATGCTGCCAAGAGCCTTTCATTACATCATCAAAACTCTAATTTTGATGATTTTTCTTGTAACTCATCTTTTCTGTTGAAATTCAATATTTTAAACTTCAAACCTTGATTTCAGGGGGTTATACCCTGAATTTAATAATAAAAATTACATCATTCTTCACGAATGAGCTAGTAGAATCCAACTGTATACTTTCTTTTAAGTTTGGAACACTTTCACAACGAAGTGGTCAACAGCTCTGTTGATTTTTATCAATATTTCATCATAGGTTTTAACCTTGTTTATAATTTGTAAGATAAAGTTCATATCTGTGTTCTTACAGTAATTACGTGGTAACTTTATTTTTGGTTCATCATTCTATCATGTATAGTTTAGGAGATGTTAGCTATGATCCTTGAATATATGTGTTGACCAAAAAGGTGCATATATTCAGGTTAATTCCTTAAGTATTAACTTTGGAAATTAGCTCATTAATTGTTTTATGTGTGGATTTTCGTGGGGAATCCACTGGTACAATTTCTTTCACATGTTGTTTCATTAGTTCTTGAGATAAATAAGGTTTTATGGTTTTTATAAGGTATTATACCCTATAATTCATTAAATATTGACTTTACAGATATGCCATAAAAATGGTATATGTGTATTTTACCATGGGGAATCCAATGGTATAATTTATTTTGCATGTTGATTCATTGGGATTTAAGTTAAACCAATTGTTGTACCAATTTATGGTATTTTTTGTATATTTAAGTAATTATTTTTAATGTATAATTATTCTAAGTAATTTTAATATAATTATATTAAAGGTATAATTATTCTGAGTCTTTTTTGTGACCTTATTGGGTATGTCGTCATATCTCAAAGGCTCCCATTCCCTACCACCAAAAAAGATTGTACCACAATCTGATATGTGTGATTAGGGTATCATCCACTGTCCTACCTCTTCATTAGACTTTATCAGTCCTGAAGCTCAATAATGCTTGATTTTGTTATTCTTTAGGTTTTCTTTCATTTCTAAACCTCCTCAGTAGTCCATCAGAATTTGTTATATCTTTCTCAAGTAGCCATTCATCTTCTTGAGTTGGATTTCTATATCTTACAAGGTATTCTCTTTCTTTTTGTTCCTTGTCCTTCTTTCTTTAAGGACTTTTACAATTCTTTTTTCTTCTCCTTCTTCCAAAGGGGGAATTTCAAGTGGGGGTTTATTTCTTAGTGGAAATAATTCCTTGTCACTTGAGCTGTAAGTTTTTATAAGACTTACAGGGAAAGTTGGGTGTTTATTCATTAAATCACCTGTAAGTTCCAATTGTACAGCATTGGGTCCATGAAGTGCTTTTCCATAAATGGTCCTACAAAGGAATCTTTCAATTTCTTTGGTCCTCTTATGTTATTAAAGTTAAGAGTTGATCCTATTACCAAATCTCCTATTTTGAAGTCAGGTGGTTTATGACTTTTGTCCCATCTTTGTTTTGCATATTTGAAAGAGTCTTGCATGAATCTGTTTGCATGGTGTCTTGCTTTGTCAAGCATTATCTTAAAACTGCTTGCTGTTGGATGTATGTCCACTAAGTCCTTTTTGAGGGTATCATAAGGAAGTGTTGGATTCCAACCTTTCTCTAGCATTGCTGGTGTTTTGCCAGTAGAAGAATGGATTGATGTCTTATAGCTTTCTTTAAATTGGTTAAAGAATTCTGTGCCTATGTCTGTGACACATATTCCTTCTACATGGTGCTCTTCTTGTGGTACCCATGCTGGATTGTCAGGGGTATTTGCTAAAGCCCATCTGCTAAGACCATCTGCATTTTTATGAATATTTCCAAATTTATGCACAATACTCATATTTCCTCTATATTCTTGGATAGCAATTTGCCATCTCAGCATATGTCTATTTGGAGTCTTCATATTTAATAGTGATTTCACAGCATTACAGTCTGTGATTACATCAAATACTGTGCCATCCAAATAATAATGCAGTTTTTCTAAAGCCCACACTAGGCATAAGCATTCCATTTGGATTGCTCCATACCTTGCTTCTGTTGGCTTTATTTTCCTTGAAGTGAAACAAATTGGTCCTTCCACTGGTTTATCATTGATAATTTGTGTTTGGTGAAGTGCAGCACCTAATCCTTCTCCACAAGCATCAATGTATAGTTTGAAAGGTAGTTTCCAATCTGGCATTAGAAGAAATGGGGCATTTGTTAGTGAATTTTTCAATTCTTCATATGCCTTGACCCTTTTTTCAGTCATTTCATAAACTGTTTGTTGGTCACATAATTTATATAAGGATTTGGCAATTTTTGCAAAGTCCTTTATATGCTGTCTGCAGTAACCAGCAAATCCTAAAAATGATTCCATTCCCTTTTTGGTTTGAGGCATTGGTTTGAGTAGTACTGCTGCTACTTTATTTTTGTCTATGCCTAGACTAAGTCCAGATACAACATGTCCTAGTGCTTTTAATTCACTATATGCAAAATGACACTTTTTCAAGGAAATTTTCATATTCAGTTGGACTATTTTTTGTAGTACCCTTTCTAGTCTTGTAAGGTGATTTTCCCAAGTTTCTGAGCAAACTATGATATCATCAATATAGATAATTAACCATCCTTCTGATAATTCTTTAATGAATATGGTATTCATCATTCTTTGATAATGGGAAGGTGCATTTTTTATGCCAAATGGCATTCTTAAGTATTCAAAAATTCCACAATGGACTATTATTCTTAGTAGTTTCTTGGCATTGTCTGTTAAGACATTTTGATAAAAACCCTTAAGAGCATCCATAGCTGTGATGAACTTAGCTTGTGACAATTGGGTCAATGTCTCATGGATTCTAGGTATTGGATCTCTGTCTGGAATGGTATAGGTGTTCAGGGCTCTGAAGTCTCCTACCATCCTTGATTTTCCATTATGCCAAGTTATAATGACAGGTGTAGTAACTTCTACTTGTTCATTATGTCCAACCTTTCTTAATACTCCAAGGTCCATTAATTCTTTAATGTGCACCTCTAAGGCTTCTCTAGCCCTTGGACTGGCTGGATAAGCAGGTCTTCTTAATAAAGGTGGGTAAGGCTTTCCTACATTAAGAATTATATCCACTTCATGTCCAATTATGGCACCTAGTGGCTCTTTGTCAGTTGCAAAGGCATTTTTACACTTAAATAAGAGGTCAATCAATTTTTCTTTCATTTTTTCTGTTAATTCTTGATTGAATTCTGCCTCTTTAAGTTGTTCAGATATAAAAAGTTCCTTTTATGGAATTTTTTCTTCCTTCTTAATAACTGTGATTTGTTTTTTGTTATTTAAGAAGCCAAACTTTTGTCTTTTGTTATCTCCTATGGTAAAATATCTATCTTTTTGGTTGGAGATATCTATACCATAGATTGATAAGTAGTCATTCCCAAGTATGAAATGATTACTAGTACAGCTGTCCATTACTACAAACTCTACTTTAATTCTGACACATTGTGAGGGATGAGGAAAAATTAGTGTTAAATCAATTATTCCAAGGGGCTTCATGCTCTCACTTGCACTACTAAATTTGACACCTTGTATTGCCATAAGTTTTTCTTTCCAGTTTGGGACAATGGTTTTTAAATAACCTCTGCCCACAAAAGTGCAATATGCTCCTGTATCCAAGTTAACTTTTCCTTCTTGGTTATCAACCATAACAATACTTATACTTGATTTTCCAGCTGTATATCCCATTCCTCTTGCAGGTTTGGTTCTATACATTTTGGCATCTTGTATGTTTGTCAGGTTTGTGTCAGATGTTCCGACTTGTGGTAAGTTTGAATTAACATCCAGTACTTCATAAATTATATCAATATTATTAATTTGTGCATTAATTATATTGATTTCATCACTTTCAGAGCTTTCTGACTCTTCTGTCTCTTTTTCAGAGTCAGATTCCTCTTCTTTGTAATCGTGGTTTTCTGTTTCCACAATTTCATTAATCTTTGCTTTTTTAAGGCAATTATTGGCTAAGTGTCCAATACCTCCACATTTATGGCATTTTCTTTGCTCATTATTGTTGGATGTATTGGGCTTAAAGGATTCTTTTGATTTATCTTTTTTGATAAATGGTTTATTTGGGCTTTTAATGTACCATTTTTTCCAAGTACTGCCAATTTTTGTTCTTGTCACTATATCTTCTAGTGCATTTATATACTCTTCTGTGGAGCATGGTTCTATACACCTGCTTCTTAGGGCATTTTCTAGTTCCCCTCCACATTTTTTAAGTATTTTCATGTGCACCATCTTTTGTGACATTTCTGGGTACAGTGCATTAAGCCTTTCAACTTGTTTCAAGAACCAAATTAAAGGTTTGTCTTTCTCTGGGTCAAAGAAAGAGTTTTCAAATGCATTTTCTATCTTATACCTCCAGGCATCATTTTCCCACTTGGTGATTATTTCTTGTTTCCACCAAGACCAGGTATTTTTACCATTTGTTTGTCTTATGCCATAATACCATCTTTTTGCAGATTTCTCAAACAATGAATGTAATCTTGCAGTGATTAATTCATCTGGTATGGCATAGTCTTCTTGTAACATGTCAATTGTTTTAATAAATGACATGTGGTCATATTCACCTTCTCCTGTGAATTTTGGCCATTACTTCAATTGAGGTGCTTCCTTCATTAAGACTTGGTTATTATCTTGGTGACTCAAGTCTGTTATGAAAGGATTTGACAATTCCTCTTTTGTTTTAACAGGGCTTCTTATATGAGAAAATGGTGTTGATAACTTTGGCATATTTAAATTAGCCTCATTAATTTTATCCATTTTTTCAGTAATAAGCCTTATTTCACTCTGAATATCATCTTTCAGATGCATTCTTGCTTCATCACTTTTTTCCACATGGTCCAAAAGTAATTTTTGGTGTGATGAAGTCTTTTCTTCAAATTTTTCTACAGAAATACTTAATTTATTTAATTTTTTTGTAGGATTGTCAATACTCACATCATAATTGATTGTCAAAGTCTTGTCTTTGATATCTTTTATGTATTTATACAATTCTTGCAGTCCTTTTATTAATTTTTGAGTATTGTCAATTAAAATCTTTGGTTTATTATTTTCAACAATAAACTTAATGTTGTCAATTTCTTTCTTGTTTTGCACAACAATTTTTGTTAAAGAAGATAAATTGTTATTTATTTCTTGTAGTGATAATAAACTATCTTTAATTTCTTTTAGAGGTAATATACTACTTTTAATTTCTGTTAAAGTATTTACAACATCTTTGGACAAGGTTATTTCTTTGGGAAATGAGGTTGTCTCATTCTTTGCTCTTCCTTGTCCTTGAATTCCATCAAGGTTCTGGCCATGTTGAAAACATTGTCCATGGCATCCTTTTGGATTCTTGGGATCCTGTAGCTTGGGGAATATGGTTTCCTCCAATACTTTTTCTTGTTCTTCTTCCCTTCTTGGGGAAGTGGGCTGGCTTGGGGCTTGCTGGTAGAAGCTAGTGGGGCTTCTTCCTTGGTTGCCTCCCTCTTTTTGGTGTGGTAATCCTTGATTTTTTTGATTTGAGGTTTGGATGACAGTGGATTCCATCCATTGGAGTATTTCACTATCTCCTCCTCTTTGAGGAACTTTTTCAGGATGTGCCAGGAGTTCATCACTCCTTGGTGTATTTGAGGCAGCATTTCCCAATCTTTGTCCTTGTACACTGTGTAATACTGCTTGTACTGGCTCATGTAGATGTCTATTTGAGCCCTCTGAATGTGATTTGTACCTATTTGAGTTACTCATACTTAGCTCCAATTCAGGTTCAGATATCATGGGCATTTCTGGGACTTGCCTTTGGGATAAGGCACTTCCTTGTGTGGATTCTGTTCCACTGGGGATATTGCCCTTTCTTTTCCCTTTTGAGGGATCAGTTCTACCTCTGAGTCCAGCTCCATCTGATTGAATGGAGTATTGGGAACCTTTCTGGTAGTCATAATTTAAGAAAATAAGAAATAAAAGTATTTTAGGATAAAAATTCTTTTTATTGCAATTATAAAAGAGGTGCTCGCCTTCAGAGTCTTGAATGGTGGGTCCTGGAAAGTCTAATTTTTTAGCTTTCTTTCTTTTGGTGATAACTGGTGTTGGAGAGCTTTGACAAGTTTCTTCCACCAATCTCTCAACAGTAGTTTGGTTGTCTTCTGTTGGGTTATCTTCAAACACTAAAAAAGACAAATAAATATAAGTCTTTTTATAAGAAGTGTTATTTTTGGCAAGATATGGCAATTTTCCACGTAGAAATTGCTTTTATATCTTTTTTAAAAATTTGAAATGAATAAAGAAATGAATAAAAAATAATAATAAAAATAACTTTTTTTTTTATTGGTTTTTTTTTAATATTTTTTAATATCTTTTATATTTTTATTTTTAAAGAATAAAAAAAAATGAATATGATTCTTTTACAAAATTAAATTATAAATTTTTTTTTTTAATTTATAAATTATCTTTTTTAATCACTAGAGTCACTCAAAGAAAGTTCTTGCAAGTCTAAGGATGTGAAAAAACCACGTGTAAGACAGTACAATTGCTGGCCAAATGCCTCAATAGCTTTTAAAATCAATAAAATATAAAATTATTATATAATTTTATGATTATAAATATAATTTATTATTGGATAAACCCAATTAGAATATTTTTAAAGGTCTTTTAAGTAAATATCATGGCCAGGCCCCCAAATGTAAGGTTTGACTATGAAACAATAAGTAAAAATTACAAATTTATTACTTATTGTACTCTGAATGTCCTTATGAATTGAATAAATAAGATTAAAAATATAATAATAATAAATAATGATTATTATTATGGCGTAAAATAATTATATTATTAAATAAATATAATAATATAATTTATATTATGAAAATATAATATAATAAATAAATATATTAATATAAAATGATTAATATATTTAAAAAGCTCTTTATTATTGTTACCAACAAATAATAAAGGCGTAAAAAATTGCTTTTTATTAATAAGAAACAATTAATAACAATAATATTACTAATACTAAAGTTATGCATTAATATAAATACTATTTATATTAATTAAAGAATTATTAAGAGAGTAATAATAGAGAAATTATTATAATAAGAGAAAATAACCTACTTTTAACACTTAATATAATAATTTTGAAATATTTTACGCCAAAAAATATAAATACAACTTTTTCAAATTGTATTTACAATAAAAATAAAGAAAATTACAAATTATTCCGGATTTTAACGTGGAAATGAGTTTTTAAAGAGATTTTAAGCAAAAACAATTAAATAAATGATTTAATCACGTCAAAATAGATGATTACAACAAGGTGGTCTTTGGTCTTTAATAATATAATAGTTTTATATATAAAGAATAAAGAAATTACCTTTGATTTAATTGATTTGATGTTTTTGATGCGTCTGAGGGGAAAATAGAGTAAAAAGAGCTCTATTTATAGTAAATACCTCCCTCCTAGAGTCCAACAGGCTTCTAGTAGACGTGTACTGATCATACCCACTGGAATTGATCAATATTTTAAGGTTTGGAGATGATTACATCATTATCAAACCATATTACATCATTATTACACCATTATTTAGAGTTATCACTATAACTCTAAGTTTGATGACATCAGAGGCTTGGCAGAACCCTAAATTTCGTGGATTCTATTAGTTTTAATCATAAACTAATAGTATTCACCAATTTTATCACTCTTAAGACTGTTAAACTTAAATTAAGGTTACTGTGAGTGATCATAACTGCTCAAATTAAGCTCAAACTTTGATCCTCAATAACTTTCAAGATTTACACGCTACAGCAATTCAGAGAATGAACTTTGATAGCCTAGCATAACCTTATTATGCTGCCAAGAGCCTTTCATTACATCATCAAAACTTTAATCCTGATGATTTTTCTTGTAACTCATCTTTTCTGTCGAAATTCAATATTTTAAACTTCAAACCTTGATTTCAGGGGGTTATACCCTGAATTCAATAATACAAATTACATCATTCTTCACGAATGAACTAGTAGAATCCAACTGTATACTTTTTTTTAAGTTTGGAACACTTTCACAACAAAGTGGTCAACAGCTCTGTTGATTTTTATCAATATTTCATCATAGGTTTTAACATTTTTTATAATTTGTAAAATAAAGTTCATATCTGTGTTCTTACAGTAATTACGTGGTAACTTTATTTTTGGTTCATCATTCTATCATGTATAGCTTAGGAGATATTAGCTATGATCCTTGAGTATATGTGTTGACCAAAAAACTGCATATATTCAGGTTAATTCCTTAAGTATTAACTTTGGAAATTAGCTTATTAATTTTTTTATGTGTGGATTTTCGTGGGGAATCCACTTGTACAATTTATTTCACATGTTGTTTCATTAGTTCTTGAGATAAATAAGGCTTTATGGTTTTTATAAGGTATTATACCTTATAATTCATTAAATATTGACTTTACAGATATGCCATAAAAATGGTATATGTGTTTTTTACCCTGGGGAATCCAATGGTAAAATTTATTTTGCATGTTGATCCATTTGTTTTTAAGTTAAACCAATTTTTGTACCAATTTATGGTATTTTTTGTATATTTAAGTAACTATTTTTAATGTATAATTATTCTAAGTAATTTTAATATAATTATATTAAAGGTATAACTATTCTGAGTCTTTTTTGTGACCTTATTGGGTATGTGGTCATATCTCAAAGGCTCACATAATCCAACAGGTAAAGCTGCACCCAGGGCTTTCAACAGCGCTTACCACCACTATTCTATGATAGTAAAGCCCTTTAATTTTATTATAAACCCTTATTTCTTCATAAAACACTCTTATTTTAAATCTTTTATCACGTGTCAAAATAACATTTAAAGTTGTCAATAGTCTAATTACTGCTTCATCATAGACTCAAACTCACATTTTGGGGGCCTGGCCATGTTTTTTGACCTTCTTGGACCTTATAAGTGAGTTTTTTACTTATTTTCTTTATTTTTAGACAGTTGTTTTATTTTTTTTTCAGGTGTAACTCCTTCTTACAAATATATATTTATTATATATTTATCCTTATACTCATATTAAAAAGAGTACTTGTCACATGGCTAATAACCACAAGACCCTTATTTTTGGCGTGTTTTATATATAAAAACACTTTTTAGCCATTAATACAGTATTAATTTTTAATTAAATTAAGACACCTCATACTGATGAACCAACAGTGGAGGCGTAGTTGGGCAGATTGTTAACTCAATTACCCTCTTACATACCACTTTTTGACAGTTTACACTTGCTAATTACAAGTTATTCTGTAAGATATTGGTATACAAGCAGTATACCAAATATCAGTAAGCTGTATTTCTGACATGAGATTGTTAATTCAATTACACTGTCATTGTACAAGGTCATATTGTAGTAACATACAAGTCCAGAGGCCATTCTTAGATGTGCAAACAGCATTTTAAGAAGTCTTAACTGACATTAAGCCCTCTTTTTCCTGTTTGATTCAGTGGAAGATAGCTTCATACCACTTGAAAGCCAGTCACAGGCCAAAAAATCAGTGAAACCCTCAGAGCCAGAGGGCAGCAAAGGCAAAGGAAAGAGGCACAGTGAAGGCCTGATAACAGCAAGGAGGTGGACACCCATTGCCACTCAGAAGAGTAAAAAACCACAAAATTCTGCTTCAATACAAGGTAAACCAACCTTGATAGCTTGTACAGGGAAAATTACTATAATTGACCCAGTTGTAACCTGCAAAGGTAAATTGCCCAAATCAGCAGACAACAAATTTGTACAAGGCACAGTCAAAGGTAGATGCCCTAATAACATAAAGTCTTTGACTGCTTGCAAACACTAACATGTCACCTGTATACCTCAGAGATCTTGGCTTCCAAAGGAACCAGCCAGAGGACAGAGAAGGCTTGTCCAGAACCAGAAGACCTGGAACAGGACACCTTGGACACAGTAGTGGGTGGCAAAACAATGAGGACGATAATTTTAATCCTGCCATTCACACTACAATTCAATGGAGACCTCAAAACAGAGGACTGGAAAGACATGGATCAAGTTCTTCAGCTCCACCAACTCCTCAAGGATCTATTCCAATGGAGAATGGACAACAAGAGGTTCAACCTGGCATCTCACTGGGCAGAACTTGGAGCAAGTTGCCAGAAGATCTGTCTCAAAGAGATAGACTTTGAGGACCTTATGGTAATCGCCAAAGGTTGGAATCCTATCAGGCATTTCAGACTCCTGGAGGCAAGGGCACAGAGCATAAGGGAGAATCAAGCAACTATCCAAGATATAGAAGAACAGTCAACCCAGACAGGGCCTACTAAGATGCCTTCAGGCTCACAATGAGCAGGCCAAATCAGCTCTCCAGTGGCTTCAAACAATTCAGACACCAACAAATCAATGACCAGGAGTCACCACTCTTCACAATTCCAGGAGGTTTCCAGGAGAAGAAAAGGATACAAGGGGAAAAACAAGACCTTTTTAAGCCAAAGGCAGAAAGAGTCAGACTCCATGATCCAGGAGTTGTTGGAATTGGTGAAAGAAGTGCACAAGAAACAGAAGTAGTTGTAAACCACTCTAGAATCAGTAGTCCTATTAATAGAAATATTACCCCCACTCAGAATGAACATAAAGTTATCACACCTGAGTAACTTAAACAGTGATGCACTGTGGTTACAAATGTCCCAATATGCTGAGCACACTCAAAAGCAGTTTGCAGAACTGGAAGCAAGCCATGAGAGGATGAAAACATTCACAGCCTCCATGGATAAAATTGTTAAGACTCTTCAAGAAGGACATGCTCAATTGAGAAAAGCCTCTGAAGAGACCAAAAAAAGACTGAATCTAGTTATTGAAGAACAACACCACAGAAAAAGGGACAGGGATTGTCTGGATCAAGACATAAACAAATTGTTTAATGTCTACCATAACTTGAAGCCCCAACCACAAGGCCAAGTTATGGATAATCCATATCAACCTGATGACATCAAACCAGATGCCATGTTGGTGAATAAGGCTAGATCTTTATCACAATACCAGGATGGAGATGACATGTCTTATTCAGAGAAGGAAGCCTTGGAACAGCTTCCTGAGGCTTCAAGCTGGCCCAAATTCTCTACAACAGGTGAATATCATCATATGGATCTCATAGACTATATTGATGGACTTTTCATTGATTTACCAAGCATACCGGATTACTGGATTACTGCTAGACTAAATAAAGCATTTAAAGGTCATGCTAGTATATGGTACACAGAAATGAAAGAAATCCATGGCAAAGGAAACTGGCCATGTTGGAAGAGTCAAATCACCCAAAAGTACAGTAATGGAACTCGGATATGGCAAAAGACCATGTCATTTGACAATGACAAATGCTCTGTGGACAAAGATCCATATGAGTTGTGTCTTAGATAGTCCAAATGACTTCAAGCCATTGACCCTCAGATAAACATCCAAATGAGGAATCACAAACTTCTGACACAACTGCCAGGAGAATTAGAGCCTGCAGTAAAATGCAGATGCAACCAAAATTTCACTCTAGATGACATTGGTAATACCTTACAAGACATAAGGAAAAGAACTAATATAGGGAAATTTTCCCCATATAAGAGCAGTGGTTTCAAAGAGAAACAAACTTTCAGGGTGGAGTTTAAAGACAAACCCAAAGAAAGAGTGGCAGAAGTGACAAAGAAGAACAATTCTTGTCACAATTGTGGCTTAAAAGACTACTATCCCAACAACTGTCCAAAGGCAAATAAAGAAGTCTATTCCATTGAGAAAGTCCCAGTGGAGGAATCCCCAACAGAAGATTCTGAATCAGACTCCAAGGGTGATGCCATCAGAGAATCATCTGATGATGACCCAGACCCAAGAGAAGAATTTCTAGTAGAATACCAAGAGAAAACCTCACTAGAAATTCGGGACATACAGTTGGAAGCCAGCATGCCACATGATACTGCCAATAAAAACTTGTGCAAACACACACAAGATGCACAAACATTCCTGGTTACACCAACCAAAGGAATGGCATATATACATGCAACAGCCACTAAAATGACTGTCTGTATTGACAATGCTCAACATCCAGTGATCATTGATAGTGGGGAACACTGTTCCATAGTGGCCAGAAATTATTTGGATAGCCACTTGCAAATTGGGAAAAACAGCTCTTTCCCACCAAGGCAAAGAGCTTTGAAAGTGCCTCAGGAAAGATGATTTCCATTGGTATGATTATCAAAGAGATAATTATACCCCACAGGAAGGGTAATATCAGACTCAACCCAGAGTTTGTAGTGCTTGATGATGCCCATATCCAAGGGTTCTTACTAGGAACAGACTAGCAGAGGATGTATGGCATAGACATTTAAAATAGTAAGAACAGCCATATTACCATTGGTACCAACAAGGAAAAGAAGTTTTCACTTGATATATATCAAATATCTAACCATGACCCACTAGAGGAGCTACTGAATGAGTTCAGGGAGGGCCAGTTTAGCACTACCCTCACCAATAAACAAAAACTAAGTTTACTGAAGATGCTGAGGAAGAACAGACCAACATTTGCCATTGGTGAGGAACCACTAGGCAAGATCAAAGGCCATGATATAGAGCTATATCTGGACGTGGAAAGACCTTATCTACCCATGCTCAGGAGACCTCCTTATCCAGAAAGCCTGGAAACCAGGAAAGAAATTGAAAAACTCATCAATGAACTCCTGGACATGGATGTCATAAGAAAGATTGGACATAATGAGATAGTGGAAATCACCACTCCTGTCCTAATCACCTGGCAAGATGGCAATTCTAGACTGCGTGGAGACTTTAGAGCTCTAAATAACTACACAAAAGCAGACAAGTACCCTAAACCTAGGATACCTCATGTCTTGGATAAACTGGCAAAAGCCAAATACATAACCAAGATGGGTTGTATGAAAGGCTTCCACCAAAATGGAGTTAAACCAAGCTCCATGAAATTACTCATAATAATATGCCATATGGGCATATATGAGTACACCAGGATGCCATTTGGCATCAAAAATGCACCAGCCCACTTCCAAAGGATGATGGACACAGTTTTCAAGCACAAATATTGGTAGGTTGAATGGTAGGATATACTGATGATATCATTATATACTCAGAGACATAGGAAGACCATGTACAATACATAGACACAGTGCTAAGGAAATGGACACCCATCAATCTGAAGATTTCACTGGAAAAGTAGAATTTTGGCCAATAAGAGCTACTAGCTCTAGGACATAAAGTCTCAGGTCTTAGTCTGGCAATTGACCAGAAAAAAGTAGCAGCAGTACCACAAAAGCGAGTACCAAAGAGCATCAAAGAGATGCAATCTTTCCTTGGGTTTGCTAGCTACTACAGAAGCCACATCAAGAATTTTTCCCACATAACTAGTGGTTTATACAAGTTATGTTCAAAGGATGTAGTTTTTGAAATTACCAACAAAAGAAGGAATGAATATGAGAGGAGCAAACATTAACTCACAGATGCACCTGTGCTCATATTACCTGAATTTGAACTACCATCAAGTTATATATAGATGCAGCATGTAGCCAAGGCTTAGGAGCAGCCCATCACCAAAGGAAAATTGTGGATGGTGAACCAAGAGAGGGAGTAATATGTTACATCTCTAGGCAACTGAAAGATTCAAAGGCCAGGTATGGGGTCACCCAGACTGAATGTCTATGCTTAGTCTGGGCTATGGAGAAACTCCATTATTATCTGGAGGGTGCAGTCTTTGAAGTCTACACAGACTGCACAGCCTTGAACGCTTTACTGAACATGAATACTACAAATAGACACATGCTGAGATGGCAAATAGCCATCCAGGAGTATAGAGGGAACATGACCATCATATACAGAGAATGTAAAAGCCATACCAATTCAGATGGCCTCAGAAGATGGCCACTGGATAATGTCAAGAGCAATCCAGCTTATGTCTCTGAAGTTGCAGCCAAGATCCCTATCCATTTCATGGGAATAGATAAGAGGAGGAACTTCAGATTTTCTGAATGGGCACCAGAAAGCGGTACCCTTGACAGTGGAAACACTGATTAAGAGGGAACAGAAACTCCCATATTGGGAATAAGTTCCTCAGAACTGCACAATGAATTCTTTAGTGCAGTACTGAAGTATTATGCCAAACACAAAAAGTGTGGCATATTACTACAACTCCTTCAGCAAAAGTACAGGAGTCCAGAGCTGGAATCCCAGCTGGAAGAACCCTGGTTGAGGGCCTTCAAGGATAACAACTTCTTCCTTGTGGATGGTCTGCTTTACCACAGAGATAAGCACACAAGTGCACTTACAGTGGTAGACAGAGACCACATCTCTCTGATCCTACAGGAATGTCATTACTGCCCCTATATGGGACACATGAGTGAAGACAGGACCAGAGAAAGGGTAGCCAGCACAGCTCTGTGGCCCAAGTGGGTAGAAGAGTTGAGTGAATGCATCAACACTTGTTAAATATTCCAAAGAGAAAATAGAAAACATGGGAAGAAGTATGGGTTACTTCAACATATAGAGGAACCCAAACACCCATGGGAGACCATCAATATGGACTGGGTCACAGGACATAACCCAGGAGGTAAAGAGAACTACAATGCCTGCTTGATAATAGTTGATAGGTTCAGCAAGAGCAGGAGGTGTCTACCATGCCATAAAGAGGACACAGCCATGGATACTGCTCTGCTATTTTGGAATAACATCATATCTACTTGTGGAGTCCCTAACATCATCATTAGTGATAGGGACCCAAAATTCACATCTGAATTTTGGACAAACTTTTATGACATGCTTGGCACCAAATTTGCATTTTCCACAGCTTACCATACACAAACAGATGGCCTAGCTGAAAGATGATCCATAAAATGGAGGATATCCTTAGAAAGTTATGTTCCTATGGCATGGAATACAAGGACCGTGAGGGATACACCCATGACTGGGTTACCCTTCTACCCGCTGTCCAACTGGCTTATAATACAAGTCAGCACTCTACCACAGGAAAAACACCTGGAGTGGCAGAAAAAGGGGGGAATTGCCTACTGCCTGTGGATCACTTGAAGAAGAATCTTCTCACCATCCACCTCACAGCCAAAGACTTCCATGATATGTGGAAAACGGATTGTCACACAGCTGCCAAATTCATAGCTGAGGAAAAAGAATATAAGAAGCAGAGGTGGGACAAGACACACATGGAACCGGACTTTAAGGAAGGGGACCAGGTGCTAGTGTCCACAATGAACTTTAATAATCTTAAAGGACCCAAGAAAATGAGAGACTCATTTGTAGGGCCCTTTACTATCATTAAATTGATAGGGAAAAATGCAGTGGAAGTCAAACTTACAGAGGAATTTACCAGAAAGCGCCCAGTCTTTCCAGTAAGTTTGGTCAAGCCATACTTCCAAACAGAGGAAGATAAATTCCCCTCCTGGAAGAAGAACCCCACACCACCTGATATAGTAGAAGTGCAGGACTTCTCTGGACCTTTGAGTGAAATAATCAAGGCCAGGAAGATCAGCCTTAATGGGAAGGATCAAAGACAATACCTAGTCAGATTCAAGAACCAGACAGCTGATAAAGACAAATGGTTGGCAGAAGATTCCATACCAGATAGGAACCTTCATCTAAGGAGGTTCAGAGCCTCTAGCAGGACTGGACAGCCTCATCTATGATGAGCATTTTTTAGAGGGAGGGTATGTCAGCCTGTGGCTCTGAACCAGAGCACAAGCATGACAGCCAAAATGCCATAAACCAATGGTATAGCCAAGATACCACCAAAGCTTGGAGCTGAGCCAAGTTAGCTCAAAAGGTATCAAACAAAGGAGGAAACTCACCCCTTTCTGAATATATAGGTCCCCTCACCATAGGACAAAGAATAACAAATTTATTTCTGCTCAAAGTTGTTGGTGAGCGTAAACCTTAGCTTTCACCTCTCATCTAAAATCCAGAAGGAGAGGCTTAACCCCATCAAATGGGTACTCATAATGAAGCTCTAAGCCAGGGCTATCCAATGGTACTAGCCAAACTGAGCTAGCACCAATATTACTGGAGTTATGGTCAATTTCAGGGCAAATAAGGGTGAACAAAACATCCACCTCTTATCTAACTTCTACAGCTTTAGTGTGAGATACTTGAAGTGGGGTCTTTTTGGAAAGACCACAATCAGGGCTATCTGATGGTTTCATCCATTTCCCCATAGCTCAACTAGAACAAAAGTTATGGGGCAAATAAGCTCAATACAGCTTTTTGCCTATACCACACAAATGTACAAAAATCTTGTACATGGAATAACTTTGCCATATTTAATGATACCCATATCAAATGAGGTACCATTTTGTAGAGAACATACAGGACTACACACCAAACTCTTTTTGAGGTTTATATCTCAAGAATTGACAAAGGGATGGCTGTTTTAAGGTCAGATTCCTACCTGCTGTCATATACAGCCTTACCATGGGTTCATGTCCCATAATCATGATTATGGGGTGTCAAATAGACAAAAGAGCTTGTTTTAACTTCAATACCTCATATGTCAGCCAATACTGCGGTTTCATACAGTTTCTGTATGGAATTCTACGTGTCATACACGTCAGAACCAGGCTTTGAGGTCCCCAGATGAAAATTTTCACCCTGTATTGGTGCAAACTGCCCAGATGTGGTTTCAAAACCCCATCTGAGCCCAATACAGGCTATACAGGTCTTTGCAAACCACAAGCCTGTCCCAGAGAGTGAAAAAACCTTCACTTCCTCTACATGGAAAGGTCTAGCACCCATTTCACCCCATTTCAGGACAAAAAGGAGGCTTTTCACAGCCAGAATTGCTTTCCTCATCCTGCTCTTAAATTCCTATGTAGTACAACTGTCAAAAACAGTTATACTCTTGGAAAATAATCAGGTATAATTATCATCTTAATTATTGTAATCCAACAGGTAAAGCTGCACCCAGGGCTTTCAACAGCACTCACCACCACTATTCTATAATAGTAAAGCCCTTCAATTTTATTATAAACCCTTATTTCTTCATAAAACACCCTTATTTTAAATCTTTTATCACGTGTCACAGTCAGAGTTCAAGCTGTAAATAGACTAATTACTGCTTCATCATAGACTCAACCTGACATGGATACTAGTGTGAAAAGGGTTTTAATTACTCTTTTGGGGTTTATCCATGGAAAAACATTAAGAATTGACATGGCCACAGGGATCTAAGCTGCTCTTTACCTCCTTGGCACATCAAAGTAACAGCTTATTTGCTGGTTTCTTATTATTTAATGAGATCTTAACTTGGTAACCAAGTGCCCAAAAGGCTTTAGTATGCTAATGAGGCCAAGATCAGCCATTGATCCAAGCTTTAGAGCTGCCAATGCCTCAGAAGCTTCAGAAGTTGGGTACCCTAGCTCTCTTTGATGTCTTTTGTCCCCTTTGACTATTTTCATGTCAAAAATAGAAATTCAGGCTTCAAGACTGATATCCACTATGGGTGTACCAAAAGTGTATTTAAGAATACCATAATATTAAGTGCATAAACATGCATAACACTATTCTTAGTGTATATGTAACATGGCATTTCTCACATTCCCATTATTTAGGTGTGAAATTGAGAAAAACAAAAATTTTCACAATTCTGTTATGTGGTATTAATGATGTGGTATTGAAGTCTTTTCCATATTAGCACCTCTGAGAGTTAATTTAAGCTTATTCACTCTATGGAGTTACCCTAATGAACGTTTGTGTAGAATCCAAATCTGGCCTCAAATCCATGGATTTACTTACTGACAAAAAAGGTATCCATCTTTTTTGAAATAAAAAAAGATGAATTCTGAATATATAGATGACTTATGGGTTATGCAGAGCTCAAAATTGATTTTTAAAGGTATTTGTGGCCTCTTTGGGTATGTAAAATATACTTCAAGGCTCACAATAGCAGTGTTTGATTGGTGCTGGTATGAATGGATGTCTTATATACCAATTCCAGTTCTGGTAAGAGATTACACCAATCACCGGTGAACCCATCACAATATTCAAATCCAAGCTCATATACACAAACTCCTCTCACCATATACTCCAAGTTTTGGATCATTCTTTCAGCCAGACCATCAGTTTGTGGGTGGTAGGCTGTAGGGAAGGACAACTTTGCTCCAAATAAATTGTGAATATTTGTCCATAGTGCTGAGGTGAATCTGGGGTCGCTGTCAATAATGATATTTGTGAACATTCCGGTACATGATATTAATCTATTAAATATTATAAGAGCTGTATCCATGGCTGTATTGTCCCTGTGACATGGTAGAAAGATTGGAGTCTTACTAAATCTATCAAAAATCACTAGGCATGCAGTATGGCTTCTATCACCCCCTGGTGGTAGGCCAGTTACCCAATCCATATGAACAATTTCTCAAGGTCTGCTGTGTTCTTGGATTTTCATCATATTTCCAAGTCTTTTGACAGTGGATTTATTTGCCTTTTGACATCTGTCACAATTTTGCAATACTCTGCAACATTTTTCAGCCAGATTGGTCACCATATACAGGTCTTTATCTTTTCTCTTGTCCTGTCCTCAAACAGGTGTCCTGAGAAGGGGCTGTCATGGCATTTTTTCAGTATAAGATTTATTAAGGACCTTTCTGCCACTGTCATTACACATTTATGGTTAGTTCTGTGGTAAATTATACCATCCGGTAAGTGAAATCTTCCTTCATCATATGATTTTTTTCATATTTCATCTAAGGCAGGTATCAAAGAGTTTTCCTTACAGTATTTGGTAAGTAATTGGAATAGGATGCTACAATTGCTATCTTGAGTATAGATGTTTCTTACTTACTCAGAGAATGTTGTGTTTGTCAGCCTGTGACTCAAAACCAGAGCACAAGCATGATAGCCAAAATACCATAAACCAATGGTATAGCCAAGATACCACCAAAAGATGGAGCTGAGCCAAATCAGCTCAAAAGGTATCAAACGAAAGAGGAAACTCACCTCTTTCTGAAAGCATAAGTCCCATCACCATAGGACAAGAAATAACAAAGTTATTCCTGCTCAAAATTATTCCTGAGCATAAACCTTAATTTTCACCTGTCATCTAAAATCTAGAAGGAGAGGCTTAACACCATCAAATGGGTACTCATAATGAAGCTCTAAGCCAGGGCTATCCAATGGTACTAGCCAAACTGAGCTAGCACCAATATTACTGGAGTTATGGTCAATTTCAGGGCAAATAAGGGTGAACAAAACATCCACCTCTTATCTAACTTCTACAGCTTTAGTGTGAGATACTTGAAGTGGGGTGTTTTTGGAAAGACCACAATCAGGGCTATCTGATGGTTTCATCCATTTCCCCATAGCTCAACTAGAACAAAGGTTATGGGGCAAATAAGCTCAATACAGCTTTTTGCCTCTAGCACACAAATGTACAAAAATCTTGTACATGGGATACCTTTGCAATATTTAATGATACCCATATCAAATGAGGTACCATTGTGTAGAGCACATACAGGGCTAGACACTGAACCAACGTTGAGGTTGATATCTCAAGAATTGACAAAGTTATGGCTGCTTTAAGGTCAGATTCCCACCTGCTGTCATATACAGCTTTACCATGGGATAATATCCCATAACCATGAATATGAGGTGTCAAATAGATGCAGAAGCTTGTTTTTCCTTCAATACCTCATATTTCAGTCAATACTGGGGTCCCATACAGTTTCTGTACAGAATTATACGTATCATACACGTCAGAATCAGGCTGTGAGGTCCCCAGATGAAACTTTTCACCCTGTATTGGTGAAAACTGCCCAGATGTGGTTTCAAAACCACATCTGAGCCCAATACAGGCTATACAGGCTGTTTGCAAACCACAAGCCAGTACTAGAGAGTGATAAAATCTTCACTTCCTCTACGTGGAAAGGTCTAGCACCCTTTCCACCACATTTCAGGATAAAAAGGAGGCTTTTCACAGCCGGAATTGTCCCCTCATCCTTCTCTTGAATAACCTAAGTAGTAAACTGTCAAAAAAAGTTTTACTCTTGGTTAATAATAAGGTATAATTATAAATCTTAATTATTGTAGTCTTTTATTATTGTAACCCAACAGATAAAGCTGCACCCAGGGCTTTCAACATTGCTCACCACCACTATATCATATATAGTAAATCCCTTTTAATCTTAAATTAAATTATCTTTAGACCCTTATGAATCTTTTTAAACCATTTTTACCATGTCACAAACATAATTAAAGTTGTACTTAGCCTATTCAAACCTTTATCATGGTTTCATCCTGACATTTTGGGGGCCTGGCCGTGTTTTAAACTTTTATTGGACCTTATAAGTATTTTTCTCTCTTATTTTCTATTTTCTGACAATTGTTTTATCTTTTTTAGGCAAATTTTCTTTTAAAAAATATTTTTATATATATTTTACTTTATTACTCTCATTATAAGAGTACTTACCACGTGGTTAATACCCACTGCAACCTTTATTTTTGGCGTGTTTACATATAAAAACACATAAGCCATCAATAAGGTCTGTATTCTTGATTGAATAAGGACACCTCTGACTGAAAAACCATCAGTTGAGGCGTGGTTAAGTGTATTGTTAACTCAATTACACTTATACAGAGCCACTTATTCAGATTACACTTGAAAACCACAAGTGTATGTGTGGGATACTGGCACACAAACAGTGTGACAGGGTACCAAAAGCTGTAATTCTGACGTGGAATTGTTTATTCAATTACACTTTCATTATACAGGGCATATTGTAGTAACATACAAGCCCAGAGGCCAATCTTAGACGTGCAAAACCAGCATTTTTTGAGAAGTCTTAACTGACATAAGCCCTCTTTTTCCTGCCTGATTCAGTGGAAGAAAATTACATCCCACTTGAGACCCAGTCACAGGCCAACACACCAGTGACACCCTCAGAACCAGAGGGCAGCAAGGGCAAAGGAAAGAGGCACAGTGAAGGTCTTATCACAGCCAAGAAGTGGACTCCAATAGCCACTCAGAGGAGTAGAAAACCACAAAACTATGCATCAATACAAGGTAAACCAACCTAACCACTTGTACAGGAAAATTACAATTATTAACCCAGTTGTAACCTCCAAAGGTAAAATGCCAAAATCAGCAGATAACAAATTTGTACAAGGCACAGTCAAAGGTAAATATCCTAAGAACATAAAGTTTTTGACTTCTTGCAAACACTGATATGTCCGCTGTATACCTCAGAGACCTTGGCTTCCAAAGGAACCAGCCAGAGGAGAGAGAAGGCTTGTCCAGAACCAGAAGACCTGGAAGAGGACACCTTGGACACAGTGGTGGATGGCAAAACAATGAGGGAGATAATATCAACCCTGCCCTTCACACTCCAATGTAACAGGAACCTCAAACCAGAGGACTGGAAGGATATGGATCAAGTTCTTCAGCTCCACCAACTCCTCAGAGATTTATTTCAATGGAGCATGGACAACAAGAGGTTCAACCTGGCATCTCACTGGGCAGAACTTGGAGCAAGTTTCCAGAAGATCTTTCTCAAAGAGATAGACTTCTAGGACCTTGTGGTAATCACCAAAGGTTGGAATCCTACCAGGCAGTTCAGACTCCTGGAGGCAAGGGCACAGAGGATAAGAGAGAATCAAGCCACTATCCAAGCTATAGAAGAACAGTTAACCCAGACAGGGACTACTCTGATTCTTTCAGGCTCACAAGGAGCAGGCCAAATCAGATCTCCAGTGGCTTCACACCATTCAGAAACCAGCAGATCAGTGGCCAAGAGTCACCATTCTTCAAAATTCCAGGAAGTTTCCAGGAGAAGACAAGGGAACAAGGGAAAGAACAAAGCCTCCTTCAACCAGAGGAGGAAAGAGTCAGACCGTATGATTCAGAAGCTGTTAGATTTGGTAAAAGAAGTACACAAGAACCAGAGGTAGTTGTAAACCACTCTAGAATGAGTAGTCCTACTAATAGAAACATTACCCCCACTCAGACTGAACATAACATTGTCACATCTGAGAGTAACATCAACAGTGATACACTGTGGTTAAAAATGTCCCAATATTCTGAACAATCTGCAAAGCAGTTTGCAGAGCTTGAAGCCAGCCATGAGAGGATGAAAGAATTACAGGCCTCCATGCAAAAAATAGTTAAAAATCTTCAAGAAGGACAAGCTCAATTGAGCAAAGCCTGTGAAGAAACTAACAAAAGACTGAATATAGTCTTTGAAGAACAACACCACAGCAAAAGGGACAGGGATTGTCTGGACCAAGACATAAACAAATTGTTTAATGTCTACCATAACTTGACTCCCCAACCACAAGGCCGAGTTATGGAGAATCCATATCAGCCAGATGACATCAAACCAGATGCCATGTTGATGAATAAGGCAAGATCTCCATCAAAATACCAGGATGGAGATGAAATGTCTTATTCAGAGAAGGAAGCCTTGGAACAGCTTCCTGAGGCCTCAAGATGGCCCAAATTCTCTGAAACAGGAGAATATGATCATATGGAACTCATAGATTATATTGATGGACTCTTCATTGATGTATCAAGCATACCAGACTACTGGATTACTGCTAGATTGAATACTGCATTTAAAAGTCATGCTAATATATGGTACACAGAAATGAAAGAAATCCATGGAAGAAGGAACTGGCCATGGTGGAAGACTCAAATCATCCAAATGTACAGTGGTGGAACTTGGATATTGCAAAAGACAAGGTCATTTGAAAATGACAAATACTCAGCGGACAAAGATCCATATGAGTGGTGTCTTAGAAAGTCTAAGATACTTAAAGCCATTGATCCTCAGATGAACATGCAAATGAGGAATCACAAACTTCTGACACAACTGCCAGGAGAACTAGAGAATGCAGTAAAATGCAGATGCAACCAAAATTGCACTCTAGATGACATTGCCAACACCTTACAAGACATAAGGAAAAGAACATAGGGAAATTCACCCCATATAAGAGCAGTATTCTCAAAGAGAAACGACTTTTCAGGGTGGAGTTTAAAGACAAACCCAAAGAAAGAGGGGCAGAAGTGGCAAAAAAGAGGAATTCTTGTCACAATTGTGGTTCAACAGACCACTATGCCAACAACTGTCCAAAGGAAAAGAAAAGAGTCTATGCCATAGAGAAAGTCCCTGAGGAAGAACCTCCAACAGAGGATTCTGATTCAGACTCCATGGGTGATGCCATCAGAGAACCCTCTGAGGATGATCAAGACCCAAGAGAGGAATTTTTAGTGGAATACCAAGAGGAAACCCACTAGAAATCCAGGAAATACAGTTGGAAGCAGGCATGCCACAGGACACTGCCAACAAGAACTTGTGCAAACACACACAAGATGCACAAACATTCCTGATTACACCAACCAAAGGAATGGCATATATACATGGTACAGCCACAAAAATGACTGTTTGTATTGACAATGCTCAGCATCCACTGATCATTGACAGTGGAGCACACTGCTCCATAGTGGCGAAAAACCATCTCGATACCCACTTCCCAAGCCGGGAAAAACAGCTCTTGCCCACTAAGGCAAAAAACTTTAAAAGTGCATCAGGGAAGAAGACTTCCATTGGAACAATTATCAAAGAGATAATAATACCCCACAGGAAGGGTAATATCAGACTCAACCCAGAGTTTGTAGTGCTTGATGATGCCCACATCCAAGGGCTTTTACTGGGAACAGATTACCAGAGGATGTATGGCATAGATATTTACAACAGTAAAAATAGGCACATCACCATTGGTACTAACAAGGAAAAGAAATTTTCACTTGATATATACCAGATATCTTCTCAAGACCCACTAGAAGAACTTCTGAAGGAATTAAGAGAGGGACAATGTAGCACTACCCTCACTAGTAAACAACAAGTAAGTTTACTGAAGATACTGAGAAAGAACAAACCAGTATTTGCCATTGGTGAAGAACCATTAGGCAATATCAAAGGCCATGATATAGAACTGTATCTGGATGTGGAAAGGCCTTATCCACCCATGCTTAGGAGACCTTCTTATCCAGCAAGCCTGGAAACCAGGAAGGAAATTGAGAAACATATCAATGAACTCCTGGATATGCATTTCATCAGGAAGATTGGACTTAATGAGATAGTGGAAATCACCACCCCTGTCCTAATCACCTGGCATGATGGAAAGTCTAGACTGTGTGGAGATTTCAGAGCTCTGAATAACTACACAAAAGCAGACAGGTAACCTATACCCAGGATACCTCATGCCTTGGATAAACTGGCAAAAGCCAAATAAATAACCAAAATGGATTGTATGAAAGGCTTCCACCAAAATTGAGTTAAACCAAACTCCATGAAATTACTCAGAATAATAGTCCATATGGGCATATATGAGTATACCAGGATGCCATTTGGCATCAAAAATGCACCAGCCCATTTCCAAATGATGACGGACACAATATTTCAAGAACAAATACTGGAAGGCTGGATGGTGGTATATATTGATGATATCATTATATACTCAGAGACATGGGAGGACCATGTGCAATACATAGACAGATTACTAAGTAAATGCACACCCATAAATCTCAAAATTTCACTTAAAAAGTGCAATTTTGGCCAACAAGAGTTACTGGCTCTAGGACACAAAGTCTCAGGTCTTAGTTTGGCAATTGACCAGAATAAAGTAGTAGCAGTACTGCAAAAGCCAATACAAAAAAGCATCAAAGAGATGCAATCTTTTCTTGGGTTTGCTAGCTAGTATAGAAACCACATCAAAAACTGCGCACACATAACTAGTAGTTTATACAAGTTATGTTCAAAAGATGTAGTTTTTAAAATAACCAAGGAAAGGAGGGATGCATATGAGAGGATCAAACATGAACTCACAAATGCACCTGTGCTTATCTTACCTGACTTTGAACTACCATCAAGTTATATATAGATGCAGCATGTAGCCAAGGCTTAGGAGCAGCCCATCACCAAAGGAAAATTGTGGATGGTGAACCAAGAGAGGAAGTAATATTTTACATCTCTAGGCAACTGAAAGATTCAGAAGCCAGGTATGGGGCCACCCAGACTGAATTTCTATGTCTAGTCTGGGCTCTAGAAAAACTCCATTATTATTTGGAGGGTGCAGTCTTTGAAGTCTACACAGACTCCACAGCCTTGAAGTCTTTAATAAACATGAATACTACAAATGGACACATGCTGAGATGGAAAATAGCTATCCAGGAGTATAGAGGGAACATGACCATCATATACAAGGAAGTTAAAGCCATACCAATGCAGATGGTCTTAGCAGATGGCCGCTGGACAATGTCAAACACAATCCAGCTTATGACCCTGAAGTTGCAGCCAAAATCCCTATCCATTTCATGGAAATAGATAAGAGGAGGAACTTCAGATTTTCTGAATGGGCACCAGAAAGTGGTACCCTTGACAGTGAAAACACTGATTCAGAGGGAACAGAAACTCCCATATTGGGAATAAGTTCCTCAGAACTGCAAAAAGAATTTTTAGTGCAGTACTGAAGTCTTATGCCAAACACAAACAGTGTGGCATACTGCTACAACACCTTCAAAAAAAGTATAGGAGTCCAGAACTGGAATCCCAGCTGAAAGAACCCTGGTTGAGGGCCTATAAGGATAGCAAGTTCTTCCTTATAGATGGCCTGCTCTACCACAGAGAGAAACACACAAGTGCACTCACAGTGGTAGACAGAGACCACACCTCCTTGATCCTGTTGGTATGCCATTACTGCTCCTATATGGGACACATGAGTGAGGACAGGACTAAAGAGAGGGTAGCAATCACAGCTTGGTGGCCCAAGTGGGAACAAGAGTTGAGTGAATACATCAACACTTGTGAAAGATGCCAAAAGGCAAATAGGAAACATGGGAAGAAGTATGGGTTACTTCAACATATAGAAGAACCCAAACACGCATGGGAAACCATCAACATGGACTGGGTTACAGGACTTGTCTCAGGAGGCAAAGAAAACTAAAATGCCTGCTTAATCATAGCTGATAGGTTCAGCCAGAGCAAGAGGTGTCTACCATGCCACAAGGAGGACACAGCCATGGATACTGCTCTGTTATTTTGGAATAACATCATATTTACCTGTGGAGTCCCTAAGTTCATCATTAGTGATAGGGACCCAAGATTCACATCTGAATTTTGGACCAACTTGTATGACATGCTTGGCACCAAGCTTGCTTTTTCCACAGCTTACCATCCACAAACAGATGGCCTAGCTGAAAGGATGATCCAGGCAATGGAGGACATCCTCAGAAGGTTCTGTGCCTATGGCATGGAATACAGGGACCATGAAAGATACACCCATGACTGGGTTACCCTTCTACCAGCTGTCAAACTGGCTTATAATAAAAGTCAGCACTCTACCGCAGGAAAAACACCTGCAGTGGTAGAGAAAGGGTGGAATCCCCTGTTGCCTGTGGATCACTTAAAGAAGAATCTTCTAACCATCCACCCCACAGCCAAAGACTTCCATGATATGTGGAGGAGGGCTTGTGATACAGCTGCCAAATGCATAGCTGAGGCAAAAGAATATAATAAACAGAGGTGGGACAAGACACACATGGAGCCTGACTTTAAGGAAGGGGACCAGGTGCTAGTGTCCACAATGAACTTTAATAATCTTAAAGGACCCAAGAAAATGAGAGACTCATTTGTAGGGCCCTTCACTATCATGAAATTGATAGGGAAAAATGCAGTGGAAGTCAAACTTACAGAGGAATTTGCCAGAAAGCGCCCAGTCTTTCCAGTAAGTTCGGTCAAGCCATACTTCCAAACAGAGGAAGATAAATTCCCCTCCTGGAAGATGAACCCCACACCACCTGATATAGTAGAAGTGCAGGACTTCCCTGGACCTTTGAGTAAAATAATCAAGGCCAGGAAGATCAGCCTTAATGGGAAGGATCAAAGACAATACCTAGTCAGATTCAAGAACCAGACAGCTGATAAAGACAAATGGTTGGCAGAAGATGCCATACCAGATAGGAACCTTCATCTAAGGAGGTTCAGAGCCTCTAGGAGGACTGGACAGCCTCATCTATGATGAGCCTTTTTTAGAGGGAGGGTATGTCAGCCTGTGACTCCAAACCCAAGCACAAGCATGACAGCCAAAATACCATAAACCAATGGTATAGCCAAGATACCACCAAAGCTTGGAGCTGAGCCAAGTTAGCTCAAAAGGTATCAAACAAAGGAGGAAACTCACCCCTTTCTGAATATATAGGTCCCCTCACCATAGGACAAAGAATAACAAATTTATTTCTGCTCAAAGTTGTTGCTGAGCGTAAACCTTAGCTTTCACCTCTCATCTAACATCCAGAAGGAGAGGCTTAACCTCATCAAATGGGTATTCAAAGTGAAGCTCTAAGCCAGGGCTATCCAATGGTACTAGCCAAACTGAGCTAGCACCAATATTACTGGAGTTATGGTCAATTTCAGGGCAAATAAGGGTGAACAAAACATCCACCTCTTATCTAACTTCTACAGCTTTAGTGTGAGATACTTGAAGTGGGGTGTTTTTGGAAAGAGCAAAATCAGGGCTATCTGATGGTGGCATCCATTTCCCCATAGCTCCACTAGATCAAAAGTTATGGGGCAAATAAGCTCAATACAGCTTTTTGCCTATACCACGCAAATGTACAAAAATCCTGTACATGGGATAACTTTGCCATATTGGATGATACCCATATCAAATGAGGGACCATTGTGTTGAGAACATACAGGGCTACACACTGAACCAATTTTGAGGTTGATATCTCAAGAATTGACAAAGGTATGGATGTTTTAAGGTCAGATTCCCACCTGCTATCATATACAGCCTTACCATGGGATAATATCCCATAACCATCAATATGAGGTGTCAAATAGACGAGGAAGCTTGTTTTTACTTCAATACCTCATATTTCAGTCAATATTGGGGTCCCATACAGCTTCTGTACAGAATTCTACGCGTCATACACGTCAGAATCAGGCTGTGAGGTCCCCAGATGAAACTTTTCACCCTGTATTGGTGAAAACTACCCGGATGTGGTTTCAAAACCACATCTGAGCCCAATACAGGTTATACAGGCTGTTTGCAAGCCACAAGCCAGTGCTAGAGAGTGAAAAAATCTTCACTTCCTCTACGTGGAGGGTCTAGCACCCTTTCCACCACATTTCAGGATAAAGAGGAGGCTTTTCACAGCCAGAATTGTCTCCTCATCCTGCTCTTAAATAACCTAGGTAGTAAACTTTCAAAAACAGTTTTACTCTTGGTTAATAATCAGGTATAATCATAAATCTTAATTATTGTAGTCTTTTATTATTGTAACCCAACAGATAAAGCTGCACCCAGGGCTTTCAATAGCGCTCACCACCACTATATCATATATAGTAAAGCCCTTTTAACCTTAAATTAAATTATCTTTAAACCCTTATAAATCTTTTTAAGCAATTTTTACCATGTCACAAACATAGTTAAAGTTGTACTTAGCCTATTTACACCTTTATCATAGTTTCATCCTGACAGTGTTTGTATCTGTAACAGTGATTCCTTTTGTGGGGATCTGCGGGGAATCTCCTTCTGGAACATGAGCAGGATTATCAATTTTATTTTTTAATCACCATCCTCTCAATCCATCAGAATTTTTATGAATATTCCCATCTTTGTGAACAATATGCATATTACCTCTAAGCTCCTGTATGGCTATTTGCCATCTGCAAATATGCCCATTAAGTTTTTTCATGTTTAAAAGTGATTTAACAGTGGTACAATCTGTCATCACTTCAAAACCACATCCTTTCAGGAAGTAATTGCATTTTTCTATGACCCAGAAAAGGCATAAAAACTCCATTGTACTTACTGCATATCTGTGATCCTTGAGGTATATTTTACATACCCAAATAGGCCACAATTATCTTAAAAAGAAATTTTGAATTATGCAAAACTCATAAGTCATGCATATATCCAAAATTAATCATAATTTCAATTTCAGAAAAGATGAATAACTTTTTATTGAGTAAGTAAATCCATGGATTTAAGACCATATTTGGATTCTACACAAAAATTCACCTAGGGTAGCTCCATAGAGTGAATAAGCTCGATTTAAGTATTTGAGGTGGTAAAATGGAAAATACTTCAATACCACATCATTAATACCACATAAAAGATCCGTGAAAATTTTTGTTTTTCTTGATTTTTAGCCAAAATAATGAGAAAGTGAGAAATCCCATGTTACATATACACTAAGAATAGTGTTATGCATGTTTTGAGCACTTAATATTATGGTATTCTTACATGGACTTTTGGTACACCCATAGTGGATATCTCACTTTAAGCTTAAATTACTATTTCGACGTAAAAATTAAGCAAGGGGGACAAAAGACATCAAAGAGAGCCAGGGTACCCAACTTCTGAGGCCTCAGAGGCGTGGATAGCTCCAGAGCATGGATCCATGGCTCATCTTGGCCCAATTGGTAAACTAAAACTCTTTGGGAACTTGGTTACCAAGTTACACCTACTGTAATCATAAGAAAAATAGCAAATATCCTGCTATTTTGACGTGCCAAGGAGGTAATAAGCTACTTAGGCTCCTGTAACCACGTCAATTCTTGATGAATTTCCATGACTAGACCCTAAAAGAGTAATTAAACCCTTTTGGGATCCATATTCATTGATTTACCTCATAGCAACCAGCAAAATACTGCTATTTGCAATTCTACGTAGAAATGAGGTAAAAACTTCAAAAATTCATTAAAAATACAATTCTTAATGAATCTTCCTGAAACTTTCAGGACCAATGAAGAGCTGTATTATCTATGGTACAACCAAAAAGAATTATGGTTTTACTAGTAAAATTAAAAGTTTTACTTACAGTCCATTTTTTGACCATTCTACGTGAAACACTGAATCTTCAAAAATTCACAGTAATTACAACCTGTGATGAAATTGGCAATAACATTGATAACTTTGAGAAATCAATGATTATTTTAGAATAAGAGAAGATTTACAGATGTTACTCCTTTTATTCTTAACCATATTGGGGTTGGTAGTCACGTAAAAGCATCAATTAAGTAATTATGATAATCTTACGTGACAACAGATGATGCAATCATTAATCCAAAAGGGTTTATTGTTTTCTCACTCACTGGTTTTTCATTTTGCTCCATGGCACGCCTCTGTGAGCTGTTGTTGACTTAAAAGAAGCCTATTCTTGCTGTTTTTTCCGTATCATCATCTTATCAATTTATTAAATCATTATTACCAACAAGTAAGTATTAGTTAAAGCTATTCTTAAGTGTTTTAAATCTTTCAAAATCATCCAGAAAGACGTGAAATCATAGAATCCAACTATATTCTGTTGTAATACTGTTATAAATCCTTTTGATCCCTTAAATCCACAATTCCACAACAAATTTCTCTACTCTTACCTTTCAATAAGTTCTTTGGAGTATTAGTGAGTCATTTATTCTTAATTCTTAAAGTTTTTCTCTAGTAATAGTTTTCTTCAAGAATTATCTTTATAATTATTCTTGCAAAAGATAATTATATATTCAAATAATTTTATTATTTTAATAAAGAAGTTTTTATTATTAAATTCTTCTTGTAATTGATTCTTGTAGACAATTACTTGCTCACTGTTAAAATCACTAGTAGTGCTTAACACGTGAAAGAAATAATTTTTTTTAATTATTTAATCGTGGTTATAATAATATTTTATTATTATATTTCATAAGAACAGACATAGTACTGTTGATTAATAGTAATATTATCACCAGTTTCATAGTCACATCTTACATTTGGGGGCCTGGCCGTGCCTTTTGAACCTTGTACCCTTAATTAATATATTTTTAAGCTCTCAAATAAATTAATTGAATATTTTTTTTCTTTCATTTTAAAGTCAAAATAATTCTTATTTTTGAAATTGTTTTGGAAATCTTTTTCATTGAGGAATTTGGTTTAATTTTATACTGTTTTACACGTGGCTTTTTCACATCCAAAAACTTATAAAATTATTCTTTGAGTTACTCTGAATTAATTTTCATTCAAAATCTTAAATTTTAATTTTTTTCTTTAAAAGAATAAATTTTTTTTTAATATTAAAAAAATAATAAAATTCATAAAAAATCTTTTGAAAATATCTTAAAACACAAAAATAATTTCTTTTATCATATTTTTTCTCTTTAAGTGTCTTTAATCAAATACTGTGCAGCTGGTAACAGACTCAGTAAAAGATACATCAATAGTCCAGAATCTTCAGAAGCAGAATCTGAAGACAGTATTGAGGTGCAGATTGCTAAAAGAGGCACCTTATTCAACTCAGAAAAAGCTAAATTACCACCAAAAGGTGTGTATTTTATCTTATATTCTCACCTTTTATCTTTAAATTGACGTGAAAATGGTGCATACCAGAAATGGAAGCAACTATTCAGTCCAACCAGATGGATGTGGACAAGGAAGAGGCAAGACCAAATCCATAAGTGCCAAATCTTCCACAAGAAAGGCACATATGGAGGATGCCAGAGTTGCCCCCCATTCCCCAAGGTCTGTACCAACAGATTTTGACGTAAATTCTGAGCCTGAACTGATTTATGGTAATATTTCCAGGGCTGAACCACTTTCAGGTGGCAGCAATAGAAATATATCAATGCCATTACAAAAACTGGTTCAGAGCAGCCAAGGAAGAGGAGTGGGAAATCTGCCCAAGCCTTTGGCAGGGGGCCATGAACTCCTACTTACACATCAAGAGCTTTCTGGGTCAGGAGAAGACCATAGAACTCTTAGGAGGATGGAGCCCCCTGTCTTGCAAAGACAAGGTCAAAAAGATAAAGAATTGGTTGAAGAACCAAAGTCTTTTATCCATAGACCAGAAGAAAGAGTTGGAAATGACTCCAGCTTTGGAGACAGAGGCACCAGTGGCATCTACCAGCTCCAAACCAGCTCCAGAAGCGCCCAAGGACAAGCCCAAAGGACCTCAAAAGAAACGGAGAGGTCCCAAGAACCATCAAGGCAAGGGCAAAGGCAAAGCCAATTGGCACAGACCTTACCCACAAGGGTACAGGATCCCCAAATTGGAGCCTTCAGCCGTGGACAGTGTCTTCAATATGGCCAGAACTCTTATGGAATTCACAGCCAAGGAGCAGGAAAGGATGAACAGGACTTTTGCACGCAAATAAATGATGTACATAGAAGTATTAGTGTAGAAATTGGCAAACTTGAGTCAAAGTTGAAGCAAATTACATTAGACATCAATGATTTAAAGAAAAATGACAAGCAACATTCTGATTGGCATCAATTGACAACTGTCACCCTTGAGTCAATTAGCAATGCTTGTGAAAGAATTGAGACCCAATGTCAAAATAATGACACAGAGGATCCTTCCATTTTTAAAGTAAATGATAGACTTAAAACTCTTGAAGACCATGTCTTACAAATAGTTAAGAACACCAATCAATTTTGCTATACATTTAGCAAAAAGTGACAGTGAGAGGCAGAAATTGAAGAATGATATAATTGCATGTGTGGAGCAAATTCATAAGAATCATGAACCACATATGCCAAGACATTCTACACCTTTGACTGAAGAAAAACTTTCTGTCAAAGAAAGTTTGACTCCATTCTTAGGAGAAAATGCCTACTCTGCAAGAGATATTCCCAAAATAGAAGAATGGCCAACATTCTCTGGTGAAGGAGAATATAACCATATTGAATTCATCAGAACTATTGATATGTTGCAAGAAGACTTTAATATACCTGATGAAATCATAGTGGGAAAATTACACTGTTTGTTTACCAGAACTGCAAAGAAATGGTATTACAAAATGAGGATTGATCATGGTAAACATGACTGGTCTTGGTGGAAATCTGAAGTGATTACCAAATGGGCCAATAATTCTTGGAGGTTTAAAATGGAGAATGCTTTTGAAAGTGCCATTTTTAACTCAGAAAAAGACAAACCACTTACTTGGTTCTTCAAACAAAAAGACAGATTATCTGCTTTACACCCAGATATGTCTGACACTATGATTAATATGAAAATATTAAGAAAGTGTGGAGGAGAACTGGAACATGCTATCAAAAGCAGATGTGTGGAACCTTGTTCAACAGAGGACTCCATTAATGCTATGGAAGATATCATTACCAGGACAAGAATTGGTAAGACTTGGATTAAAAACCCAATAGAGTCCAAAATAGTCTCAAAGATTCCTAGAGAGGAAAGAAGACCAGAAAGACCTGTCTTGAAGTGTCATAAATGTGGAAGTACTTCACATTTAGCCAACACTTGTCCTAAAAAGACAAAAATCAATGAAGTTCAAGTCATTGAAGAAATTCAGTGTACTGAAGAGAAAGAGGAGTCTGATCAAGATTCTGCAGTCTCTGAAGATACACCAGTGGAGGATTATCCCATTGAAAACATTTCAGCTTTCTTTGAGGTCACAGAAGTCCATACCCACTTGCCACAGTACAGTGAAGATTGCTGCAACCTGATCAATATCCAAGATGCCAGAATGTGTAAGACAAAACCTGCTAGAGGAAAGGGTTATACTGCTGGAGCATCCTGTATCACATCAGTTCTGATGAGTGATATTGAAGCCAAAGTAAATTTGGATACAGGGGTATTTTGCACTTGTGTTGGCAAAGATTATCTCCAAATTATACTTCCTGAATGGAAAAACCATCTATTACCAATAGAAGGTGTACAATTCAGTAGTGCCAGTAACAATATGTACCCCTTGGGCATATTGGACACTAATATTGTATTCCCACATCCAGCAGGAAGTGTAAGAATGAAAACTGAGATTGTAGTAATGGATAATTGCACATCTCAGCATATCATTCTTGGAAATGATTACTTAAATATTTATGGTATTGATATAAATAACCATAAAGACAGATATTTCACAATTGGAGATAACAAGAGACAAAAATTTGCTTTCTCCAATATGCCAAAACAGATATCTGTAGTATCTTCTGTCAAAGATACTTACAAAGATGAATTTGTGACTAATCAACTTGTTGAAGCAAAAATTAATCAATCATTGTCACCAAAGATGAGGAATGAGCTTATTAATGTGTTATACACATATAAAAATGCATTTGCCTCTGATAATGAACCATTAGGCGCTATAAGAGGACATGAAGTTGATATTACTCTTAATATTGACAGACCATATCCTCCAGTACTTAGAAGACCAGCTTATCCAGCCAGTCCCAGAGCTAGAGAGGCCTTGGAAAAACATATCCAAGAGTTGATCCAACTTGGTGTGCTAAGGAAAGTAGGCCATAATGAGGAAGTTGAAGTGACAACACCTGTTATTATTGCATGGCATAATGATAAATCAAGAATGGTTGGAGATTTTAGAGCTTTGAATACCTACACAGTTCCAGATAGGTATCCAATCCCTAGAATTCAAGAAACCTTGACTCAATTGTCTAAAGCCAAGTATATAACATCAATGGATGCATTAAAAGGTTTTCATCAAAATGTTTTGACGCCTAAAGCTAAGAAATTACTTAGAATTATCACCCACTGTGGCATTTTTGAGTATCTTAGAATGCCATTTGGCATTAAAAATGCTCCATCTCATTATCAAAGAATGATGAATACCATCTTCCCCACAGAGTTGTCTGAAGGATGGCTTATCATTTATATTGATGATATTATTATATGTTCTGACTCATGGTCTCTGCACCTTGAAAGACTTGCAAGAGTACTTCATAAAGTTGCAGAAGTGAACATGAAAATTTCACTTAAGAAATGCAATTTTGGTTTTGAAGAACTCAAAGCATTAGGACATGTTGTTTCTGGTTTGAGCTTGGGTATTGACAAGAATAAATTAGCAGCAGTGTTACTTAAGCCAATACCCCAGAATAAAAAAGAAATGATGTCTTTCCTTGGATTTGCTAGTTACTATAGGCAACACTTGAAAGATTTTGCAATTCTAGCCAAGTCACTCTATAGAATCTGTGATCAACAGACTGTATTTGAGATGACAAAGGAAAGAATTAAAGCTTATGAGAAGATAAAGAAAGCCCTTACAGAAGCACCTTTACTCCTCATGCCTGACTGGAATATTCCTTTTAAATTGTACATTGATGCATGTGGAGATGGACTAGGGGCAGCCCTACATCAAGTCCAGATTATTGATGACAAACCTACAGAAGGACCAGTTTGTTATATCTCAAGGCAAATCAAACCAACAGAAGCCAGATATGGTGCAAGCCAAATGGAGTGCTTATGTTTGGTATGGGCACTTGAGAAATTACACTATTACCTTGATGGCAGTGTTTTTGAAGTGATAACTGACTGTAATGCCGTAAAATCACTTCTTAACATGAAAACTCCCAACAGACATATGTTGAGATGGCAAATAGCCATTCAAGAATATAGAGGAAACATGACTATAGTTCATAAAGCAGGAAACATCCACAAAAATGCTGATGGACTTAGTAGATGGGCTTCAGCCAACACTCCTGATAACCCAGCTTATGTACCTTTGGAAGCTGAACCACAGATTCCAATTGAAGGAATTAACATAACTGATATTGGGACTGAATTCTTTGAAGAGGTCAGAGAGTCTTATAAACAAGACAAGAATTGCCATATCTTGACTTCTTTATTGGATAAAGACTGCAAAGACACATCTTTGGTTAATGCACTAGATGAAGTTTGGAAAAATTCCTATTCTGAAGGAAGATTTCATTTGTTTGATGGGATTATTTACCATAGAACAAAACATTCTTGTGTGATGACACTGTGTAGTAGATTGCTTATCAATACCATTCTTCATGAATGCCATGATAGCATTTACTCTGGACACCTATCAGAAGACAGAACACTTGAAAAAGTAAAAAACTGTGCATGGTGGCCATCTTGGAGAAAAGAAACCATTGAGTATTGCCATACCTGTGATAGATGCCAAAAAGCAAACAGGAGTACAGGCAAGAAATTTGGATTGATGATCCATATTCAAGAACCAAAATCCCCTTGGGAAGTTGTTCACATGGATTGGGTCACAGCACTTCCTCCAAGTGGTGACAAAAGTTATAATGCTTGTTTAGTCATTGTAGACAGATATAGCAAAACTCCCATATTCTTACCATGTCATAAAGATGACACTGCTATGGATAGCGCTCTTCTTTTATGGAGTAGAGTTATTTCTCATACAGGGTTATTTAAGAATATCATAAGTGACAGAGATCCCAAATTCACATCTGCACTTTGGACCAATCTTCATAGATTGTTTGGCACTAAGTTATCATTCTCTACAGCATATCACCCTCAAACAGATGGGCTAGCAGAGAGGATGATTCAAACTTTAGAAGACATGATCAGGGGATTTTGTGCTTATGGATTAGAATTCAAAGACTCAGATGGCTTTACCCATGACTGGTGCACTCTGATACCTGCATTAGAATTGGCATACAAGACATCAGTCCACTCTTCCACAGGACAAACTCCTGCTATGTTAGAAAAAGGATGGAATCCAGGACTCCCAGCAGACACACTGAGGAAAGACTTGATAGACATTCATCCTACAGCTTCCAGCTTCAAATTAATGCTAGATAAAGTAAAACACCATGCAAAACAGAGTATGGATGATGCTTTTGATTATGCAAAACAGAAGTGGGACAAGAGTCATAAAGTACCAGACTTCAAAGTAGGGGACTTAGTTCTAGTTTCAACCTTGAATTTTAATAATATCAAAGGCCCAAAGAAACTTAAAGATTATTATGTAGGACCTTTTGTTATTGTTGCTTTACATGGAACCAATGCAGTTCAAGTAGAATTGAGTGGTGAATTGGAAAATAAACACCCCACATTTCCAGTCAGCTTGATAAAACCTTATCAACCAGCTGATAAAGAATTGTTTCCTTTAAGAAACCCAACTCCTTTAACTGTACCACCTGTGGAACAGAATGAAGACAAAAAGATAAAGAAAGTCATTAAAGAAAGGAGACTTAGGGGTAAAAATCAAAGAGAATATCTTGTCAGATATAGAAATCCAGTACATGAAGATGAATGGATGGCAGAATCAGAAATACCTGACTCAGATAAACTCTTAAGAAGATTTAGACATGAAAGAAGGCCACAAGCCTGAATATGTCTATAAATGTGCTTTAAATTACTTGATCTGAGTAATGTGAAGAGGTTGGACAGTGGACATTACCCCCTTTGGGGCCTTATTCTTTTATCACTAATAAAATTGTAGTACAATTTTATTTTTTGGTGGGAGGGAATGTGAGCCTTGAGGTATATTTTACATACCCAAATAGGCCACAATTATCTTGAAAAGAAATTTTGAATTATGCAAAACTCATAAGTCATGCATATATCCAAAATTCATCATTTTCAATTTCAGAAAAGATGAATAACTTTTTATTGAGTAAGTAAATCCATGGATTTAAGACCAGATTTGGATTCTACACAAAAATTCACCTAGGGTAGCTCCATAGAGTGAATAAGCTCAATTTAAGTATTTGAGGTGTTAAAATGGAAAATACTTCAATACCACATCATTAATACCACATAAAAGATCCGTGAAAATTTTTGTTTTTCTTGATTTTTAGCCAAAATAATGAGAAAGTGAGAAATCCCATGTTACATATACACTAAGAATAGTGTTATGCATGTTTTGAGCACTTAATATTATGGTATTCTTACATGGACTTTTGGTACACCCATAGTGGATATCTCACTTTAAGCTTAAATTACTATTTTGACGTAAAAATTAAGCAAGGGGGACAAAAGACATCAAAGAGAGCCAGGGTACCCAACTTCTGAGGCCTCAGAGGCATGGATAGCTCCAGAGCATGGATCCATGGCTCATCTTGGCCCAATTGGTAAACTAAAACTCTTTGGGAACTTGGTTACCAAGTTACACCTACTGTAATCATAAGAAAAATAGCAAATATCCTGCTATTTTGACGTGCCAAGGAGGTAATAAGCTACTTAGGCTCCTGTAACCACGTCAATTCTTGATGAATTTCCATGACTAGACCCTAAAAGAGTAATTAAACCCTTTTGGGATCCATATTCATTGATTTACCTCATAGCAACCAGCAAAATACTGCTATTTGCAATTCTACGTAGAAATGAGGTAAAAACTTCAAAAATTCATTAAAAATACAATTCTTAATGAATCTTCCTGAAACTTTCAGGACCAATGAAGAACTGTATTATCTATGGTACAACCAAAAAGAATTATGGTTTTACTAGTAAAATTAAAAGCTTTACTTACAGTCCATTTTTTGACCATTCTACGTGAAACACTGAATCTTCAAAAATTCACAGTAATTACAACCTGTGATGAAATTGGCAATAACATTGATAACTTTGAGAAATCAATGATTATTTTAGAATAAGAGAAGATTTACAGATGTTACTCCTTTTATTCTTAACCATATTGGGGTTGGTAGTCACGTAAAAGCATCAATTAAGTAATTATGATAATCTTACGTGACAACAGATGATGCAATCATTAATCCAAAAGGGTTTATTGTTTTCTCACTCACTGGTTTTTCAGTTTGCTCCATGGCACACCTCTGTGAGCTGTTGTTGACTTAAAAGAAGCCTATTCTTGCTGTTTTTTCCGTATCATCATCTTATCAATTTATTAAATCATTATTACCAACAAGTAAGTATTAGTTAAAGCTATTCTTAAGTGTTTTAAATCTTTCAAAATCATCCAGAAAGACGTGAAATCATAGAATCCAACTATATTCTGTTGTAATACTGTTATAAATCCTTTTGATCCCTTAAATCCACAATTCCACAACAAATTTCTCTACTCTTACCTTTCAATAAGTTCTTTGGAGTATTAGTGAGTCATTTATTCTTAATTCTTAAAGTTTTTCTCTAGTAATAGTTTTCTTCAAGAATTATCTTTATAATTATTCTTGCAAAAGATAATTATATATTAAAATAATTTTATTATTTTAATAAAGAAGTTTTTATTATTAAATTCTTCTTGTAATTGATTCTTGTAGACAATTACTTGCTCACTGTTAAAATCACTAGTAGTGCTTAACACGTGAAAGAAATAATTTTTTTTAATTATTTAATCGTGGTTATAATAATATTTTATTATTATATTTCATAAGAACAGACATAGTACTGTTGATTAATAGTAATATTATCACCAGTTTCATAGTCACATCTTACAATATCTAGCTTCACCTGGCTTGATATGCCTGGATATGAAACATATGGGTCCTTCCACAGGTTTATCATTTATAATCTGCACTTGAAAAATTGCAGCACCTGGCCCATCCCATTATGCATAAATATAAATCTTGAAGGGAAGCTTAAATTCTGGCATCAGTAATAGTGGAGCAGTCATCAAGGCTTGTCTCAAAGATTTAAAGGCTTTGAATCTGTCAACAGTCATCTCAAATACTGGGTCTTTGTCACATAATTTAGAAAAGGTCTTGCTATGGATGCAAAATCCTTAATATTCTTCCTGTAATATCCTGTAAACCCCAAAAATGACTGAATTTCTGTTTGTTCTGAGGCATAGGTTTCAGTAGCACTTCTAAAACTTTGTTTTTGTCAATTACAAGGGATAAAACAGATACTACATGTCCCAGTGCTTTGAGTTCATTAAAACCATAATGAAATTGTCTAAAGAAATTTTCATATTTACAAACTCTAGATAATCTGCATATATCTTCTTTCCAATTCTTGAAACAGAAGATATTTTAATCAATTCAAATTATTCAACATCCTTCTAAAAGTTCTTCAGAGAAGATTTCATTCATCATTATTTGGAAGTGTGAAGGTGCATTCTTGATACTAAAAGGCATCCTCAAATATTCATACACTCCACAATGAAAAATAATTCTCGATTATTTCCTTGCCCTTGGTGTCACCACATTTTGGTGAAATCCCTTAAGGGCATCCATTGTGCTTATATACACTTCTTGAGATATTTGGGTAAGGGAAATTTTGATTTTTGGACTTGGGTACCTGTCTGAAACAGTGTAAGTGTTCAGAGCTTTAAAGTCCCCAACCATTCTAGATTTTACATTATGCAATTCCACAATTACTGGTGTAGTTATTTCTACCTCATTGTGACCAACCTTTCTTATTACACCAAGGTCTAGAAGCTCTTTAATATGGATTTCCAGTGCTTCTCTTGATTTGGGACTTTCTGGATATGCATGTTTTCTCAAGAGTGGTGCTTAAGGTCTTTCAATATTAAGAATAAGGTCAGATTCTCAATCAAAGATTTCCCCCAGTGGCTCTGTATCTGATGAAAAGGCTTCTTTGTGGTCATATAAAAGGGAAGAAAGTTCACTTTCTTGTTTATCAGTGAGATGAAGACTGATTTCAGCTTCATTGAACTTCTCAGACTTGAATCTCCTTACTCTAAGCTGACTGATGATACTCTGCTTAATGTAATTTTTCTTTTAAATTGTAAAAAGGCAAATTTTTGATGCTTATTTTCCCCAATAGTAAATTATCTGTCTTCATTTTTATGTAAATCTATGCACTACATGATTAAATAGTCATTTCCAAATATCAAATGGGTACTAGAGCAATTTTACATGAAAAAAATTTAAGAGTTATTCTTAAATTTCCATTTATATGTGGAAATATGACAGTAGTTTCAAATATGCCCAATGCTTCCATGGGATTACTTGCACTGTTGAATTTTGTGCCATCAATTGGGGACAATTTATCTTCAAAATTTGGTACACAAGTCTGAAGAAAATATTTTCCAACACAAGACAAGATAGCTCCTGGGTCAAGTAAGATTTAGTGGGTTTGTTGTCAATTACCACTTCTTTTATACAGGAGCTACCAGCTGTATAACCTTTTCCCCTGTTTGGTTTGGTTTTCATTAGTTTTGAATCTTGAATTTCTGCTAAATCAAGTCAACCATTGGTTAATTGTGGCAAGTGGGAATAATATTCCTGATGTCAAAAGTGGAATTAATATTTTCTATATCTTTTTAATATTCATAAAATATTTCTTATTTATCATATGAATTTTTGTCAACTACCTCACCATCTTTTCAAAATAAGCTTCCTTTTCAATGTAAATTTCATTGATTTTCCCCTTTGTGGGACATGAATTAGCTAAATGTGTTTTCCTCTGGAAAATATGGCACTTCTTGATTATATCCGCAGATTTATATTTCATATTATTAGGATTTTCTTCAGGATTTTTGTTCACACAATCATTCCAATGTGTATCAAGAATTATTTTTAGATTCACCCTACTAGAGCCAATTCTGGTTCTGGTGGTTACTTCTTCCAATAAATTAATAATCTCTTCTGATGAAGATTTTTCAGTAGTACTGCATTTGACAGCATTCTCTAAGTAACCTCCACATTGTCTTAAAATTTTTCTGTGAATCATAAATCATGACATATCAGAATATAATCCTGTTAATGCTTCTTTTTGTTTGAAAAAAGATGGCAAAGCTCTATCTTTTTCAGCATTAAATTTGGAAGATTCAAAGGCTGTTTCCACCTTAAATATCCAAGCATTATTTGCCCATTTGTTAAATATTTGGGTTTTCCACCAAGTCCAACTTTGGTTTTGATGTGCCTGTCTTAATTTAATATACCATCTGTTGGATGATCTGGTAAACAAGATGTTAAATTTTGCTGTTACCAATCTGTCTTGTAATTCAAAATCTTTTTTAATCATCTCAATACCCCTGATGAATTCCATATGTTAATATTCCCCTTCACCACTGAATTGAGGCCATTCCTTAATCTTTGTTACTTCTTTCAACAGTGCTTGGCCCATTGATGGGTCCAAGGTATGGAATGAAGTGGAAAATTCATTCTTTAGTTGTGAATCTTCTACATCCAATACTTGTGGGTTGGAAATTCTGGTACCCTCATTTTTTCTCAGAGGTGTAGTAACTCTTGGTATGCTGTGCAGTAATTACTCAATATCATTCATTTTACTGTTACTACACCTTTGAGAATTTCTAAACTCATGTTGGAAACTTTGTATTCAATTTGTTAGTTCAACCTTATAAATATCTTCCTTATGTGTTAATTCTTGCCATAATTCTGTCTTCATAGTATTATCAGAAATGACTTGATTCAACTTCATTTTTATTTTTGATACTTCTTGTTGTGAGGTGTCAAAACACTTTTTCAAGGAAATTGTATATGTCTTTACTTCAGTAAATTAATTTGCAATATAATCAAGGACTTTCTTATTATCTTCTTCGATAATATTTACTCCTTGTTCTATTATTGTTTCAATTATGTCCTCACTATTAAATTTAGAATATTTATCTGTTAATTCTTCAATAATATCAGATTGTTAATTTAAGATATTTCCAAATGCATTGCCATTATTAGCAGTTCTAATTTTTGTTAAAGCTTTTCCAAAACACATAAGTGTCTCATTTATTTGTCTCAGACTAAAATTATTTGTTTTAAGATTGTTACAAATTGACGAATTTTTATCATAAATATGACTTTGTATGTCATTTATAGCTATGTACAAGTTGGAATTCCATCAATAATATAAGCAATAATTTCTGATATTTTATTCTGGCTTCCCCCTTTTGCTAAAATTCCATCATTTTTCTGGCCATCTGAAATACATTTTCCAAGGAATCCTGCTGAATCTTTGGGATTCTGTAGCCCTTGCTGTAAGTTTTTGTGGCTGGTGCCTTGCCCTTGCCCTTGTTTTGATATTGTGGCTGCTTTTTCACGTTATAATTTCTGCTTCTGGCTACTGGGGCTGTTTTTGGCACTTGCTTGGCTGGTGGAGGGTTGTTTTTCCTTCATTCTGATGTTGAAAGCATTGGGTTTTCCTTTCAATCAATGGATGCCATCCATTGAGTAACTGGAAAGTGCTGGGATAGCCCAGATATTTTCTCACAGTCAGGTAAGAGTTAATTCAGTTTTTCCACTGATCTGAAAGGATTTGGTACTTTTTGTGCCACAAGGAATTATTGTTGCCCTTTGGGATGGCTTTTTATATATCCACTGAGGCTTCTTGTGGCGGTTCCAGCTCTATTTGAAGGTAAAACTGTATTATCAGCCTCAGAATGGAATATTTTTTCAGTTTGAGATTCATTCACTGACCCTTGTCCTTCTGTAACTGATTGGCTTCTGCCATAATCACATCTTTAACCTTTTTGGGTGCTGCTTGAGGGATTATAGCTGGCTCCTGATCTGGTTCAAGGCATAATTACAATGAAAAAGGCTAAAATAGTAATTTTGCACCAAAAATCATACTGTTGGCCAAAATATTAGCTTTTCTGTAGAGTCTTACTAATGTTAAAATTGATTACAACACTATTATTCTCATAATTGACAGTACATGCAGGGATAATGCTAGTTACTGTTGATTCAGTTTCAATGTTTTCTTGTCTTACCAGGCTTTCAGAAACTAAAATTAATGGAAAAAGCAATTAATTAGGTCAAGGAAGGTTTTTCAAAAGATAAAATTAAAAAACAAGCCTCACTAATAATATACAAAAGTTTTTAATTTTTCTGGATTTTTCAACTTATAAGTATTTTTATGGATTTTTTAAATTTTTCAATATAAGAAAAAGGATTTCAAAATAGTAAAAAAAAATGTCACAGGTACAATATCATGGCTGGGCCACCAAATGTTAGGTGTGGATATGAAGCTTTGCTTAAAAATCAAGTACTTTTCCTGTCCTCAAAATATGTATAAGGCAAAAATTAATTGAAGATAATATGAAATATTATTTTTAGGAGGAAATACCCAAGTCTTATTGTTCTTGAATTTATAAGTATAAAAAAATAATATTATAAAGATTTCTTTTCTTACCAATGACAAAAATGTATCCAAAAATACTCTACAACAGATATTTAAGGCTACAAAAGAAATTTCTTCAAGAGCAATTTCAATTGTAATGAATTGAGGAAAGGACTTCAGGAAATTGATATAAGAAAATAGTCTTTAAAAATGATATCAAAGATAAAAAATGGCCAAAAGTGACCAGAGGTAATTTTCAAACAAAGTGACTAAGTTGACAGGGATGAAAGATGCTTTAATTCACTTGTAGGGTGACTCAAGGGTAAAAATGATTATAAGAGTTACAAACAATGATTATAATGATTTTTCACATGGTTCAAAGGTTTGAAATTATTTAAAAAGGTTTTTGGAATCTTTTATTGATTGGTTTAACAGTGTTTAGACAAATTATAAAGGGCAAAGGTTCTAATATGAAGAGATAAGTGGGGCAAAGAAGACATTATTTTATATCCACCAATTTTCTTACTCCAAAAGTGAAATTTACTCTTGTTAGTCGTGGAGAACAATCTGAAAACAAAAAAGCCAAATATGGCATCATTGAGCCCTGGTTTAGACCAAAAAAGGGCTGATTTCAGCCATTCTTTGCTATTTTCAGCTATTTTAGACCCTTAAATCAGCCATTGCTATAGTAATACCTGGTTTTAAGCCTTCAAAACACATCAGAATGTGTTTAAGAGACTTCAAACGGAGTGAAAACTGTTTTTAAAATGATTGTTTCTTCTCTTAAGGGTAGTTTTACCCTGTTTGTAATTGTGGGCCTGAAAGCATGAAAAGAATTACATGCTACACAAACTCCAAACACTTTCATTAACTTTTCTTTGAATTATTTCAATCAATATGTGTAAATTCACTTTTAATTTTGTTTTCTTCTAATTTTGTTTACAAGTCACTCCTTCAAGATTTGTTGCTATAATCATCTTGTTACCAAGTAAAATCTTCAATAGTTTTAGTTATAGAAATATTGTTACCATACACCATTTTACTTTGATGATATAGTGACTTCTCTTCTATAACAACCATATATTTTTACTATAACAATACCCTTTATGATAACAAATGTATTAGTCTATTTGTGTTTTATTTTGATTTTGTACCTAAAGCTTTTAAGAGGAAAATTCTGCTTGAGAATGATTCCTCAGAGCTCCTAGAAATCTATTTTTTACAAGTAAATTCATGAAAGCTTATTGTTATTATATCTCTCAAATATAAGTAATTACAAATTACTTTTAGTGTTTTTTTTCATAATGGTGAAGCCCATTCCACCAATTAAATACCTTTTTAATAGTGATGTTTCTATAAATTCAACCTGATAGTATTCCACTACCTTTTTAGTTCATTGAAAATACTAATAATTAGACCGCAAGCCAGATTAGAGGCCCCAGGCTTAAATTTAATATATTAAAATTCAAAATTTCAAATTAGAACTAATTAATTAACAAATTAATTCTAATAAACTAATTAGACGTTGGAATATCTAATCAATAATAAATTCTACATCTACAATCCACTCTTCCAGCCAAAATATCAATGTCTTTCTGATATGTTTTTAATCTAATTTAAAGTTTTGAAGAATCAAAATACCAAAATACTAAATTCATCATTAAAATTCTCTAAAAATTGTTGGATTTGCCAGTATCACCATCCAACATGAGGAAGCAAGGTATTACTGTCCTGGACCCAACAGTACTTCAAACTTTAAACCAGATGTCTTTGCTCATGAAAGACATCAGTTTTATTACTAATCATCTATCAAATATTATGACCACCAATAAATCTATTGACCAATCTGCTTATAGTCGTCAGCAAGGAAAACCTACTGCTTGTTCAAATGCTTGAAAGCATCGGTATCACTCAGACGACGAAAACTCAGTTATTTGAAAAACTAGTATCTTACAAAATGATGTGAGTACTAGAACTCCTGTTTTTAAGACAAAAAAACCATTTAGACGACCTACAGAATCTCTTGCTGTTGGTGAGGATCAAGAAAGAATGAAACCTAACAAATGCAGCAAGACATCGGCTGAATTAGCAGAATATCCCATCAAGAATACAGGATCAGAGGTTTGCAGTGGTAATAAAATTTTCAACTTCTCATTGGATTCAGATCTTTCCCCCACATGCAAGTCGAATGCACTTGAGTAGTATAGTAAAGAGATTAACGCGAATACTATCTAGAAGGATAGTAGCTCTAGTTCTAATCAGCCTGATGCGAATAAAAATAAGATCTATAATGAAAAGGAGCACAATTCAAAACCTACAACCCTCTGCACTGGCTCCAATATCAACACAGATCCCAGTAAAGCAATAGATACAACTGTTACTAACACTAATGATGATAGGATTTATAAGGAATTAAGTAATAAAAGCCCCTACCTAGTTACTTCTAATAGAAATTCAACTTATTTTTTGAAAAGAAGCCATAAAAACCTTAGTAGTGATATTAATGAAAATACAAATACAACCAGTAAAATTGAAAAAGGTTGTTTAAAAATCAATGATGCATCTAACAGTTCAGAAATTGCAAAGTAAATTCAGGATGAAATTCAAAAAATTTTTCAAGATCAATAAATTTCAACAAAACAACTAGTATCAAGAAAATTAACACAACTATAAAAAGGATTGTATCAAGAAATTGAATTATATGATTTACTACATGGAGAAATTTACAACATCCTAGGAACTCAAATAAATTTAACTTTAAAGAAAGGAGGACTTCTTAGAGAACTACTAACTGAACAAGAATTGAAGATATTATAAACCTTCAAAAATTCAAAAATTCAAGACAAAAAATCAAACTATTACAATGACTTAAAAGTAAAGAATTTCATTTCAAAAATTCAAAATCCATACAATTAATTTTACATTGTATAACTTTTTTTTACCTTTTTTTTTGTTACCAAATGTGAGCCTGTGAGGTATGTATGATATACCCATAAGGCCACAAATGATTTTATAAACAGTTAATTGTGTCTTAAACAGACTTTTCAGTTGAATTTAAAATAAAAAATAATAAAAAATAAGTATAACTTTTTTTTGGATAAACGAAGTTATAAATATTATGTCATTTTTGGATTCTACACCAAAAATAGCCTAGGGTACACCCATTGGGTGTTATACCCAAAACCACTTATTTTTTATGTCATTGGAAGATTTAAGAATCTCACAGTACCAATGTAACTTTTTTAACATTTTTTTAAAATTGTTAAATTTAAGCTTAATTAAGCTTAAATTTAAAGTTGCATAAGGTTTATGCAAACTTACCAAAATTTTAGTTAAAATTGAGGTGTGATGTATATTTACTGAATTGGCTAAGGATTTGCCATACAGAATGTAAATCCTGCGTGAGCTCAATTTAAAAGGGTTTAAGGCCATAGTATGGCTTTAAATAAATAAAAGGGCAAAATCCACGCAGAAAGGTGGGACAAAGGAAAAAGACCAAATAGAGCTGGGGTACCCAACTTTTTGGATCTGCAAGGATTCAATTAAGGTTGTCCACCTGTATTGGAGGATTTTCAACCTTATTTAAACTTTAAGATTAGACTTTGATCCAACCTTAAGGTTTAAACTGGTTTTATCCCAAATTGGACAGGAATTTCAAGCTGCCAAAGGGTAAATCCCAATATGCAGGCTTAAAATCAAGGTTTTAAGAACTGTCAGAGCTTAATTAAGCTTAAAAGCATTAAATAAGCTTAAAACTTCAAAGTTTCAAGCATTAAAAGCTTATCAAAACTTAAGGTTTGGTGTGGTTTGCTATTTTACGTGGAAAAATAGCAATAACTTCAAAAATTCATTAAAAATCCAATTCTTAATGAACTTGCTTGAAACTTCCACACAACCTAGAATTTAATATTATAAATATATAAATTAAATTTTAAGTATCTTTTATAAATAAATTTCCTGGGTAATTAGCCTGGAAATTTACTCTTTTAATTAAACTCAAAGAAAATTATGATTTCTTTAAAAATTAATTAAAAATTGAGTTTAAGAAATTTTTGCTTGAAACTCTAATTTTAAGTTGTTCATGTGATTAAATTTAATATAAAAAACCTTATTTTATATTAAAGCTTAAAATAGTTAAATTAAATGAGGATTAAAGTTACTTGGAGTTAAGAATAACACTGGTAACTTTAAATTGGAAGTAAAAATAAGTTGCCTTAAGTTAAGAACTTTATTTTTAAGCATGGTTTTTCAGTTTTGACCTGAGCACGCCCTCTACATCCATTATGAATCATGAGAGCTGCTCTGAAGACATAAAAAGAGTCTTTTCATCACTGTTTTTGTCCATGATTCATTATTAATCCAATCATATTAGAAATTTAAACAGGTAAAGTTTTATTAAATATAAAACTTTATTATTAAAAGTAATTCTTAAGCTATTTCTATTCTTTATTTATTAAAATTAAAGAATTGAAGTCATAGAATTTAGATTATTGTTGTAATCACCAATAATATATTTTATTATATAAAATTATCATTTTAAATATCTTTTAAAATCCACAAATTCCTCTCAAAAACTCTTTAATCATAATTTATATTATAAGAAGTTGTTTTATCTTTAAATTTATTGATTTTTGACGTGATTTCTAACTTATAACCTTTATTTAGTATAATAACTGTTGTATTAGACTTGTTGTATTAAATAAATCTTATAGGTAAGTTTTCTTTGAAGTTCTATATTTTTTTTATCTAAATATTAGTTTTTTTATATAGAATTTTTTATTCTAAAAGAATTATTTCTGCACAGTGTGTGTTTAATTCTTTTTATAAATAATATTTATATTATTTATAAGTGGTTAATATTCATATTTTCCACGTGTAATTTTCTCATTAAGAGCTTTACACTTCTTATTGTTATAACTGTCAGTGACTATAACAATAATAGAATAATTATACTTTATTATATTTTTTTTTTTTATTATATTATTATAATAATACTTAAATTTATTTCTTTATATATAATTATCTTTAATAATTATATTTAAATTTTTGGTTGTAATATTTTATTATATTATATTTTTCTACTGAGGACAGTCATAGTACTCTTGATATTGTTACTATTATCAAGAGTTTCATAGACAAACCTTACACCAAATGTGAGCCTGCAATCATGAAAAGAATTACATGCTACAAAAACTCCAAACACTTTCATTGAATTTTCTTGGAATTATTTCAATTCATCTGTGTTACTTCACTTTTATTTTTTTTCTTCCATTTTTTTTACAAGTCACTCATTCAAGATTTGTTGCTATAATCATCTTGTTACCAAGTCAAATCTTCAATACTTGTATTTATAGCAATCTTGTTTCTATAACACCATTTTACTTTGTTGATATAGTGACTTTGCTTCTATAACAACCAAATATTGTTTTTTTTCATAAATTGTTACTATAACAATACCCTTTATGATAACAAATGTATTAGTCTATTTGTGCTTTTTTTTGATTTTGTACCTAAAGCTTTTAAGAGGAAAATTCTTCTTGAGAATGATTCCTCAGAGCTCTTAGAGATATATTTTTTACAAATAAATTAATAACAATTTATCATTATTAGATCTCTCAAATATAAGTAATTACAAATTACTTTTAGTATTTTTTTTTTAATATTGGTGATGCCCATTCCACCAATTAAATACCTTTTTCATAGTTATGTCTCTATCAATTTAACCTGATTGTATTCCACTACCTTTTTAGTTTATTAAACTTACTAATAATTAGACTGAAAGCCACATTAGATGCCCCGGGCTAACAGTAATAATTTAAACTTCCCTGGTTGGTATCAAACCCTCATCATCAATTGAGAAACAGACCCTATGACTCAATTCCCAGCCAAACATGAAAAACCTTTGCATTTATTTTGAAATCTCATGCCTGCCAGCAAGGAATTTGGGGGTCTGGCTCCCCCTTAGGGCCAAGATTCCTCTTCCCCCCAGAATCAACATTTCCAATTGATTTTTCTTTAGTTGATATCTCATATGTAAATTAAAGTTTAATAATGTAATACATGTGCACAATTTAATATTTCAATTGAAAATAATTCAATTTCTCATAGCTTATAAATTACACTCAACACCCCAATTTTAACACAAAAAGAGATGGTTGACACCACATGTTATGTGAATTCAATTGAGGTTCTGAGTATTTTCAACTTTTGTACAGAAAATACTAAAAACATAATTTAAGCTTATTTAGAGTGCAGTTACAGAAATTTCACCCAGAGGTGACCCCACCTTATTTCTTATGAGGAGTCAAATGGTGAAATAAATTTCATATGTTTATTTGTTGGATAATTTTCTTTGAATTTTTTCCAAAAATATTTTAATTTCAATAATTTTATTAAAAATTCATTTTTACTTAATTTTTTCAAGTAAAAGTGTGTTTTCACAATTTTAAATTTCAATTTAATTTACTTTTAAAATCATAATTAAAATTTATTTTTGAGTATAGATTTATATTTATATTTTAGCTTTTGTTTTGATAATATTAGTAAATTTATTTTATTCATAATTGTATCTTGTTTTATTATTTGTGGTCTTTTGGGCATATAAGAATACCTCTAAGACTCACAGGTTGACTCAAATTTCTCACCAATTCTTTTGAAAAGAGGCTTCTTAATGAGATTAATTTTACTAAGAAAGATTAATCTCACAATTTATTTGACTATATTTGGTCCAATAACACATGGAATTACAATCCAGTTTTCCCTGATTCATTTCTTTAATCTAAAAGGAAATATGCAAAATTTGTTTTGCTCCTGTTTTCTTTGCATTAGATTCCCTTGGGATGGATCTGACGTATTACATTGATTCTTTCAAACATCAATAGTATGAGTTTCATCATACCTTGGGTGGACGTTCTGATGGCATGAATATATATATGATGTTTTGTCTTGCACCTTTATCAGGTGACCCACAATTCCTTTCCATTTAATTTCACATAAATGCATGATAGTAAAAGACTTTTGGTAAATTGGAAGTAATTCCCAATGCAATATATATTAAGTTTGGATTGAAACAATATTTGAAGCCCCCAGCCATGCCTTTTTCACACCTGTTATCAATGCATGATGCTAATCTTGCTTAATAATTGTACAGATATAGGTAGGGGTAAGCTTTGGATCCCCCTTTGTTCTCCTTTTAACAGCTAGATATGTGTTAGTAAAGCCCAAATTAATATTGATGTTAATCCATCCCTAAGTTTTACATATTTCCCCTTCAATTAATTTAAAGAAATATCCAATTAATCCCCAATAAATTCTCCTCAATCATAGAACTTGAACCTCATTTTGTTTTTTTAGATTTTATCTATTTATTCAAAGGCAGTGATTCCAAACAGAAAATACACATCTCAAATAAATACTCAAAAAAAAATTTCTTACTCTACTCTCCATTCAGTTTAAGTTGAAGACCTCTTCCTTCTTTCTTCTCTTAAAAATACACACTTACATTTCTGTCAGCTGGAGTCTATGTTGAAGGAGTAATGAGGCTATTTACGACTAGAACTATTCCTTTGACACATGAAAATAATTTTAAAATAAGAGTTTTTTGATAATATAATAGCTTATAATATGATAATAGGGTTCTACTATTGAAAAATAGTGGTGGTGAGTGCTATTGGGAACCCTGGATGCAGTCTTACCAGTTGGATTACTATAATAAGGACTACAATAATTAAGATTATAATTATACCCTGATTATTACCCAAGATTAAAATTTTTTTGGACAGTTTACTATGTAGGATATTCAATAGCAGGATGAGGAAACAATTCTGGCTGTGAAAAGCCTCCTTTTTATCCTGAAATGGGGTGGAAAGGGTGCTAGACCTTTCCACGTAGAGGAAGTGAAGATTTTTTCACTCTCTAGTACTGGCTTGTGGTTTGCAAACAGCATGTATAACCTTTATTGGGCTCAGATGTGGTTTTGAAACCACATCTGGGCAGTTTTCACCAATACAGGGTGAAAAGTTTCATCTGGGGACCTCACAGCCTGATTCTGACATGTTTGACGCATAGAATTCTGTACAGAAACTGTATGGGACCTCAATATTGACTGAAATATGAGGTATTGAAGTAAAAACAAGCTTCTTCGTCTATTTGACACCTCATATTCATGGTTATGGGATATTATCCCATGGTAAAGCTGTATATGACAGCAGGTGGGAATCTGACCTTAAAAAAGCCATAACTTTGTCAATTCTTGAGATATCAACCTCAAAATTGGTTCAGTGTATAGCCCTGTATGTGCTCTACACAGTGGTACCTCATTTGATATGGGTATCATTAAATATGGCAAAGCTATCCCATGTACAAGACTTTTGTACATTTGCGTGGTATAGGCAAAAAGCTGTATTGAGCTTATTTGCCCCATAACCTTTGTTCTAGTTGAGCTATGGGGAAATAGATGACACCATCAGATAGCCCTGATTGTGCACTTTCCAAAAAGAATCCACTTCAAGTATCTCACACTAAAACTGTAGAAGTTAGATGAGAGGTGAATGTTTTGTTCACCCTTATTTGGCCTGAAATTGACCATAACTCCAGCAATATTGGTTCTAGCTCAGTTTGGCTTGTACCATTGGATAGCCCTGGCTTAGAGCATCATTTTGAGTACCCATTTGATGAGGTTAATCCTCTCCTTCTAGATTTTAGATGAGAGGTGAAAATTAAGGTTTATGCTCAGCAATAACTTTGAGCAGGAATAACTTTGTTATTTCTTATCCTATGGTGATGGGACTTATATTTTCAGAAAGAGGTGAATTTCCTCTTTCTATTGATACCTTTTGAGCTGATTTGGCTCAGATCTATGCTTTTGGTGGTTTCTTGGCTATACCCTTGGTTTATGGTATTTTGGCTGTCATGCTTGTGCTCTGGTTTTGAGTCACAGGCTGACAATTTCTCAATATTTTATTCATCAACCAATAAAATCAAGTCAATAATGCAAGGTGATTACCCAATGTAGGAGGGTATGTGATCCCCTGAATGTATATGAAGCGGGTTTTGAAAATACTGAATTCTTCGTTATTTTCTAGGAGGAAGAACACCAAGACTAGGAGCCCAAGTGAAGGGGGGACAACATTTATCACAAAGGGAGGCCTTGAGGATCATAAGAAGCGTAAAATAGAAAACCCATGAAGAAAAAACATGAAAAATGAACTCATCTCAGCAATAACATAGCCTATCTTGCGATGACAAAGCAATCAGGTTCCCAAAAGCCACCTCAGCATTGGGAAAATTCATTTTTTATTGAACTAAAGCTATGCTTCATATTTAAACAACACGCCCTGTGCTACCAGGAGTTCCCAAAATCCAGGAGGAAGATTTGCTGAGGATCTTCCTATCATCAAAGAAGGGAATAGTAGAAATACAAATAAGCGATATTTTTACAAGGTGAGGAAAAAAATAAGATGAAATTGGATCCTTTGAAAGAAAATTTATTATCAAACAATGGCTACTCAACAAGCTTCAAGTGGCTATTTGTCTTATGGCTCCCAATGTTTGGAGTATGAAAACAGTTTGCTCAAGAAGTTGGGTTTCCCTAGGTGTACGTACAATTGGACTCAAACTCCAACCTCAAGCTGGAACTCTTCCATGACTGCTTTTATTTTGGAAGCTTGGAATCTTTGGAATATTAATGGGGGTACATCTCTTTATAACAGTGAAGAAAATTTGAATAAACTTCCAAAAAAAATTTCAATTTCCAGGTGGATCACATCAAGATTTTCAACTTGGAAAAAACAACTCAAGAAGCCAATGAAAACAGGAACTCACCAGCAGGTATTTTGCTCTAGAAGATCATCAAGGAGAAAAAAGGTATATAGATTTATTTTGAAATTTCTCTTTGATGAATGAATAATTCCCTTTGGCTATGTAGCATGAAAAAAAGAACTTGAGGCAAGAAGTGTTCATGAAGCTGTTGATAAAAAACATTATGGAGACATCTGCTTTCCTTCTTGGTAATGGTTTAATTTCAGATATGAGGATGCCCTATTAAAGCCTAGACTCAATATGTTGTGAACTTGGTCCCTCTCCCTCCTCCAAGAGAGAAAAAACAACAAAAGCTCAATTTCTCAGACCATCTATTCAATCAGATCTATCTTCCTCTTGGACCAACTATTTTGTCATCCCACCAGAAATTCCTAGCAATTGGATCCAGCAAGTAGCATTATCCAAGCTCAGTGCAGCTGAAACAATTGTCCTAGAGCTAAGGGGAATCATTTTTGAATCCTGTGCTGGTGGCTATCAGAAACCTTACTAAGAAGCCATAATGCAATAATTGAATATATTGTTTCCCTTATTAACAAAATACAGCTCCTTTTATTCTTATTATATCTTTTTTTAAAGTTTTACTATTGTGTATTATTAGTTGGAGCCGGATTTGGCAAACTCATATGAGCAATTTTTTCCTGATTGCTACTGCTGTTATTTAAAAAAAAATTCATCACTTTATTGGTATTTTTATACTTGAAAAGCTTGGAGATATGTGAAATTAGTGTTTAAGAATTGGGTTAATGGACACACTTTTGAATTTATGAAATAATTATTTCTACTTTTTTGAAGTCACTCTGAATTTCCCTTCTAATTAAACCTCTATTCATTTGAATATCAAACATGTTTCAAGGCCTTTTTACAATTTTCCTTTTTAAATTATTCATTAATAGATTAGTTATGGAAATAAAAATGGGAAATTGATTTTTACCACTATATACACCATGTGCATTGAACATGCCTCATTTACCGATTCTCTCAATGCTACAGTATCATGATGTGGATGCATATTAAAACCTCAAATTCTGATGGTTATATTTATGAACTCTTATATTCCTCATGTTGAATAGTCAAAGGAAACATTCCACACACTTCTTTTCAAGATACTGCACAAACATCTTGTCAAAAATTGATTTTATTACCTCCCACAGATTAATTCAGAATTTGCAGAAGTACCATAAATACAACCTAATTATTGTGATGGTAATAACAGCTTTTAGGACCATAGCTTAAGGAAAATAAAATTATGTATAATATATTACTACTGAGGGTAATAAAGGCTCCTACAGCACCTTCTAATTTTGATCTCCCTATTAGTATCTCTGCATAAATTCCATCCCTGCTTAAAATTATTTGTGTTATTCCCCTTCAAGAATATTGTCAGCCTGTGACTTGAAACCAGAGCACAAGCATGACAACAAAAGACCATAAATCAATGGTATAGGCAAGATACCACCAGAACATGGAGCTGAGCCAAATCAGCTCAAAAGGATTCAAAAGAAAGAGAAAACTCACCCCTTCCCAAATATACGAGTCCCATAATCATAGGATAAAGAATAACAAAGTTATTCCTGCTCAAAGTTGTTGATGAGTATAAATCTTAACTTTCACCTCTAATTTGAATACAGTGGAAGAGGCTCAACCCCATAAAATGGGTATTCAGAATGAAGCTCTAAGTCAGGGCTATCCAATGGTAATCGCCAAATTGAGCTAGCACCAGAATTACAGAATTTATGACCAAAATAAGGACAAATGAGGGTGAATAAAATATCCACCTCTCATCTAACTTCTACATTTTTAGTGTGAGATACCTAAAGTGGGGTGTTTTTCAAAAGAGCAGAATCAGGGATATCTGATGGTGCCATCCATTTCACCAGGTCCCATCTAGAACAAAGGTTATGGGGCAAACAAGCTCCATACAGTTTTTAAGCAAAACATATATATGTACAAAAATTCTTTTACATGTCATAACTTTGCCATACTTGTTGATAACCATATCAAATGAGGTACCATTGTGCAGAACACATCCAGGGCTACACAATGAGCCAACCTTGAGCTTGATATTTCAAAAACTGACAAAGGTATGGCAGTTTCAAGCCCAAAGTTCCACAGTTAGACAAATACAGTCTTACTATGGCATATTCTCCCATAAGTATGATTATGAGGTTTCAAATAGACAAAAAAGCATGTTTATACTTCAATACCTCATACTTAGTTCAATACTGGGGTCCCAAACAGGTTCTGTACAGCATTCTACGCATCACACATGTTAGAAGAGGGCTATGTGGTCCCCAAATAAAAATTTTCACCCTGTATTGGTGAAAACTGCCCAGATGTGGTTTCCAAACCACATCTGAGCCCAATGCAGAGCATAAAACCACTATAAAGACCACAAGCCAGTACTCTGAAGTGAAAAACCCTTCACTTCCTCTATGTGGATTGTCTAGAGGGCCATTCCACCCTATTTTAGGATAAAAGAAGGCCTTTTCTCCACCAGAAGAGGTTTCCCCATCCTGCTCTCTAATTATTACATAGTACAACTGTCAAAAACAGCTATACTCTTGGAAAAGAATCAGGTTATACTATAAACCTTAGTAATGTAGACTTTATTATTGTACCCCAGAAGGTGAAGCTGCACCCATGGCTTTCAACAGTGCTCACCACCACTAATAATCATTAGTAAAGTCCTTCTATTTTTATGAAAACCTAGTTTTACACATTATTATCCGTGTCAAAGTCATAGTTTAGGTTGTAAATAATCTTTATTATCGCCTCTGCATAGACTCAGCCTCTCATTTTGGGGGCTGGCCATATTTTTAAACCTTTTGTGGATCTCATTAGTGAGTTTTTCTCTTAGTTTCTTAATTCTGACATTTGTTTCTTTGTTTTAGCAGTAAAATTAGTTTAAAAATAAATATAATACACATCTTATATTTATTTTTAAAGTGGTATATGACTATATACCACTAAAACATTTCTATTTTTATTGCATTTTTGTGTGGTTGATTATAATTTAATCACCATAAAACCCGTTTTCTTGGCTTAATTACATATTTAAAGACTTTAAGCCATTAATATAGTCATTTTTTAATTTAATAAGGACACCTCTTAATGTAAATCCAACAGTTGAGGCATGGTTGGGTATATTGTTAATTTCAATTACCCTCTTACATAACCAATTTTTCAGATTATAATTGCTAATTAAAAGTTAATCTTTGAGATACTGGTATACAAACAGTGTTACAGATATCTGTTAGCTGTATTTATGATTTGGAATTGTTAATTCAATTACACTGTCATAATACAAGGGCATAATATAGAAATATATTGCCCAGAGGCCATCCTTAGATGTGCAAACAGAATTTTGAGAAGTCTTAACTTACAATAAGCCTTCTTTTTCCTTTCTGGTTCAGTGGAAGCAAACTACATCCCACTAGATACCCAGTCACATGCCAGAATACCAGTAACAGCCTCAGAGAAAGAGGGAAGGAAGCACAAAGGAAAGAGGCACATTGAAGGCCTTATAACAGCCAAAAAGTGGACTCCCATTTCTAATCAGGGAAATAGAAGACCATTAAACTCTGCATCAATACAAGGTAAACCAACCTTAACAACTTGTACAGGGAATATTACAGTCATTAACCCAGTTGTAACCTCTAAAGGTAAATTTCCAAAAGCAGCAGACAAAGAATCTGTACAAGGCACATTCAATGGTAAATACCCTAAGAAAATAAAGTTTTTGACTTCTTGAAAACACTGATATGTCACCTGTACACTTCAGAGACCCTGGTTTCCAAAGGCACCAGCCAGAGGACAGAGAAGGCTTGTCCAGAACCAGAAGACCTGGAAGAGGACACTTTGGAAACAGTGGTGGATGGCAAGACATTGAGGGAAATAATACCCACTATGCCATTCACATTCCAATTCAACAGAAGCTTCAAACCAAAGGACTGGAATGATATTAATCAAGTCCTTCAGCTCCACCAACTCCTCAAAGACCTTTTTCAATGGAGCATGGACAAGAAGAGGTTCAACCTGGCATCCTGTTGGGCAGAACTTGGTTCAAGTCGCCAGAAGATCTGTCCCAAAGAGATAGATGTCAGAGACCTTATGGTAATCACCACAGGTTGGAATCCCACCAGGCAGTTTAAAATCCTGGAGGTGAGGGCCAACACGATAAGGGAGATTTAAGCCACTATGAAAGCTATAGAAGAACAACTCACCCAGACAAGCCATACTAAGATTTTCTCAGGATCACAAGGAGTATACCAAACCAGCTCTCCAGTGGCTTCAAACCATTCAGGAACAAACAGATCAATGGCCAAGAGTCACCATTCTTCACAATCCCAGGAGGTTTCCAGGAGAAGACAAGGATACAAGGGCAAAAAAAGACCACCTTCAACCATAGGAAGAGAGGGTCAGGCCCAATTATCCAGAAGCTGTTGAATTTGGTGAAAGAAGTGCACAAGAACCAGAAGTAGCTTTATATAGCTCTAGAATCAGTATTCCTATTCATAGAAATTTTACCCCCACTCAGATTGAACATAATGTTGTCACACCTGAGTGTAACCTAAACAGTGATGAACTGTGGTTACAAATGTACCAATTTTCTGAGCAAACTCAAAAACAGTTTTCAGAACTTGAAGCAAGCCATGAGAGGATAAAAACATTAACAGGCTCCATGGACAAAATTGTTGAAACTCTTCAGGAAGGACATGCTCAATTGAGCAAAGCCTCTGAAGAAACCAACAAAAGACTGAATCTAGTCTTTGAAGAATAATACCACAGAAAATGGGACAGGGAATGTTCTGGAACAAGACATAAAAAAACGGTTTAATGTCTACAATAACATGAAGCCTCAACAACAACGCCATGTTATGGATAATCCATATCACCAAGAGGACATTAAACTAGATGTCATGTTGGTGAATAAGGCAAGATCTCCATCTAAATACCATGATGGAGATAATATATCTTATTCTGAGAAAGAACCCTTAAAAAAGCTTTCTGAGGGCTCAAGCTGTCCCAAATTCTTTGGTACAGGAGAATATGATTGTATGGGAATCATAGATTATATTGATGGACTCTTCATTGATGTACCAAGTGTACCAGACTACTAGATTACTGCTAGACTTAATACAGAATTTCAAGGACATGCTAGTATTTGGTACACAGAAATGAAAGAAATCAATGGTAGGAGAAATTGGCCATGGTGGAAGAGTCAAATCATCCAAAAGTACAGCAATGGTACTTGGGTATGGCAAAAGACCATTTCATATGAAAATGACAAGTATTCAGTGGACAAAGATGCATATGAATGGTGTATTAGACAGTATAAGAGACTTAGAGCCATTGATCCTCAAATGAAAATTCAGATGAGGAATCACAAACTCCTGACACAAATGCCAGGAGAACTAGAGCATTCAGTAAAATGCAGATGCAACCAGAATTGCACTCTGGATGAAATTGCAAATATCTTACAAGAAATAAGGAAAAGAAAAAATATAGGGAAATATTCCCCATATAAAAGCAGTGGTTTCAAAGAGAAAAAACTGTTCAGGGTGGAGTTCAAACACAAACTCAAAGAAAGAGTGGGAGAAGTGACTAAGAAGAAAAACTCTTGTCAAAATTGTGGTTCAACAGACCACTATGCCAACAACTGTACAAAGGCAAAGAAAAAAGTCTATCCGCTTGAGAAAGTCCCAGAGGAGGAATACCCCACAAAGGATTCTGAATAGTACTCTATGGGAGATGCCATCAGAGAATAATCTGATGAGGAGCAAAAACCAAGAGAGGAATTTCTGGTGGAATAACAAGATGAAACACTACTAGAAATCCGGGACATACAGTTGGAAGTAGGCATGCCACAAGAAACTGCCAACAGAAACTTCTGAAAACATACACAGGATGCACAGACATTCCTGATAACACCAACCAAAGGAATGGAATACATACATGAGACAGCCATGAAAATTACTGTTTGCATTTACAATGCTCAACACCCATTAATCATTGACAGTGGGGAGCACTGCTCCATATTGGCCAGAAATTATTTGGACAACCACTTCCCAAAATGGGAAAAACAGCTCTTCCCAACCAAGGCAAAGAATTTCAAAAGTGCTTTAGGGAAGATTACTTCCATTGGGACAATTATCAAAGAGATAATTATACCCCACAGGAAGGGTAATATCAGACCCAACCTAGAGTTTTTAGTGCTTGATGATTCCCACATCCAAGGGTTCTTACTGGGGACAGATTACCAGAGGATGTCTTGCATTGATATTTAAAAGAGTAAAAACAGGCACATTCCCATTGGTACCAACAAGGAAAAGAAATTTTCACTTGATATATACCAAATATCTGCCCAGGATCCACTGGAAGGACTACTGAATGGATTCAGAGAGGGCCGGTTTGGCACTACCCTCACCAGCAAACATAAACTATGTTTGTTGAAGATGCTTAGGAAGAATGGACCAGCATTTGCCATTGGTGAGGAACCATTAGGCAACATTTGAGGCCATGATATGGAAAGACCTGATCCACCCATGCTCAGGAGACTTCCATACCCAGCAAGTCTGGAGACTAGGAAAGAAATTGAAAAACACATCAATGAACTCCTAAACATGGATGTCATTAGAAAGATCGGACACAATGAAATAGTGGAAATCACCACTCCTGTCCTGATCACCTGGCATGATGGTGAGTCTAAGCTGTGTGGAGATTCCAGAGCTCTGAACATCTACACAAAAGCTGAAAGGTACCCTATACCTAGGATACCTCATTCCTTAAACAAGCTGGAAAAAGCCAAATACATAACCAAAATGGATTGTATGACCGGCGTTTACCAGAATGGAGTGGAACCAAACTCCATCAAATTAATTATAATCATATTCCACATGGGCATATATGAGTACACCAGGATGGAATTTGGCATCAAAAATGCACCAGCCCACTTCCAAAGGATGACGGATACAATATTTCAAGAACAAATACTGGAAGGCTGGATGGTAGTATATATTGATGACATCATTATATACTCAGAGACATGGGAAGACAATGTGCATTACATAGACAGAGTCCTCAGTATATGCACACCCATCAATCTGAAAATTCCACTTAAGAAGTGCAATTTTGGCCAAGAAGAGCTACTAGCTCCAGGACATAAACTCTCAGGTCTTAGTCTGGCAATAGACCACAACAAAGTAGCAGCAGTGCTGCAAAAGCCAGTACTAAGAAACATCAAAGAGATGCAATCTTTCCTAGGGGTTTCTAGCTACTATAGAAACCACATCAAGAGCTTTGCCCACATACCTAGTAGTGTATAGAAGTTATGTTCAAAAGATGTAGTTTTTGAAATTACCAAGGAAAGAGGGATGCATATGAGAGGATCAAAAATGAACTCACAAATGCACCTGTGCTCATCTTGCCCGACTTTGAACTACCATTCAGGTCATACATAGATGCAGCATGTAGCCAAGGCTTGGGAGAAGCCCTTCACCAGAGACAAATAGTAGATGGTGAACCAAGAGAGGGAGTAATATGTTACATCTCTAGGCAGATGAAAGATTCAGAAGGAAGGAATGGGGAAACCCATACTGAATGTCTATGCTTAGTCTGGGTCTTGAGAAGCTGGACTATTATTTAAAGGGTGCAGTCTTTGAAGTCTACACATACTGCACAGCCTTTAAGTCTTTACTTAACATGAACACTACCAATAGAAAAATGTTGAGGTGGAAAATAGCCATCTAAGAGTATAGAGGCAATATGACCATCATATATAAAAAGGGTAAAAGTCATATATACCAATGCAGATGGCCACTGGATAATGTCAAAAGCAACCCAGCTTATGACCCTGAAGTAGCAGCCAAGATACCTATCCACTTCATGGAAATAGATAAGAGGAAAAAATTAAGATTTTCTGAATGGGCACCAGAAAGTGGAGACACTGAGTCATAAGGAACAGAAACTCCCATATTGGAGATAAGCTCCTCACAACTGCATAATGAATTTTTAGTGCAGTAATGAAGACATATGCCAAACACAAACAGTTTGGCACACTGTTGCTACTGCTTCAACAGAAGTACAGGAGCCCAGAACCGGAATTCCAGCTAGAGGAACCCTGGTTGGGGGACTATAAGGACAACAAGTTCTTCCTCATAGATGGCCTGCTCTACCATAGACAGAAACACACAAGTGCACTCAAAGTGGCAGACAGAGACCATATATCCCTGATCCTGCAGGAATGCCATGACTGCCCCTATGTCACAGGGGCTCTTGGACAGAAAACAAGAGTGGTCTGGCACTCAGGAATCAAGAACTCACTTGCAAGGCTCCAAAGGGATAAAAGAGATAAAGCAGGATGAATTTCTTCAAGAAGAATAAGAGTAAGAATAAGGACAAGTATGTCAAAGATAAGAGAGAGTAAGTGAATCCAATGGCCAGAGAAATAAGAAAGCCAAAAGCCAAGAAGCCAACCAAGTGAATCCCCGATTCACTGTTTCAACCTTTCAGAAAAGGAAATGGAATTAGTAAAGGATATGACCACCAATATCCACTGACAGGTGAAGAAGAACAGTGCAAATGACTGACTTAGGAATATCAGTATTTACTTTAATAAAATGAAAAGAAAATAAAGAAAAAAATTAACCGGGGAAAAAGTCCCCAGGTGATGAAAGGTGTCCAGTAAATGTGAAAAGCTGAGGGGCTGATCCTGGAAGGTGAGTCACCGGCTGTATTGTCTGAATTGGGCCAATACAGCTCTGGCCATCTTGAGAATTGAGCTGTGTGATTGAATTCCCACAGTGGAATATGAATTGACCCCATTGGGCCAATGACATACAGGTATAATTGATTGCTGCCTGTATGGACCAAGTAAATTGTCCAAGGAGTATGGAAGTACTTACTGCCTTGACAACTGATTGAATGATGAACAACCTCTGAGAATGTCCCTTGTAATAATCCTGAAATAATTGCAAAACCAACTCCTTCAGGGCCAGGTGGTTGGGGTCCTTGAATAGTCATCTGATAGCCGCCATGGATTGCCAGACTGATGAGCTGAAGAGTCCTCCTTCAAAATGGGCATTGGATTTTGGGACCTTGATTTGTAATCATGAAATTTGGTCCTGAAAACGTCCCCATTGAATTGCTGAGCAAAAATGGTGCATAATGGTATATAATACCATATATGCACCACTCCTGCAGCCTTGAGTAAGGGATGCATGAAGGAATGGGAAGAATGCCCCTTTAGTTGAGGGGAAGGACTCATCTGAGCTGATATGGTGGCCTCTGGTTGTTACCAGCAGCCATGTGCTGAAACATGGTCCATAGTGGTCCTTGGCAAAAATGAGCCCTGCGGGTCTTTATGGCCAGGAATGGCTTAGGTGGGCCCAATTGTGGTTTGGGACCCACCTGGCCTTCAAAGCTAGGTGGCTTCCCCCTTTGGCCCCTTTTGGCCTCATTGGCCAACAGACCGCAGTACATGGCTGTGGATTATGGCCCACAGGCCGTAGGGGGCCTAAATGGCCCAAAAAGGCCATTTAGGCCCTAGAACCCCTAATAAAAAGGGGTGGTTCTGGATACAGGGCCCAGAACCCCCTAGGAGACAAAGCAACACCCCCAAGCCCAAAAGCAAAGATAGAGACCTGGGGGTTGGATATATGGAAATTGGCCACAGAGGCCAATGATGGCAGGATATGCCCTGAGGCCATAAAAGGCCAGGGGAAGTTGATATGGCCAAAGGGGGCGAATTGGCTATAAGAGATATGGTGTGGCCAATTGGCACCAACTTGGTTCCAGGCTGGATTGTGGCAACACCCATGCAGGAGGTTCATTACTTGTGGTTGTGACAGTACCCCCCTACCTTCAATGGTGAGCTCCTGAGCACCAAGATAAGGTAAATGCCTGTTGAGCCTGTTGAGACGGATTGGGCATAGGGATTCCAGAGGTATTGATTTTTGAAAGGAAAAGTTTGAACAGATACTTATGAAGGCATATGAGATGGGGTTAACTTGGTCTTCTCTTGACATTTGGCTTTAAAAGTGTTGACAGATTGATTTTGGCATAAAATTTTGGCATTATTGATTATAATAAAGAAACTTTAAAGGAAATATGAAGAAAGAGAATGAAAGAAAATAAAGAATAAAGACAGAAATAAAGAACAAAAGGAGAAAGAAAGTTTTGAGGAGGATTCCAATCTTCATCAAAGATTTTGACAGTTGATTTTGAAAGTGGCCAAGGACCTGGAAAACAGAATTTGATGCCAGGTTCTCACAGAGTGGCCAAGGAAATGTTTTGAAAGGTTGTAGACCCCTCAGGAAAGTGCACACCAGCAGAGGAACTTACTTTTGGTAGTTATCACTCCGACCAGTTCCATAAAGAAAGAAAAATCTTGTTAAAGGAATGTGTTGAATGGATAATGTCCTGGAAAGGAAATAAGAAAAGGAATGGTCCATTTTCCCTAGTGTAAATGGCAATAAGTTGGAATTGATGTTGAAGCCAGGCCAAAGATCTGTGTCCAAATTGCAAAGTGCTCACAGAGTGGCCAAGGTGATGCTTACAACAAGGAAGAGTAGAATACCCCTAAAGGTGCATACAAGGAGTGGAAGTTACTTTTGGTAATTCCTCTCCCCACAAAGCACCATAAAGAATCAAGATTTTGAAGAATTGGGGCCTGGCTTGTCAGGATATAAAGAATGAAAATCTTTGACAAGTTCAGGACAATTCTTCAGTTTTTCAGTTGGTTCCCAAGTGGATATTTCTGAGTCTTGACTGAAACCTTTTTATTCCACCAGATACCATAATTTTCCTCTCTTGAGCTTTGAATCCAGTATTTGAGAGAATTCCCATTCTTCTTCTTCTTCAATGATGATTGGAGGGGGAGTCTCTTGATACCAATGTTGGATTGTTGATGTCTTGACTGGTTCCAAGAGGGAAATATTGAAGACTGGGTGGATGGATTTCCATTGAGATGGAAGCTTGAGGTGGTTAGCATGAGTACTGACTTTCTCCAAGATTGGAAAAGGACACAACCATCTTTCAGACAGTTTTTTGGTGGGTCTAGTTGATTTTATGTTCTTGGAGGAAAGACATACCATTTCACCAGGATTGAAATCAGGTGGACTTGCTGTACTTTTATCTGCATACCTCTTAAACCGGTTTATGGTAGTTTCAAGTTCTCTCTTGACATATTTCTGTACTGATTAGAATTTTGTTGATAACTTTCCAGCAGGATTTTCTTGAGCAATGTGAACTGAATCAAATTGTGGATCTCTTCCATAAACAGTGAAAAATGGAGATTTCTTTGTTGAAGAGTGGTCAGAATTATTGTTGGCAAATTCAGCCAGAGGGAGCCAGGTGTTCCAATCATCTTGATGATAAATGACATACATCCAAAGATACTGTTTTAGTATCTGATTTACCCTCTCCGTCTGTCCATCAGTTTCTGGGTGGTAAGCAGTTGAAAGATCTCTTGAAATCTTGAGCTTCTGACAAAGATTGGTCCAGAAGGAAGAAACAAAAAGATAACCTCTATCACTAACAATGCTTGAAGGAAGGCTATGCTTTGAGAAAATATTCCTGATGAACAATTGGGACAATCTAGTAAATTGATTGAAGACATTGTTGGAATAAAAACTGCCATTTTTGAGAATCTTTCCACTATGACAAGGATTGAGTCAAATGATTTGGACAATGTCAATTGAGTGATGAAGTCCATAAAAAGACAAATCCAAGGACCATTTGGAATTGGGAGAGGTTTGAGGAGTCCAAACTTCTGATGATGAATATACTTGTTTCTTGAACACTGTTGACAGGATGAGACATAATCCTTGATGAATTGATTCATGCCGGACCAGTGGAAATCCCACTGGACAAGCTTGAGAGTCTTCTCTTGGCCAGGTGTCCAGCTAGAGGAGAGTCAAGACACTTTTGAAGAATGCTGAGTTGGATTGTGGGGTCATTTGGGACCACCACCTGATCTTTGAATAGAAGAAGTTGGGAAGAGGAATCAAGAGAATAATCCTGAGCATATTTACCTGTGCCCAATTCTTGAAAGATACTTCTGTACTGAGAATCTTGCCATAACTTCTTATTAATTGATTCAATCAAAGTTGAGAAAGATTCCACCTTGACTGCAAAATATCTTGAGGGTTGAACTTCTTCTTGCTTAGTGAGTTGTTGAAAATTCATTGGATTCTTGCTGATGAAACTCTCCACCCTCTCCAGATAAATGTTGTCCCGACGTGATAAGGCATCCTGAAGAGTAGCTAGCCGGCCAGGGCAGTAAGTGATTGAAAAATGAAATTCAGAAAGGAATTCATCCCAGCAGGCTTGACTGCAAGTAAGAAATTTTGAGGAAATGAAGTATTGAAGAGAACTGTGATTGGTGAGAACTTCAAAAGGGGAAGAAAGAGACAGAAGAAAAGCCTTCCAGCACTTGAGAGCCCAGACTATGCCAAGGAGTTCCTTTTCATGAATCTTATATTTGAGCTCAGCTGGTATAGGCTTGCAGCCGTTGAATGCAATGGGATGTTTTCCTGAGTCAGAAATCTGACTCAGTACAGCACCCAAGGAATAATTGGATGCATCAGTCTCTAAAATGGTGGGTAGAGAAGGACTGACATGAGAAAGGATTGGAGCGGTGGTGAAAGCCTCTTTGAGTTGGTGAAACTTCCTGAGAGCTTCCACATTGAGGGGGAAACAGGAATATTTCTTGAGGAAACTGGTGATCGAACTGATCTTCTTTGAATAATTCTTGATGAAACAGAGGTAGAAATTGGTAAAGCCAAGGAATGATTGGAGAGCCCTGAGGTTTCTTGGAGGTGGCCAGTTGAGAATCTGCTGGAATTTTTCTTGGTCCATCTTGAGGCCTTCAGAAGAAACAACATAACCAAGATATTCTACACTAGAAACATGGAAAAGGCACTTTGAAGCCGTAGAAAATAGGTTATTGGCTCTGAGTCTGGAAAGAACAGTGGAAACCTGAGTGTCATGTTCTTCCTCAGATTTGGAAAAGACCATAATTTCATCCAAATAAACCACAACATAAACATCAAGAAGCTCTTGGACAATATTGTTGACAAGATTTTGAAAGGAGGAAGGCGCATTGGTGAGCCCAAAAGGCATAACCAAGTACTGAAAACTGCCATATTTAGTTCTAAAAGCTGTCAAATGTTCATCACCCTCCTTGATTCTGAGCAGGTTATATGCACCACTCAGATCAATCTTGAAGAAGATAGAAAAACCATTAAAAACATTGAGAAGCTGATTCATAGGAGGAACAGAATACTTGTTCTTCCTAGTAACAGCATTTAGTTTGCAGTAATCAACACACAAACAGAGGCCACCATCCTTCTTTTTGACAAAGAGGACAGGTGCTTCTGTTGAGGAGGAGCTTGGCTGGATGAAACCTTTCTCTACATTCTCTGAATTGTAGGCCCTGAGTGTATCTGACTCTTCGTTTGATAAAGAGTAGATCACCCCAACTGGAGGTAGAGACCCCTCCAGCTCAATATGATGATCACAGGTGTAGTGAGGAGGAAGTTTCTCTGCTTTCACATTGGAGAATATATCCAAGTACTGGTGATAAACAGAAGAAACAAACTTCATCATGGTTTCTACTTCTTCTGGCTCTTCCTCTTCATCCCACAACTCCTCCAGGGAGTCATGATAAGATGAAGGAGGAAGGTCCATATTCCCAAAAAAGAGATGAAGTGAAGATACAGAATTATCTTCTCCGACATCTTGAATCTCTTTGAAGACTTCATCTCTAGATGATGGTAATGACTGATGGGAATTAAGGGAAGGAATATGGACAGAAGATGGAATTAATGATTTTCTAGAATCACCAATAAGAGATGCACATGTTTGGCAGAAGAAAAGTCATTAATGGAAGAATTAGCAGGATCATAATAGTCCTTTTGATCAGCATTAAAGGTCATCATCCCTTGCGCCCAATCAATAGAAAGATTAAAATGATCAAGAAAGTCAAAGCCCAATATGAGGTCTTCTCCCTTGGGAGTATCAATGACTAAAAAGTCCCATTCAAAGCTTGGGAAGGAGGGGAGCTCAACCATATATTTAGTATGGTGAGTCACAAATAAAGATGGGGACTCAAAGCAGTCCAAAATGATAAGAGAAATCCTCTCTGGGAGTTCTCACATGGTTAATGAGTACTTGTGAACAAACTGCTTTACAATAAATGAGTTGGTAGCACCAGAATCAATGAGAATACTGTAAAACAAATCAGAAAGAGAAGAGGAAATAACAAACTTTAAAGAATTCTTGACACCAGTATTCAGAATGCACAACTGTTCTCTAGAAGGAAATCAGTGAAGACCATTGAACACAACATGATCTTCACTCAGGCTTTTCCCTGGCTGGGAAAATTGCCAGGGGATTGTGTAAGCTTGTTTTGAGGCCTTTTTAAACAGGACTCAAGACTATGCTTCCCACCACAATAGATACATAAGCCCTCCTTGATTCTTCTTTCTTTTTCAGAACTCATTAACTTGAAGTCTTTATTCATCAAAGAAGAATGGGGCTTGCCCCTCTTCTAAAAATTTTTCTTCTTCTTATGACTTGAACTTGAAGAATTTGACTTTGAGGTTTCAGGCCTCCTCTCTTGTTGATGATTCTTCTCCTTTTGCCTCTCATGGTACCTGGTATCAAGATCCAGGGTGATATCCATAGGGTCTTGAAGAGAATAAATAATTGATGGATGGGAGGCCAATTGATCGAGAATCCTTGAGGCCAACCTTCTCCTGAAATGATAAATGAGAGCCCTTTCACCCCAATCCCCAATTCTTGACACTAAGCTTCTGAAATCAGCAATGTATAAAGATACATGCCCACCTTCTTTCATTCTCAAAGAATCCAACTTTGCTTCAGCTTTTCTGACTTCATTCCGGTCACCAAATAAAGTGAAGAGTTGAGATTCAAATAATTTTCAAGAGTTGAGAAGGTAGCTTGTGTCTTGATTAGTGAGCTTGGGAAGATAACGCTCAATCCATTTTGCAGCCCTTCCAATATGAAATGAAGTGGCAGAAAGAACTTTCTTCCTGTCTTGAGAAAAATTTTCCAGATCATTGTGAAAGATTAATTAAAAAGACTGAATAAAGCTTCTGACTTTGAAGGGCTGAGTCCCATCAAAGCATTCTGGTGCCTTTATAGATGGAGTCTTGAAGGCTGGTAGTCTTGATGATTCAGAAGAAGAAGCTGCTTGAAGATTGGCCATAATTTGAGTAATCTGCTGCATAATGGCCAATACAGATGGTTCAAATTTATGAGAAACAGGCTGATCAGACTGGGCTAGAATTGATCTTTGAATACCTTGTGATGCCGCCACAGGAGCAGAAGCAGCCTCAGTACCTTCAGACTCTTCCTCTTTCACAGAATTCTCCTCCTCCTCTTCATCATCTTCACCTGGAGGCTTGAGACTGGTTCTTGACAGTCCTGGAAATCCACCAACTACTCCTGAGAATGAGCTTGATCTCCTTGGCCCTCTTCCTTCCTTCCTGGATGGTGCTGCTCCTTCCATAATAGGTTCTCTGTCTAACTGGGCCCTCAGTTGAGGACCTGCTAGGGTGCCGTCAAGAGGAGCTCTTGGAGTTGGAGTGAGAACAGCTTGAGTTCTGGCTCGAGATGTGGTATGTCTTGCAGGAGGTGAATGTTGAACAAAATAAGGATCAAAATTTAAATGGATAACTTGAGGCAATCAACAGTGAGAGCTTGAAGTCAAAAACAATTAAAATCTTGATGTGAAAATAATGAGTCAAATAAGAATATTCAAGTAAGTAAATCAATAAAATATCAATGAAGTCTTGAAGTGAATGAATCAGTAAATCAAATCAATCAAAATCAAATTCTTTCAGAAAATCAGTAAATCAAATGAATTCTTGAATCAAAATTGAATTATGTCAATATTCTTGATGTGAGTAATCAGCAAAATCAATAACATCTTCAGGTCAATCAATTTTCTTGAAGTCAATGTCAATTATGTCAAATCAATCAATTAATCAATATCAAGTGAATTCTTCCTTAAAAATAAAAATTCTCGAAGAAATAATCAAAATGAATCTTGATGTGAAAAAGGTGTCTGAATTAATCTGATGAGCAATTTGAGAATCCAAAATAAAAAGATTCCTGAATTATGATTGAAATTGGTTTTGATGATTTGAACTTAAGAGTTAAAAAGAAGATAAATAAGAAATAAAAGAAAAAATGGGTCAGTTATTAATTTTCAAGAATGAAGAATGAATGAGAGAAAATTGAGAAGTGACAAAGAATCATTAAGCTCATAAGCATTAAAGAGTCATAATTTTGATGAATGAAAGATAGAAAATGATAAAGAATGAATGAACACAATGAAAAGGAATTATGAGTTAATTAATATAAAGTCACAGGGGCTCTTGGACAGAAAACAAGAGTGGTCTGGCCCTCAGGAATCAAGAGCTCACTTGGAAGGCTTGTAAGGGATAAAAGAGATAAAGCAGGATGAATTTCTTTGAGAAGAATAAGAGTAAGAATAAGGAAAGGTATGTCAAAGATAAGAAAGAGTAAGTGAAGCCAATGGACAGAGAAATAAGAAAGCCAAAAGCCAAGAAGCCAACCAAGTGAATCCCCTATTCACTGTTTCAACCTGTCAGAAAAGGAAATGGAATTAGTAAAGGATATGACCACCAATATCCACTGACAGCCAAAGAAAAAAGGTACAAATGACTGAGTTAGGAATATCAGTAGTTAATTTAATAAAATGAAAATAAAATAAAAATAAAAATAAATCCAATATATTAATTAACTGGGGAAAAAGTCCCCAGGTGATGAAAGGTGGCCAGTATATGTGAAAAGCTGAGGGGCTGATCCTGGAAGGTGAGTCACAGGCTGTATTGTCTGAAAGGGGCCAATACAGTTGTGGCCATCTTGAGAGTTGAACTGTGTGATTGAATTCCCACAGTGGAATATGAATTGGCCCAATTGAGCCCATGACATTCAGGTATAATTGATTGCTGCCTGTATGGAGCAATTGAATTGTCCAAGGAGTATTGAAGTACTTGCTGCCTTGGAAACTGATTGAATGATAAATAACCTTTGAGAATGGCCCTTGTAATAATCCTGACATAATTTTAAAACCAACTCCTGCAGGGCCAGGTGGTTGGGGTCCTTGAATAGTCTTCTGATAGCTGCCATGGATTGCCAGACTGATGGGCTGAAGAGTCCTCCTTCAAAATGGGAATTGGATTTTGGAACCTTGATTTGGAATCATGGAATTTCGTCCTGAAAACGTCACCATTGAATTTCTGAGAAAAAATGGTGCATAATGTTATATAATACCATTTATGTGCCACTCCTGCAGCCTTGAGTATGGGATGAATGGAGGAATGGGAAGAATCCCCCTTAAGTTGAGGGGAAGGATTGAGCTGAGCTGATCTGGTGGCCTCTTGTTGTTACCAGAGGCCATGGGCTGAAAAGTGGTCCCTGGCAAAAATGGGCCCTGAGGGCCTTTATGGCCATTCTGGGTTTGGTGGGATTTGGGGCCAAGAATGGCTCAGGTGGGCCCAATTGTGGTTTGAGACCCACCTGGCCTTGAGGGCTAGTGAGCTGCCCCCTTTGGGCCTCATTGGATTAGGGGACCTGATTGGCCTGCGGACCACAGTACATGGCATACGGACCGTGGGCCTTGGATTATAGCCCATGGGCTGTAGAGGCCATTGGGGACCTAAGTGGCCTTTTTGGGCCATTTGGGCCCTAGACCCCCTAATGAACAGGGGTGGCCCTGGAATAGTGGTTATTTCTAGGGGGCCCAGAACCCCCTAGGAGGCAAAAGGACACCCCCAGGCCCAAAAACAAAGATAGAGACCTGAAGGTTGGAGATATGAAAATCGGCAAGGGAGGCCAATTATGGCAGGATATGGCCTCAGGCCATAAAAGGCTAGGGGAAGGTGATATGGCCAAAGGGCCATGGGACAACAAAGGGGGCCAATTGGCCAATTGGCCCCAACTTGGCTCCAGGCTGGATTGCGGCAACACCCATGGAGGAGGGTCATTACTTGTGGCTGTGACACCCTATATGTGACACATTAGTCAAGAAAGGACCAAGGAAAGGGTAGCAAGCCCAGCTTGGTGGCCAAAATGGGAAAAAGAGTTAAGTGAACATATCAGCACTTGTGAAAGATGACAAAAGGCAAAGAGAAATATTGGGAAGAAGTATGGGCTAATTCAGCACATAGAACAACCTAAACACCCATGGGAAACCATCAACATGAACTGAGCTACAGGCCCTGTCCCAGGAGGCAAAGAAAACTTCAATGCTTCCCTAATCATAGTTGTAGGTTCAGCTACAGTGCAAGGTGCCTAGCATGTCACAAGGAAGATACAGAAATGAATACTGCCCTGTTCTTTTGGAATAACATCATATCCACCTCTGGAGTCACCAGAATTATCATTAGTGATAGGGACCCACAATCCACATCAGAATTTTGGACCAGCTTGTATGAGATGCTTGGTACTACACTTGCATTCTCCACAGCTTACCAGCCACAGACAGATGGTTTAGCCGAAAGGGTAATCCAAACCATGGAGGATATCCTTAGGAGACTTTTGTGCATATGGAATGGAATACAAGGACCATGAAAGATACAACCATGACTAGGTTACCCTTCTACCAGCATTAAAACTGGAATATAATACTAGCCAGCATTCTACCACAGGGAAATCACCTTCACTTGTAAAAAAAGGGTGGAACACCCTATTTCCTGTGGATCATTTGAAGAATAGTCTAACTATCCACCCCACAGCCAAGAAATTCCATGATATGTGAAATAAGGCTTTTGACACAGCTGCCAAATGCATAGCTCAGGAAAAAGAATACAACAAACAGAGGTGGGGAAATCACACATGGAACTTGTGAGCCTGTGAGGTATGTATAACATACCCATAAGGCCACAAATGATTTTATAAACAGTTAATTTTGTCTTAAACAGACTTTTTAGTTGAAATTAAAATAAAAAATAACAAAAATTAAGTACAACTTTTTTTGGATAAACAAACTGTCAGGTTGAGTCTATATAGTAGCTATAAAATGTAGTTACAAGCTAGTATTATGACTGTGACACGTCAAAAAACAAAGAAATTTAAATCTTCAGGTCCTACTGCTACATGGTAACAGTGGTGATAAGTCTGTTGAGGACCTGGGTTGCAATACTCTAATATCTTTGACTTTAAAGAAGTACTACAATATTTCTATTCTAATTATATCTTTAATGATACTTCTAAGGACACTACTGATTGATAACAGTTTTGTCACGTAAGAATGTGGATAATAATATATAAGATGATGGGTTTTCAATGAAAAAACCCTTTTTATATCTTTCAAGACTGTCAAGAGTTATTAACTCTTCACATGTCAGAGGAGTGAAAATTTTCACTCCAATGATCAGTCTGTGGTTCTGGATCATCAATTCTGACGTCAATAGATGCAGAATTGTGGTTTTGGAACCACAAATGATCATTCTGGATCAATACAGGGTGAAAATACTTTTCACCTGCCACGTCAGAACTTGGATGACATTGTTCTGGTGTCTGTATGATCAATAATGATGATTTTAGAGAGGTTATATCTTCATAAGTATATTATTTTAAGTATGAGAGCAATACTGTTTGATGCAAGTTTAATACAGTCATGTATTGCTAGAAAAACCTTCCAATCAAGATATCTCAGTCAGTTATTAAGATATCAAGAAACCAAGAGCACAGAATTGAAGGGCTTAATGTGCTGTTCAATTTGGTATGCTTCATGTTTACCCTTCTTGAAAATATCAAAAGTTATAAGGGTTTTAAGTTTTTGGATGTATTCTTGTACATCAGTATGAGGCTTCAAAAGCTTCCATACCAGATATCTCCTTCAGTTTGGAAGATATCTGTATTCTGATGATACAGTCTTGTAGGGCTTGCTTAGCTCTGCAGTTTGGTATATTACACTGTACAGTTGTATGAGTGTATGCCAAAGATACAGGGGTTTGTTTACATTGTTGTTTTCAGAATATCTGTATTTTGGTTGTTAAACCTTTGAACCAAGGTCCCTCAGTCAATTTAATAGATACAGAGGTGTAAGGTGTCTCAAATTAAAGCTCTTGTTTAGATCTTTAATTTGGTTATACGTTTGTACAGTTTTGTACAAGCCCTTCTATGACTTTCAGGGGGGTCTTGGTTTTAAAATAAAGGTCATATGGTATCTCCAGTTGTAGTGGTGTTACAGCAACATGGATGATACCATTGTGTAGCTCTCTATGTGAGCTTTAAGAAAAATCCCATTTTGGTATAGAATAACTTAAGTATGCATAAGTTAGATGAGAGGTGAAAATAAGGGTTTTGACTTGTTTATTCTCCTCTAGGTTTCCTTATTCTGTTTGGATAAGGTTGGTGTTTAATTTAAGAGGAGTTTTTTCCTCTTATTTATTACCTGTATTGACTATGTTTGCTCAATACTTGTCATACCATTATTTATGGTATGTTGGATGTCATGCTAGTGCTCTATTTTGAGTCACGGGCTGACACAAAGTTATAAATATTATGTCATTTTTGGATTCTACACCAAAAATGACCTAGGGTACATCCATAAGGTGTTATACCCAAAAACACTTATTTCTTGTGTTATTAAAAGATTTACGAATCTCACAGTACTAATGTAACTTTTTTAACATTTTTTTAAAATTGTTAAATTTAAGCTTAAATAAGCTTAAATTTAAAGTTGCATAAGGTTAATGCAAACTTACCAAAATTTTAGTTAAAATTGAGGTGTGGTGTATATTTACTGAATTGGCTAAGGATTTGCCATACAGAATGTAAATCCTGCGTGAGATCAATTTAAAAGGGTTTAAAGCCATGGTATGGCTTTAAATAAATAAAAGGGCAAAATCCACAAAAAAAGGTGGGACAAAGGAAAAAGACCAAATAGAGCTGGGGTACCCAGCTTTTTGGATCTGCAATGATTCAATTAAGGTTGTCCACCTGTATTGGAGGATTTTCAACGTTGTTTAAACTTTAAGATTAGACTTTGATCCAACCTTAAGGTTTAAACTGGTTTTATCCCAATTTGGACAGGAATTTCAAGCTGCCAAAGGGTAAAACCCAATGTGCAGGCATAAAATCAAGGTTTTAAGAACTGTAAAAGCATAATCAAGTTTTAAAACCTTAAATAAGCTTAAAAATTTAAAGTTACAAGCATTAAAACCTTATCAAAAGCTAAGGTTTGGTGTGTATTGCTATTTTACATGGAAAAATAGCAATAACTTCAAAAATTCATTCAAAATCCAAATCTTAATGGATTTTCTTGAAAATTTCACACAGCTTACAATTTAATATTATCTACATATAAATCAAATTTTAAGCATCTTTTATAAATAAATTTCCTGGGTAATTTGCCTGGAAACTTACTCTTTTAATTAAGCTCAAAGAAAACTATGATTTCTTTAAAAATTAATTTAAAATTGAGTTCAAGAGATTTCTGCTTGAAACTCTATTTTTAAGTTGTTCATGTGATGAAATTTAATATAAATAAGCTTATTTATATTGAAAAATTAAAAATAATTAGTTTAAATGAGGATTAAAGTTACATGGAGTTAAGAATAACACTGGTAACTTTAAATTGGAATTAAAAACAAGTTTCCTTAAGTTAAGAACTTTGTTTTTAAGTATGGTTTTTCAGTTTTGACCTGAGCACGCCCTCTATATTCATTATGAATCATGAGAGCTGCTCTGAAGACATAAAAAGAGTCTTTTCATCACTGTTTTTGTCCATTATCTTTCATCATCAATCCAATCATATTAGAAATTTAAACAGGTAAAATTTCATGATTTATAAGATTTTATTATTAAAGTAATTCTTAAGTTATTTTATTCTTTATTAATTGTAAATTGAAGAATTGAAATTATAGAATTCAGATTCTTGTTGTAATCATCAATAATATATTTTATATTATAAAATTATCATCTTAAATATCTTTTAAGATCCACAAATTCCTCTTAAAAACTCTTTAATCTTAAATTTTATTATAAAAAGTTGTTTTATCTTTAAAATTATTGATTTTAGGCGTGTTTTTAACATATAATCATTATTTAATATAATAACTGTTGTTGTTTGACTTGTTGTATTAAATAAATATTATTAGTAAGTTTTTCTCTAAAGTTCTATATCTTTTTTATCTAGTATTAGTTTTTTTACATAGAATTTTTATTCTATAAGAATTATTTCTTCACAGTGTGTGTTATAATTCTTTTATATATAATATTTATCTTATTTATAAGTGGTTCATATTCATATTTACATGTGTAATTGTCTCATTAAGAGATTTACACTTCTTATTGCTATAACTGTCAGTGACTATGACAAAAATAGAATAATTATAATTTATTATAATTATTATATATTTTTTTTATTATTATATTTTTATAATAATAATAAAAGTTATTTTTTTATATATGATTTTTTTTAAAAATTATATTTAAATTTGTGGTTATAATATTTTGTTATATTATATATTTCTACTGAGGACAGTCATAGTACTCTTGATTTTGCTACTATTATCAAGAGTTTCATAGACAAACCTTACAGAACTTGACTTTAAAGAGGGGGACCAAGTGTTAGTGTTAACACTGAGCTATAACAATATTAAGGGACCAAATCAGATGAGAGACTCATTTTGTAGGGCGCTTCACTATCATCAATCTGATAGGGGAAATTCAGTGGAAGTCAGACTTACAGAGGAATTTTCTAGGAAACACCCAGTATTCCCAGTGAGTCTGGTTAAGCCATACTTCCAGACAAAATAGGATAAATTCACCTCCAGGAAGAAGAATCCCACTCCACCAGAAATTGTGAAAGTGGAGGACTCCCCTGGCCCCGTGAAGAAAATCATCAAGGCCAGGAAGATTAGACTGAATGGTAAAGACAAGAGGCAGTAATTGGTCAGATTTATAAACCAGACAGCAGATAAAGACAAATGGTTTGCTGAAGATGCCATACCAGATGGGAACCTTCATCTGAGATTCAGGGCCTCTAGGAAAATTGAACAGTCTCATCAATAATGAGCCTTTTTATAGAGGGAGGGTATGTCAGCCTGTGACTCAAAACCAGAGCACACACATGACAGCCAAATACCATAAATCAATGGTATAGCCAAGATACCACTAAAAAATGGAGCTCAGCCAAATCAGCTCAAAAGGTATCAAAATAAAGAGGAAGCTACTGTGGTATACCATGACAGTTCAGCTGAATAAATTTTTTTATTTTAATGGTAACCATTTATATAAAAGAGGATATCAATATTATGAAATCACCTTTGAGGAAAAGTAACAGTAAAATAAACATGGAATAACACAAATGATATATTCATTAAGGAAAATTGACCACAGATTTGCTCTGCCAGTGTCACTTCACTGCACTATCCAACACATAATTTTGATGGACAGTACCCAAATCAAAGACATTTTTCAATTTTGTCTGTAAATAATTTTTTAATATAATTTTTTTAATATGCTTAAATATAGGCAATTGGGTAATTAATATAATCAGAGTCACAATGAGGATGCCAATTAATAAAGATCAGAGCTGTAGGCATCATAGTGGACATAGAAGATTCAAGGTGTGGAACAAAACACTTTTGAAGTATCAATTTTGGGAAATTTCATGTATTTTTGCTGTTATGAACCACCCAAAGGGGGATAAGAATCATTGAGTTCCCTTAGATAATTGAATGACTCATTATTTAAGACTGAAATAATTTATTGCTGAATTGGCAAGGCCATATTACATCAGCTTTTCTGTTAACGTAACCCCCAAATTTCTCATTGAAGCTGCAGAAATGAGGAGTTGGACTGGATTTTGGAAGGGATATGGTATGTATTAGTTTTTTAATTTTATTTTTATCTATGAGTCTTGCATAGTGCTCCTCTTGTAAGGAAATTATGCAAGGCTAATAAGCTTGAAAATATTTTTGAAGAGAAAAGGAATGGGACATGTGAATTTGGTCACTATTTTGAGAATCTCAGAAAAGGCCAACTGGCAGAGTTGGTAAGGATGATCTCTGAAGCTGATATCTGGAAATGTCATGGGTTCAAGCCACAGTGGCAAAATTCTAAAAATTGGGAATTTTGGGAAAATGAAATTTCTGGAAGTTCTAAGAAGTTTGAGGAAGTTTTGGGAAGTTTGAAGAAGATTTAAGAAGTTTTGGGAAGATTTGAGAAGAATTAGGAATTTTCAGGAAGAATACAGGTAATACAGGTAATCAGTCCTATGTGAATCTTCATAAAAAGGTGAAACCTCACCCACAAGTCAGCCCTCAAAGGCCCAAAAACTATAATCCAGTAAAATCAGCTGACAGATTAGTAATCAATTGAGTAATACATGGAGATAAGGGTTCCAGGGCCAGAAATTAAGGTTTAACTGTATTTCACATCCACATGTCAGAAACACGTCACGTCATTATGAAAATTGAAGTGAAGCAATCTGATTGGTCAGTAAACCAGACTCGTGTAACGTCACAACACGTTGCCCTGAAAATACACAATTAAAGTTTGCACAGCTTTGCACAGCCACCAGAGGCTGAAAATTTCTAAGTCCCCCCTTTTTTGCACTCCTATGGAGGGCCCCACGGTTATAAATAGAGGCCCTCTCTCACACTTTTTTCCTTTTCGCCATCTAGAAATTGTAAATTGAATTTATTTTTTCTGATCCCTCTTCTAGGAGGTATACTAGAAATTTTGATAAATTAAGCCTAGTAACTGAGGTTTGTTGTTGACATAGATCAAGAGAACCAATAGTGTGCAAAGACTTTAGTTCATCCCTTACTAGCAGGTAGACTAATGCCTTATTTAATTAGGAGATTAAAGCTTGAAACTCATGAGCAAGGTGTCTCTGGAGGTCAGTGTTTAAATCCTTAAAAGTAATTTTTAGAGAGTTTTAAAATAAAACCATCAAACGAAAGTAATTTTGTAGGCTTTAAAATAAAAACTAACCATTTTAATTAGTTTTGGGCTAGTTTTTGTTGTAAACTTCCTCAAAGAGAGCAATTTTGCTTGTTTTAAAACAAAACCTGCACAACCAAAGTAATTTTACTACTTTTAAAACAAAAGTGGATTCATATTTATTGGGTAATCCCTAATAAATTACCTGAAAGGACAAAATAAAATTAAATGCTTTAGTGTTTAGTTAAGATTAATATTAAACCTAAAGCAATTAGCTAGTATTATTATCAAAAAAAGAACCAGAAAAGATCATATAATGTATTATTACATCATAACACAAAAAATAACATTAAAATACCCATATTATACTAAATTATTAACAATTATTAGTTTAGTAGCCTAACCATCACATCACAAAGGGCTTGAAATATATTTTATCCTTTTCAAGTTTATTATTTCAGAGAATTGAAGATTGCTGTTATCCTAGCTATTAGTTTCTATATTTATTAAAGAATTATCAAGAAAAGAATATTTTGTTGTTTTGTATTAGAAGATAGTGTTTCCTTTTATTTTTTTATTTTTTATTTATTTTAGTTATTATATTATTTGATATATTGTTGCACTATCATCTGGTGGAATCCACTCAGCCTGCTGAAAGTTTTAAAAAGACTTTATTTGTTAAGGTTTTAAATAACCATTGTTTTGAGTAGAGCAAATTCTGATTAGAGATTGTTGAGTCTAATATTTTCTGATCAAGCCAATATCAATAATGAAATTGATTTGGTGAACTCAGTAAAGATAACTTAGCATATTAGGAAGGGAAGTCTAGATTATTCTAGCACACAAGCAGAGCAAGGGTTTCAAGCCCCAAACAGAAATTCAAAACTGTTTTCTTGTAATTTCCCCTTCCAGGTACTGCCTCATTTTACCCCTCATGCAGAGGAGTTCCTACAATACCCCCTTCCCAAATATACAGGTCCCATCATCAAAGGAAAAAGAATAACAAATTTATTACTGCTCAAAGTTGTTGCTGAACATAAATCTTAATTTTCACCTCTCATCTGAAATACAGAGAAAGAGGCCTAACCCCATTGAATGGGTATTGAGGATAAAGCTCTAGGTGTGGGCTATCCAATGGTACTAGCAAAACTGAGCCAGCACCATATTTACAGAAGTTATGACCCAGATAAGGTCAATTAAGGGTGAATAAATTATTCACCTCTCATCTAACTTTTACACTTTTAGTTTGAGATACCTAAAATGGGGTCTTTTTGAAAAGGGCACAATCAGGGCTATCAGATTGTGCCATCCATTTCCCCATATCTCATCTAGAACAAAGGCTATGGGGAAAACAAGCTCCGTACATTTTTTAATCAAAACATATATATGTACAAAACATCTTGTACATGGAATAACTTTGCCATACTGAATGATAACCATATCAAATGAGGTACCATTGTGTAAAGAACATACAGGGCTACACAAGGACTAACAATTGATCTTGATATCTCAAAAACTGACAAAGTTATGGCAGTTAAAAGCTCAAAATCCCACAGCTAAAACAATACAGTCTCACTGTGGGATATTCTCCCACAAGTATGATTATGAGGTTTCAAATAGACCAAAAATCTTTTTTATACTTCAATACCTCATAGTTTGGTCAATACTGGGGTCCCATACAGGTTCTTTACAGCATTATACGTGTCATACATGTCAGAAGAGGGCTATGTGATCCCCAGATGAAAATTTTCACCCTGTGTTGGTGAAAGCTTCCCAGATGTGGTTTCAAAACCACATCTGAGCCCAATACAGATCATACAGGCACTATTCAGACCACAATCCAGTACTCTGAAGTGGAAAACTCTTCGCTTCCTCTACATGGATGGTCTAGAGGGCCATTACACCCTATTTTAGGATAAAAGGAGGTCTTTTCTCCACCAGAAGAGGTTTACCCATCCTGCTCTTGAATTCCTACATAGTACAACTGTCAACAACAGTTATACTCTTGGAAAATAACCAGGTTATAATACAAACCTTAGTATTGTAGACTTTATTGTTGTAGCCCAACAGGTAAAGCTGCACCCAGGGCTTTCAAAAGTACTCCCCACCACTAATAATCATTATTAAAGCCCTTTTATTTTTATTAAAACCTATCTTTAAAAATTATTATCTGTGTGACAGTCATAGTTTAGGTTGTAAATACTCTTTATTATCACCTCTTCATAGACTAAGCCTGACAAATATAGTTTTTTATGTGTATTGTTTTGCTAGAATTCAAGTGAACACTGAGTATATTTCAATTAGAAAAAATAGTGCCCAATTCGAATAATATTTTTCCATTGATAGTTCAAAATGTTTCATTTAAATCAAGCTTAAATAGGGGAAGAATTTAAGTTTCCTCAGGAGACCATATCATCTTCATTTTTCTTTGAAACACTTATCCCCTACATAAGCATGAATATGTTTCTACAGAATGTGGGGATAGATGTAACAGGAACATTACACCCCCAAATTGCCTTAAATTGCAGGCTTCAGGGGTGGCCTATTTGTGTTTGAGAAGTTAGAGATTTCTTTGTTGACAATTGAAAATGGTTTCCCATGTTTAATCCTTGTTTAGGGATATACAAGATACTCAGATATATGAAATGAATCTTTTTTTTCTTTATCCAGTGTTTTTATTAATAGAAACTCCAACAACTTTCAAAAGGAAAGGATACCCCTTTTCTCAATTCCTTTCAATTTTTACTCAATCATTAAATCATTTTTTCAGGTGTTGAAGATTAAGTGTGTTTCACAATAAAAACATTAAGAAAAACATTCAATAATTCCTTTTTAGGAATTTCATTTCTTAAATACATTATTATTTTCCTCTAACTCCAGCTTAAATTCATTCTCCATGAAAATCACCATTAATAGTCCATTTTGAAGGAAAGAGTACCAATATGATTTTTCTTTTTTTTAAGCTTTGTAGCCTTTCAAGCTGATTAATATGAAAGAGAATAGGAATCCACCAATACAATGAAAAACACCAACCCTTCACTTTTCCCAAGGTTGATTTTCCAACCCATCTCACACAAAAGAAGCACCAAGTGTTTTTATATGAAACTATTCCCTCGTTATACTATAATCAATTTTTCATAAAATGCATAACCTAAATACTTATCTGAAAATTGAATAAATATCTTACAGAAATCAATATTATTACAATATAAGTGGTTCCCCTCAAGGCCTCACATTTTGGATTTCTTACACACACCAAGTAATAAGATATAGCTAGTGTCACCAAAACACAAATCCCCTGGTGCCCCATCACCAGGGCAAATGTTGCTTCAATCATTGGAAATTGACTTCATGTCAAGCCGAAGTCAAAATAATGTCAAGAACATTTCACACTCATGTGTTACACCAAATCCTGTGACATCCATCAATATTAGTTCCCCTGTGCCTTCAACTGAGATTCCTCACCGCCTGATCTTCCCGCAACCGTCCAAAGGTTGGTAAAAATTACACAAGACATGCCTGTTTCCACACACACACATCAAAAATGTCCTTGGGCCAGTCTTGATGTATAGAAGGGGTGTGTGACTTCCCAGGTAATCCATGAAAGGGCTCCTCCTCAGTGGGATTGACATTTTGAGGCTGACACTGATAGAGCCCGCTGCACAATACCCTGGGTGCAGGTGTGTGTGACACACATACCAAGGCCAAATGATGTGTTGTCCTAATTTTTTGTAGCCATGAGTCAGCTCATCATGAGAAGGTGAGATGGTTGGAGCCTGTCACACAATGCAATGGGTGCATGGGTGTGACACATGCACACAAAGGCAAAGCATGTGAGGGCTTAATTTCAAGTGGAATCAACCATTTGTGGGTGACACATGTGGAAGCCCTTGCAGCAGGTGAGTGTGCATGTTCTAGTGCTTGTGAAGCTGCATGTGTGTGGGTGGGTGCTTGTGCAGTGGTGTGTGTGGGTGCAGGTGCTTGTGCAGTGACGGGGGCAGGTGGGTGCGTTTGCGTTTGCATGTGAAGGTGCAGGTGCTTTTGCAATGGAGGGGGGTGCATAAATGTGAGACATGCGCAAGAAGGATAGATCATGTTCAGATTTAATTTTCTGAAACCTACCTGCACAAAGCACTCATTAGGGCATGTGACTTACAAACATCCAAACTCTCATTGACACAATGTAATTCTGAGGCCCACTTGGATGATGTGGCTATTCCCCTTCCAACATGATGATGGTGCAGTTATGTAGATCCTGTGATATGTGAGTGTGTGGGTCATTTGATCATTGCAATTGGCTTATTCACACCATACCCAACATCAAAGTAGTAATTTCTTTGTGGAAATGTAAAATAATGAGATTTGTTCTTCACAATGACATGTCACTGTCACCAAATGTTGAGGAAGTTATTTCACTAGAAAAATTCCTAAAGAATCTGAGATATTTTCATTTTTGTGTCACTATATTTTCAGGAAAAAGTGGAGACTAAATATCATGAAAGAATGGTTTTAGCATTACAAGCAGCCCACAAGACAAATTGTCCTGAGTTGCCCCTCAGAAAGCATATCACACTGTTGCTAACATTTTTGGATTCAGTTTAAAATATATTTTTCCCAATATTAATGTTTGAAACTGGAAAATACCAAGGTGAGACAATCCTTGAAGTATGATGACTTGTGGATTGGACAGTATTTTCTAAGCTGATCCATTCAACTATTCAATTTTTTGAATGAAAATTCTGTAAGTACTAAACCAGGAAATCTTAATTTTGTTGGTCATGGCAGGATGGTTTGTTATATCTTTGGTGATTGAATGGGGAAGGTGGCTGTGGTTAAAAAATTTGTTTTATTTCACATTGGATGGATAGGGATTTGCGGAGAATGGAAAGGTTGGAACATTGACAGATATGTTGAACTAAGGTTTTATCTATATAATACATTCAGATTTTGAAGAAGTTAGCCTTATTCAATACATGTTTTTAATAAATGTGAATATATTTCTCTTACTAATTAACATACATATATTGTTATTTGTTGGCATCTTTTCAAATTCTCCAATTAAGCACTCATAACCCCATGTGGCTGAGGCTTGTCCTGGGGCCAAAAAGGAAGAGTTCTGGAATATGATCAGAAAAATGATGATTTGGTTTAATTTTCTGTGTTGGGAACAGGTGCCGATTGATAAGGCCAATTTTTTTTCCAATGTTCAGCAAATGCAGTCTCATAATCCATTCAAATAGTGCAACTTGTGGCAATTTTGATAGCACTAATCAAATGGAATGTATTCCTGGTTAGTTCACTTTAAAGTTCTTCTGATTCACTCATTTTTCTTTGAGTTTTGGGGGAATTATGTTCATCTGATTACATCTGTTGACTGAGCATTGAGAATGGAATATAGACCTTGTGTAAGAGCACCCATTCAGAGGTCTTTAAACTACCATGAGAGGGGGATTCCATTTTGCAGGGTACTCTTGTCCATGATGAGGGAATTATGGTATCAGATATGATATTTAGGAGATTCTCTAGAGCCTCACCCTTGATCTGGTGATCACTCAGTGCACTGATATCCAATTCAGAGGGGATTTTAAAAGTGGGGATGTAATCCACATCAAATGACAGAATTTCTGCAGAACCACTGGATGGATGTTGTGTGTGAGGGGTGGGAATTGGGAGGTTTTTTTTGGGGTGGAAGTAGTGGGGATTCACTCATTTATTATTGTTGATGTGTTTCTTCTCAGGGAACGGGCCTCTCTCAATGTGATTTGATCAAGAGACCTTTTGGAGGTCATGTAATCTGAGTTTGAGCTGTTGGTGTCATTGGATTTCCTGCGGGATCTGAAGGAAATTTTTTCCATTTGGACTCTGGAAAGCACTATTTGAAATTTGAATGATCCTTTGAAGTTCAAAGTATTACATTATGAATTATGTCAAGATTAACCATTCTGGTTGCATCTCAATACATAAGGTTTTCCAAAATTAAATATTCGACTCCATAATCAGAGATAATTCCTTTTGTTTGTTGTGGGGATGCCTGAAGCCATTTCACAATGGTTTATTTTTGATTTTGGTATGAGGGTGTGTAGTTAAGTTGAGGACCAATTTCTGCAATTTGAGCTTTGTGAATAGTGCAAAAATTACAAAAGTGGTTTCCTGAATGAGAAATAAATCCAGTAAGATTTTGCATTGCAACCACATCTGCAATGGCTGTGAGGATGGAAACATGGATAAAGGATCCTGAAGGATCTGTTGAGATGGGTGAAAAATGGTAACCTTGCCTAGCTCTTTGAGCTCCTTGATGAGTTGCATTAATAGGTAATTTAATTGAAGGGAAGTTTGCTTCTTTGGACCAGGGATAATTCCTGAAATGTAGACATTCTCTGGCTTCAACTTTTCACTTGGGGAGAGATTAAGACAAATAAGCATGATAGGTCTAATTCTGGCCAACCAGGTTGACTTTACATGTGCATTAAACCAGTCCACATGGATAAAGAAGGCGAATATATCAGGAATAGACATGAATGTGGGTTCATTGATACTTCTAGTGCCAGTGAAGCATCTCCAGACCAATCCTTGCCATATGTCCCATTTGGGGGAACCCTCTGGAAGTTGGGAATGTTGATGTTGATTCAGAATTTCCATAATTCCAGCCCGCTGGAGAAATCTGGCAATCCAATTTTTGAATGGTTTATAAACCAAATGTTTTGTTTGGATAAAATCTGGCTTCATGTTGGCTGTGATTTTGGGTGCAGGGTTAAAATGAATTGATGAATTTTCCTAATGATTGTGTGCAAAGGGTATCAGCATCATTTGGGTCATTGTGGCATTAAAAATGGGGTTGGTCAGTTGTGACAGATTCAGTAATGCCATTAAGAAAGAAACATTGAGTACAACATATATAGTTTTGAATCAGTGGCTCCAATTGGATATTTTCAAATATGGTACTGAGAACTTGAGTTATATGGAATGCAGGAGTGGGGTTACCACCTGAGCTTGAGAGACTGGACTTGATCAGCACATTCAGCGTGGGTTTGAAAATGCGTGAAGCCCTGTGGAGTATATTATACATTAAAGATAGAATGGCAGATATAATCATTCCAAGGGTTGCGGGGGAAGGTTTGGACTTCTGTTGTATGGTTTCTGTGCAGTTGAAGTGAGACCTGGTGGTGTGGAGAATGTGCTTTGGGTAAATTGAGAATAATCAGCTGGGAAAATTTGACCCAATACAATTTGCCAGCACTCAGACCCTTATGCAGAAGTAGGGATGTGTGGAAGAGATTTGGGTGCAATGGCTGATTTGAGCTTTTTAATGTGCTGTTTATATTGGAAAGGTTTTAAGGCAACTCCCTGCCTATCACCCTCAGGAGAAGAGTGTGTTTGAGTTGAGAAGTCTTGACACATGCATATACGCATTGAGGAATAGCAGTGGGTTGACATTGTTTCAGGAATTGTGAATAAGGTTGTTTGGTTATAAATATCTATGATTGATTTACAAGTGCCTAGGAGTGTGATTAATTGGGAAAAAAATTGAATTATTATTTATGAAGGGGGAGATGATTTGAGCCACTTGAGGATTTTATCCCATTTGTAGTTTTGGCTGAGCTGCAGGGGATAAATTGTAACATGTCTCATCTGGATGGGAGAATTGGTTAGGAGTTTACTTGGGTAAAATGCCATGCTTCTCAATGCTTGTACGTATTCTAGTTTATTTACACATGGTGCTACTGCAGGTTTGACCCTTTAGGGGCATTCCATGAGTGATGTGTCAACATTGAATTGTGGGGATTGACATTTAAACCATGTATGCTGGCCAGCCATTGTACATGGCTGACTCCTTATTACAGACATAACAATATAACTCTATTACATAAGCATTTGGAGTGGAGCTAAAGTCTTGGTATTTTGTTTGAGTGCAGCAGGCTTCTAATCAGTTGGAGTGTGATTTGGAATGTCTAGCATTTCTTGAAAAGGTGATTTCTCTTTTGTGGGTAAATACTTCATGAATATACCCTTATACAGATATAGAATGCTGGGGAATTTTGATGCATATATTGGCAGTTTGGATAATTCACACAATGTGACAATGGGGAGGGGGAAATGTTGATTGAATCCTATTACTTATGGATTATGGGTCCCCTTTGAGATCAAGGAAGTATAACATTATATGCTGGTAGGCTGTGCAGTGTGGTTTCAGACAAAATCAGAGGAGCTCAAGAGTAGGTAGGCAGAATTCTCCTAAAAATAGTCTTATTGGACTTCCAGAAGAGACTTGGTTCCTAATATTCATAGAATATCTATATTGTAAATTTGAAAATATTTGATCTCATATCACTCTATTTTATCATAATACTGAGCTGTTTTATCAAGTTGATAATATTACTGTAGTTTTTTAGCCCTTATGTCATCTTCCAAGCCACCTAAATCCATTCAGGTTCTGTTCATGACTCAGATAGTGAATCTAGGATAGAATATGTTCAAACACAGTCACCAATGAGTCCCAACATTCCACTGACAACCCATATCGCATCCTCAATGAATGTATCAGGTCTCAACATTGATGTGGGAAACCGGATGGTTCAAACTTCAAGCACTTGGTCAATCCCAAATATTTCTGTCACTGCAATTCCCCCAAATCCCACTAATACACAAATGCTTGTGTATGAGGGGCCAGGAAGTGCACCTGAAATCTCATCAAAGGCTAATCCCCAATCAAAATTTCCATGTGAATTCCTCCTGAATCCTGGTCAGAATCCAGTCACATCCCAGGAACCCTTTGGGCAAAGTAAACAGCCAACCCTCAATATTCCATCAGGATCTCAGGTTCATGTGGGCCATGAAAATCTGGTTGATGGTGGGCGGCAAAAAATACCATTGCAAAATGGTCCTCAGAGTGGACTTTCACAGGGAAATCTGGGATTGACACTTCATCAAAGTCTGTCATTTTTATTTTGGAGTATAAACATTTTCAAAATTTGATATGTTCATTTCATGGGTTAGATATGGCACCTAAAGGCAAGTCATTCCAATCTCAGGATCCCATTGAAGCTAGTGAGTATGACCAGGCTTTATTAATTTTTTGATGTTTTAACTGATGTTCTGCATGGCAGGTGATGAACTTTACGCATCTTTGCCTCTGGTCCATAAAGAAAAACTTACTGGACATCATCATCCATATGACTCCAAACCAAGAACAGCTCATGCCGGTCCATCAAGAGAAAAAATTGTGGATGATGAAGATGCAAACATGTCTCCCAACCACAGTGAGACAAATTATGAACCAAGGAGGGACAATTTCATGGCTCATGAGGAGGGTACTCAGTCAAATAGTGAGTTCACCCACACTCAAATGCCACTTTCCTAGAGTATGCTTGAGCAATCCAAGAACAGACAGCAAAGGAACCATGCTCACAAAGCTCACAATGTGGCAAAAGGTGCAGGCCAAAAGGAGCAACAAAGATAGATGAAAGCAGAACTTCCAGAAAGTGTATATGGGATGTGATCAGCTGTACATTCCCAATGCCTGTTCCTCCTCAAAGTGAGGGATAAGGATTTTTCCTCACTACCAACACCACCCAGAACAGAAGATTGTGAAATTGCTATTCAAGTGGCTGTTCATCTGGGATATGTCCCCAAGGAGGCTTTCAATGAGCCATCAACACAGGTTCAGTCTCAGGGTTTCAAAAGCTACTTCAAAAAGGAGCTACATAAGTCAGGACTAAAGCAATTCACTTGGGACTGGGAGAGCTTGTGGCAAAATCCTTTCAACAATTTGATGTCTATGGTGAAGTATCATCATTACTGTTGGAACAAGGATCATAATAACTATGGGGTCAAGGCAGATTTAATGGAGCAATATTTCACTTATTTAAAAAGAGAATGGAAGTCTATTAAAAACAATGCACAGTATTTGGTAAAAAATAAGGAGAATCAAAGACTCACAAAGATTCTTCAAAGGGTTAGTTACAGTATATATTCTTCATTGTGAAGTAAGCCTGATGATAATCTAATTGATGATGTGCAGACCTGTGAGCGCCCTGGTGAAAGGTGTGATATGGCTAAATTTCCCATTCTAGAATTGCAATTCAATGACCTTGGAGTATGCTCAGGTATTGAGGAGGTAGAGGAAAATGGATGTCAATTTTACTGCAGAGTGGGATTTTGCTGGCACTCACGCTTATTTAATGAGTTGGTATTAAAAATCTATAGAGACATAGAGCTCTGTAATCTGATTAAAACAAAGGGTAAAAAAACTATTGATAGATTACGAGAAATCAGATCAATAGGTGATGGTGATATTCCTGAAGGGCTATCTTTTCAGGTATTTTATCAAGATTGGCTCAAAGGTTGTAGTAATATGCAGAATATTGCCCTCAAGATACTTGAAATGCCAGTTATTAGCACAAATGGGAATGCTCTGAAATGAGTGAGTAATATAAATATATAGCACAGTTACAAATTAACATTATTTAGATTATTTGTGTGGGTGTAATACAATCTGATTATTATTTCTTGAATACACAACACCTTGCTAAATAAGATAGAATATAAGCAATATGAATTGGAATGTATCACTTTCTCTCTTATAAATAATACTCTATTGCTCATTTTCATTGAGGAAATATTGAAGAAGTTTGATCCAGCTCATGGTGCTCATGATTGTGGACTTGTGACGGGTTGAAAAGGAGCTATCAGCTTTGTCAAACACAAATTAGATCATATCAGGAAGACTCACACAGTTAATGAGCTGTTCCTTTCTTGGAGCTATTGGTGATTGGAATATGGGATTCCTATAAAGAAAGATTTCAGAATAGTAATACAATCAGGGACAAAGGTGAGCTTGAAATGTACCTTCCACATGTTTACCTCAACTGAATGAGGATTGATATAGTGAATGACCTTCACAGGTCATTTTTGGCCAATACAATGGAGTCGATCAACAGCCTGAGCCATAATGGCTGGGTTCCAATTGGGCTCCTGGAAAGGTGGATGTCAGAGTTGGAAAATTGGGGTAGAATGTTGGGGGTCCCCTCACCATTAAATAGACAATACCAGTGCAAGTTATGTTGAGGCCAGTTCCAGCTGTGGCAATGGATGCGATGTGTACTGTACATTCAGGATTATTGAAGAAGTTCTCCAGGGCCTTCTCCTGTGCTTTTTCTGTAATTGTTCCATAAATTCGTGCTGAAAGGATAGAGTGATGGGAAAGTTCAATACCAATTGTACCATGAAAAAATGTTCAGATGGATTCAATTGGTAATGTATTCATATTAAAATTAACTCACAAATAAAGAAATTGGGTCCATTGGGTGTAAACCACCAATTTGGTTGGACCAAACTTTAATTGTTTGTTCTTCAGTAAGCTTTTTAGGTGGTGTGCAATCTTACTACTCATCATGCATATTTCCACATCCACATTAGTTCAAGTGATTGTTGAGGAGTCATCCTGGGTGCTCCTGACCTAATGGTCATACAAATCTGTCAGGCTGAGTCTATGATGAATCTTATTAATGACTAGTTACAAGACTTAACTATGACTGTGACATGGTTAAAACAATGGAAAAAGCTTCTTTATGATGATAAGGGTTTTATAAAAGAATATCCAGGGCTTTACAATTGAGAAATAGTGGTGGTGAGCACTGTTGAAAGCCATGGGTGCAGCTTTACCTGTTGGGTTACAATAATAAAGACTACAACAATTAAGATTATAATTATAACTGCTTATCTTCCAAGAGTATAGCTGTTTTTGACAGTTGTACTATGTAGGATTTCAAAAGCAGGATGAGGAAACCTTCTCTGGTGGAGAAAAGGTCCCTTTTTCTCCTAAAATTGTGTGAAAAGGCTACTAGACCTTTCCACATAGAGGAACTAAATATTTCTCACTTCAAAGGACTTGCTTGTAGTTTTCACAAGGCCTGTATACACTTTATTGGGCTCATATGTGGTTTTGAAACCACATCTGGGCAGTTTTCACCCATACAGGGTGAAAATGTTCATCTGGGGACCACATAGCCATCTTCTGATGTGTATGAAGCGTAGCATGCTTTACAGAACCTGTACAGGACCCCAGTATTTACCAAACTATGAGGTATTGAAGTATAAACAGGCTTCTTTGTCTTTTTTGACACCTCATAACCATAGTTATGGGAGAATATCCCACAGTGAGGCTGTATTGGTCTAACTGTGGGTGGCCTTAAAACTGCCATACCTTTGTCAGTTTCAGAGATATCAAGCTCAACATTGGTTCATTGTGTATCCCTGGATGTTTTTTACACAATGGGACCTCATTTGATACGGTTATCATTCAATACGGCAAAGTTATTTCATGTAGAAGATTTTTTTGTAAATATGTATGATTTGCTTAAAATCTGTATGGGACTTGTTTTCCCCATAAATTTTGTTCTATATGAGATATGGGGAAATGGATGGAACCATCAAATAGCCCTGATTGTTCCCTTTCCAAAAAGACCCCACTTTAGGTATCTCACACTAAATCTGTAGAAGCTAGATGAGAGGTGAATATTTTATTCACCCTTATTTGACCTTATTTTGGTTATAGCTTCTGCAATTTTGGTGCTAGCTTAATTTGTCTAGTACCATTGAATATCCCTGACTTGAGATTTATTTTTGATACCCATTTGATGGGTTTCAGCCTTTTCATCTGGATTTCATATGAGAGGTGAAAAATAAGGGTTATGCTCAGCAGCAACTTTGGCAGGAAGAACTTTGTTATTCCTTGTCCTATTATGGTAGGACTTATATATTTTAAAAGAGGTCATTTTCCTCTTTTGTTTAATACCTTTTCAGCTGGTTTGACTCATATCCATGTTTTGGTGGTATTTTGGCTCTACCATTGGTTTGTGGTATTTGGCTGTCATCCTTCTGCTCTGGGTTTGAGTCACAGGCCAACAAAATCCACATCTGCCATACTGTCAAGAATTATATGATGGTTAAAAAATATTCACAGTTTATTAATATTCCTGTAAAAATATCCCGGTCCTTTGCTTCTCAATGATAGGTATTCTTTTTATAATGTGGAATATTCTTGCTGCATTGTTGGGTTAAGTGGAAGCAGTTCATATTGATGACTAATAGTGGGGAGGGATTTGATATGTGTGGTTTTGGTGCGGCACAAGGCTAAATGCCACAATTCCAAATGCAAAATATCATTGCTACCTTTTTAAAGACTACTCAGGAGGAATAGTGGCCAGTTATCTTGATCTGAGCTCTGGGGTTGGGTGATGAATGGTATTATTCCCAAAAGATCATAAATGATGTTTTGAATATGTGTGCCTGCTAAAGATATTTGAAAGGATGATAGGAGGCCACTGATGGCTTGGTGAGTGGCAGTGTATTGAGAGCAAATATAGCTTTAAGATGGGGGAAGTGTTATTTGATATAATAGGTAATCTGAATTATTAAAAGATCAGAAACTCACTGTGCTTCATCCAAAATTATACAATGCCAATTTATTTTAAAAATGAGTGATGTAGAAGTATTGGTTTGTTTGGATTCTTGGGTGATAGTATTGTAAGAAGTGATGATGATATTACATGGTAAGATGTTGGCCTCAGATAATGAGTGAAGAGTGGGGCCATGGTAGGCTTTGGCTTTCAGAGCTCCAGCCTGAGCATGCTTGCATATTTATGATTTCCAGTTGGTGATTAAGCAAGGTGGGTGTGGAGAATTGGGGGTGTGTAATTAGCCACTCCTTGGAGGTACCAATTAGTGCAATGGCCTGAATGGTTTTACCTAATCACATATCCTCTGCAAGCAGTCCTCCAAGAGGGGTATTGGTCAAAAGGGATTTAAATGAGCTGACGAACTTGTTTTTAATTATTTGCTTGGCATTAAAAGTGGATCCAGGGGGTGAGGTGGCCCAAAGCTTACAGGCATATTCTCCATTGGGGATTTCTGAATCCCAGAGAAAAGCTAGTCTGGTTTTTTGATGAGGGAGGAGGGGGGTTTGAATCATGGGAAGGTCTGATCCACTGGGTAATTGTATCAATTTTTGCTTGGAAGTCAATGAAAAGAGAGCAGGATATGAGAGTGGCGTCAAGTTTGAAGCAGAAAATGTGGGAGTAATATGTTTACCTTGACTATGAGTATTACAGTCATATTATTTAGGCATTTTAAGCTTGAAGTCTTGTTTTTGAAAACTTTCAATGATGAATAGAATTCTTGGATACCATGTGAAGAACATCATTGCTAGATTGGATTTCTGCAATGAGGAAGGATCATTTGGATCAGTCATAAATACTCCCTCAACAAATAATGTTTGAGTAGGATTGAATTGGAATTTTCAATCCATGCTCCACCAGGACCACAGTGCGTGGAAGGGTTTGGTGCCCCAAGGACTGGTATCAACATGTTGGAAAGGGTTCCAGGGAGAGAGCCAATAGTATGCTCGTGATTGGGGAGATATACAAATATGTTTTTTTGATTTTGCAATAGGATAATCCAAGAATCTGACTGGGAATTATCAATTTTTGAGGTTATATTACTAGTTATTTGAATACAAATATTAATCATCCCAATGAAAAGTGGCTGTTAAGGGGTTAAAGGTTTGTCTATTATAAATTATTTGGGGACAGTGGGAAATGATACAATCAGGAAGGGTTAGCTAAAGGGAATGTAGACCAATAAGTGCAGGTGGGGAACTTATATGAGAAGCAGGAATGGGCTCAAAGGGAAATTGTCTGTGGTTACGTACATTGTAAGGTTTGTCTATGAAACTATTGATAATAGTAGCAATATCAAGAGTACTATGACTGTCCTCAGTAGAGATATATAATATAATGAAATATTATAACCACAAAATTAAATATAATTATTAAAACAATTATATAAAAAAAATAAATTTAATTATTATTATAGAATATAATAATTATAATAAATTATAATTATTCTATTATTGTTATAGTCACTGACAATTATAACAATAAGAGGTGTAAAGCTCTTAATGAGACAATTACACGTGGAAAATATGAATATCAACCACTTATAAATAATATAAATATTATTTATAAAATAATTAAAACACACACTGTGCAGAAATAATTCTTATAGAATAAAATTCTATATAAAAAAACTAATACTAGATAAAAAATATATAGAGCTTTGGAGAAAACTTACTTATAATATCTATTTAATACAAAAAGTCAAACAACAACAGTTATTTTATTAAATAATAATTATAAGTTAAAAACACGCCAAAAATCAATATTTTTAAAGATAAAACTTTTTATAATAAAAATGATGATTGAAGAGTTTTTAAGAGGAATTTGTGGATTTTTAAAAGATATTTAAGTTGATAGTTTTATATAATAAAATGGATTACTGGTGATTACAACAATAATCTGAATTCTATGATTTCAATTCTTTAATTCAAATTAATAAAGAATAAAATACTTTAAGAATTACTTTAATAATAAGATTCTATATTTAATAAAACCTTACCTGTTTAAATTCCTAATATGATTGGATTGATAATGAATGATGGACAAAAACAGTAATGAAAAGACTCTTTTTATGTCTTCAGAGCAGCTCTCATGATTCATAATGGATATAGAGGGCGTGCTCAGGTCAAAACTGAAAAACCATGCTTAAAAATAAAGTTCTCAGCTTAAGGTAACTTATTTTTAATTCCAATTTAAAGTTATCAGTGTTATTCTTAACTCCATGTAACTTTAATTCTCATTTAAGCTAATTATTTTAAGTTTTTAATATAAATAAACTTATTTATATTAAAGTTCATCACATGAACAACTTAAAAGGAGAGTTTCAAGCAGAAATCTCTTAAACTCAATTTTTAACTATTTTTTAAAGAAATCATAATTTTCTTTGAGCTTTAATTAATAGAGTAAGTTTCCAGGCTAAATACCCAGGAAATTTATTTATAACAGATACTTAAAATTTAGCTTATATATAGATAATATTAAATTGTAAGCTGTGTGAAAATTTCAAGCAAATAAATTAAGAATTGTATTTTTAATGAATTTTTGAAGTTATTACTATTTTTCAACGTAAAATAGCAATACACACCAAACCTGAACTTTTGATAAGTTTTTAATGCTTGTAACCTTAAACGTTTAAGCCTATTTAAGCTTTTTAAGCTTAATTAAGTTTTGACAGTTCTTAAAACCTTAAATTCAAGCCTGCATATTGGGATTTACCCTTTGGCAGCTTGAAATTCCTGTCTAAATTGGGATAAAGCCAGTTTAAACTTTAATGTTGGATCAAAGTCTATTCATAAAGTTTAAATAAGGTTGAAAATCCTCCAATACAGGTGGACAACCTTAACTGAATCCTTGCAGATCAAAAAAGTTGGGTACCCCAGCTCTATTTGGTCTTTTTCCTTTGTCCCACCTTTCTGCGTGGATTTTGCCCTTTTATTTATTTAAAGCCATAGTATGGCCTTAAACCCTTTTAAATTGAGCTCACACAGGATTTAAATTCTGTATGGCAGATCCTTAGCCAATTCAGTAAATATACACAAAACCTCAATTTTAACTAAAATTTTGGTAAGTTTGCATAAACTTTATGCAACTTTAAATTGAAGCTTATTTAAGCTTAAATTTTACAATTTAAAAAAATGTTAAAAAATTTACATTAGTACTGTGAGATTCTTAAATCTTCCAATAAAATAAGAAATAAGTGTTTTTGGGTATAACACCTTATGGATGTACCCTAGGTTATTTTTGGTGTAGAATCCAAAAATAACATAATATTTATAACTTTGTTTATCCAAAAAAAAGTTATAATTATTTTTTGTTATTTTTTATTTTAAATTCAATTAAAAAGTCTGTTGAAGACAAATTTAACTGTGTATAAAGCTATTTGTGGCCTCATGGGCATTTTATACATACCTCACAGGCTCACATGCATGGCCATTAGGAATATGGACCCCTTGGACTTATGATGTTCATATCCAATTTGGGGCATATATGAAGGCAAGGTGGAAGGAATGTGGGTGAACCAATATTAATTCTGGATCTGCTGCATATTTTGCAAGGATGGGTGGGCCAAGGTTCACATTCACATATCCAAAATTGGGTAGGTTTTAGCAAGTTCTTGTACAGTAGCATATCAGAGGCATGCAGCCATGTTTGCAGGTGTGACAGAAAACAGTAAGTGTATCTTCCCCAGGTTGATTGTCATACAGTGACCAACTGGGAAATGGTGGAAGTGGAAAGGAAAATTTCACTGTGGGGTTCTTTTTGTGTGAGCAGGTGAGGTATGTATAGTGGTGTGCCACTGAAAATGAGTTTTGTTTTTCACAGAAATTCTTGTGGACTGACGCCTAATGGGATTCCAGGGGGAATTTTTGACTTGATCAAAGGGGGCACAGGCCATGAGCCGTGATCCACTTACACATTCACCCCTATTGCATTTGAGGCTGTTACTAACTCACCTAGATTGGAATCAAGAATTTTTCTTAATGCATGTGAGATTCTCCAGAGAAATAGGCCACCCTCCCAAGGTAATTTTTTGCTGGAAGACAGCCACCCAAATCCCCGTGGTGTGTGTGAGAATGTTTACCATATGACCTGCTGTGGGGGATCCCCGCCCAAAAATATCCAGCCTCAGGGATCATAGGTGTGGGTTATTTTAATGCGTATGAGTCTCAAGAAAATCCATGCTGATTGGACTCAGGTTTCCGCGCACAAGCGGCAGAGAGTCTGCAGGCAAGTGGGCTACCCGCAAAAGCAAATAGCTGACTGGAAGACAGGTGGTAAAAGGTCCGCCAGGAATGTGAAAATTGCCTGAGTATGACCCTTGGGGTGTGCATAGGAAAGCGTGTGGCGGCCCAAAAATGTTGGGGTGTGAAAATCATAAGTGGGCGCCAGTCATAGTTTGCCCCAAACTTGGCACCAGAGTTAATACACAGTTTCTGTATGACCCAAATCATTACTCATCCAAAAATGCACCCCTTACCATAACCTGGAATACACCAGCATCTGTGTGGTAGTTAGGCGGAGCTCTCCAACAAGGTGCATCAAAGGGATGCATTTAAGAAATTTGACACAATGGCTTGGAATGATTGCATGTTACATTCTTTTACATCTTTTTCTCTGCCCTGCAGCATACATGTACAAAGATATACGTACTACAATGCTGGATTTACAAATTAGGATGGTGTAATACTACTTAAGCCTGCATGCATATCGCTAATGGGTATCCACATTATGATTTTTTGCCTAGGTCTATCTCATGTGCCACATACTCAGAATGGTGATTCACCTGAGTTGCACATGCCAGCTCAGCATGTCATTGTCAAAAGCTCACTATGGAATATCTTTGGGATTCCATGATTGGAGCAATTTTCACAATAGCCAATCGGAGATCCCACTTCTGTGAGCTTTACCTGAGTGTGTGAAATGCTCAGGATTCATTCTCAAAAACATTAAGTAGAAATCCCTCAGCAGGGGTGCATTTGATATTGCTATATCAATAGCTCAACAGCTGTGCAATTCAAATGTTCAGCCACTGAGCATTTCCATCATCACCCCAAAGCAGACCTGCACAATGGGCCAACCCAAACTCATCCTGTATTCACTTGTCATACAGCGGCCCAACACTTTGTTCAAACTCTATCACCCAGCCATAATGCTGGTATGCTTGCCACAGTAACCTATGACCAAATGCCCCATGTCCTTTTCTGCATGGGGCATTTGTGAATTTCACTCACTGTGCACATTCAACAATGCCCTCACAGAAACCCTCTTAGGTGATTGAGTGGCTATTCAAGGCAACAAAGGGGATCTGACTGAGTCTGACAGTTAAATCAATAGAAATCCTCAGCCAGAACCCCTTTGTTTCTCTGCCTCTCATGGGAATTTCCCTTCTCAGTTGCAGCATTAGCTGTGACTGAGCTTTCATTTTTCTGACACGCCTTGAAGTTGAGACTTTGTTGGGTGCTGCAGCTGCTGTGATTAACTCAGCTTCACCATTGTATAACAGACCATCTTTGCCCAACACACCCTTCACTGTTTTTCTCACCCACTCCACTTTTTTCCAGTTCACACACTCTTCTCATTCCTGTGTGTATTCCCCTTGGTCTTCCTCCCTTTCCACTCATTTCCATTGCACCAAACTAACCACTCCCTCCCTCCCCTTTCACTATTTTTTGGCCAATTATACTTTCAGAAACCCCCTTCTATCTGAATTGTGTGTCATATTCTCCATTTAACAGTTTTGTCCATGTTATTTTCTGCTATTGATACTGAATCTTTGTGATGACTTTCTTCCAGACTTTTCAACACCTCACCCTAGAGCTTTAATATTATTTTGATCACATTTTAAATTTTTAATTCATTGTATGTCTTCCTTTTTTTCTTCACATCTTACTTTCTATATGGAAACTAACATAATTTTTATTTATTTTGGATGTTGTGCACTTTGTGTGCTAAGTGGGGTATGCCCTGCATCCGCTCCTCCACAATAATTGACAAGCACAAAAGAAATGCTTGTTTGTCTTGCGACCCTTCTGACCATGCAACCAGAGGAGATCCTGCCCAAGACACCCTTGTGAGGACTCCTTTGTGGTCAACAATGATGAAAGCATTCCCAAGAAGGCAGATGGGAACAATTCCAGATTATTAGCCTGGTCCACCCCCCCTCCTAAGCCACAATCTGATGGTCACTTCACTAGTTTACTGGAGCAAAGTGATTATTTGGCCAATGAAGGATGGCAATGGTAAGAGGACATTTGATCTTGGGCCTATTGTCATCATTTCTTGTCACCCATGGGATTCAAACTCCAAATGAAGGTTTCTTTTTCCTCCTTAACTTATTACACTTCACTCAATAAAAATGACTTTTTTCCATTATGCATAGAACAAAACCAACCAAATCCCCTGCAAAAAGACTCTCCTGTTCCTACTTGGCCTGGCAAGCAAAGGCCATGGAAACCAACTTCATGCCTAAGTGGCACCCAATGGTTGGAGGACTTATTCCACCATAAGCAGCCAAAGATTCCTTTGCTAATTTCCACTTTTGACTCGGATTAACTGACTCCTCCTCCTTTTGTAGAACCCTTGCAACTCAATGAGCCACCTATTTCAGACCTGAGTCAACCATAAGGACCACATGAGGACACTTTGACTTGTGAGCCTGAACCTGAGGTGGCTACAATGCAATCCATTGAGGGACCTTTTGGTAAGTCCCCACTTCACCTTTTTTTGCTCTTCCAAACTTTTCCTCACACCTGCTTTGCCCATCTCAATTGCAAGCTTGTCTGGCTACACCTGCCTCTGTAATCATCATTGACAATATGCCCATTGGATCCCCCCCTTAAATTTTGCCTGAGATCACAACTGCCTCCTCTCCCCTGGTTCCAAGCTCCCCTCATTCCCACAATGAGGCTTGGAAGAAATTTACAGACTTGCGACCAACCCTCATGACTCCTCGAGCCATTGTCCACAAATCTATCCAGTGAATCCTGTTGGAGCATCGCCAATTGCTCCACAGGATTCCCTTTGTGGATGAGACTCATTGAAATGAGATGCACTGGGAATTCTGGGAGGAACTAAACTCCCTGCTTGGCCAGGAACTGGAGGCTTATCCAAAGGAGGACATCACTGGGATAGTCTCAAGATTCCTGGAAAAATAACAAAAGAAAAGGTGTTTCCTTATCACTTATTTTCTTTTGTAATATACTTTTAAATAAGTTAGTTGTAATCAATACACAATTTTTTCCATTTTTTTTATATTCTTTTTTCCCATGAGATTTCCTTTTTCGCCAATTGTGAAAATCACCTATTGTGTGCAAATAATCTTTGTAAGTGCCCCACCAAAGTTTTCAGTCAGTATTTCTTTTTGTGAACCTCCTTTATAGAAATTGGGAAAATAGTCACCATTACCGCCTCCTATATTTTCTTCTTCCATGATTTCAGCCCATATCACATCTTGACTGTAAAAATGAAGGGCTTCCCTGCATGTGAGTAATCCACTGGAGATTCATGAGTTGTTGCCTTTCCTATGGTCACAAGCTATTAATCTTAGTAATGTAAGGAATTTTTAGAATTGTCAGGAGGCTTCCCGGCGTAAGGAATTGTCTGAATTCTCAGGAACCTGTGCAAGTGTGAAGATGTGCGTGTGAAGCGTCTGTAACCTGTACAAGCGTAAGTATTTGCCTGTGAAGCGTTAGAAGTCTGCACCGGGATACGGAATTGTTTGAATTTTTGGGAGCCTGTACAAGCATAAGGATACACATGTGAAGTGTTGGGAGCCTGCACTGGCATAAGGAAGTGTTGGAATTTTCGGGAGGCTGCACTGGCATAAGGATTTTGAATATTTGGGACCCTGTAAAAGAATAAGAATTGGTGTCTGAAGCGTTGAGAGCCTGGCCAAGCATAAGGAATTATTGGCATTGTCATGGGGCTACCCTGGTGTAAGGATTTACAGTGCAGGGTTTTGCATGTGATGTGTCAGGATCCTGGATAGGCATAAGGATTTGCATGTGAAGCGTTGGGATCCTGGACAAGAGCAAGCAACCATGACAAGGGTACACCGGCATGCCACCATACATGAGCTGTCAGGCTGAGTCTATGTTGAAGCAGTAATTAGGCTATTTACAACTAGAACTTTGACTGTGACACGTAAAAAATGATTTATAATGTAATTTAAAGGGTTCTACTATTCAAGAATAGTGGTGGTGAGTGCTATTGAGAACCCTAGGTGCAGTTTTACCAGTTGTATTACTATAATAGAAACTACAATAATCAAAATTATCATTTTACCTGATTATTACCCAAGAGTAAAGCTGTTTTGAACAGTTGACTACGTAGGGTATTCAAGAGCAGGATGAGGAAACAATTCTGGCTGTGAAAAGCCTCCTTTTTATCCTGAAGTGGGGTGGAAAGGGTGCTAGACCTCTCCATGTAGAGAAAGTGAAGATCTTTCACTCTCTGGGACAGGCTTGTGGTTTGCAAAGACCTTTATTAACCTGTATTGGGCTCAGATGTGGTTTCATTCACCAATACAGGGTGAAAACTTTCAGCTGGGGACCTCACAGCCTGATTCTGACGTGTATGACGCATAGAATGCTGTACAGAAACTGTATGGGACCCCAGTGATGACTGACATATGAGGTATCAAAGTAAAAACAAGCTCCTTTGTCTGTTTTACACCTCATATTCATGATTATGGGATATTATCCCATAGCAAGGCTGTATATGACACCAGGTGGGAATCTGACCTTAAAACAGCCATACCTTTGTCAATTATTGAGATAACAACCTCAAAATTGGTTCGGTGTGTAGCCCTGTATGTGCCCTACACAGTGGTACCTAATTCAATATGTGTATCATTAAATATGGCAAAGTTATCCCATGTACAAGATTTTTGTACATTTGCGTGGTATAGGCAAAAAGCTGTATTGAGCTTATTTGCCCCATACCTTTTGTTCTAGTTTAGGTATGGGGAAATGGATTTCACCATCAGATAGCCCTGATTGTGCTCTTTCCAAGAAGACCCCACTTCAGGTATCTCATGCTAAAACTGCAAACGTTAGATGAGAGGTGAATGTTTTGTCCACCCTTATTTGGCCTGAATTTGGCCATAACTCAAGTAAAACTGGTGCTAGCTCAGTTTGGCTAGTACCATTGAATAGACCTGGCTTAAAGCTTCATTTTTAATACCCATTTGATGGGGTTAAGCATCTCCTTCTGGATTTTAGATGAGAGATTAAAATTAAGGTTTATGCTTGGCAATAACTTTGAGCAGGAATAGCTTTGTTATTCTTTGTCCTATGGTGATGGGACTTATATTTTCAGAAATGGGTGGGTTTCCTCTTTTGTTTGATAACATTTGAGCTGATTTGGCTCAGCTCCATGTTTTGGTGGTATCTTGGCTATACCATTGGTTTATGGTATTTTGGCTGTCATGCTTGTGCTCTGGCTTTGAGTCACAGGCTGACATACCCTCCCTCTAAAAAAGGCTCATCATTGGTGGGACTTTTCAGTCCTCCTAGAGACTCTGAATCTTCTTCAATGAAGGTTCCCATCTGGTATGGCATCTTCTGCCAACCATTTGTCTTTATCAGCTGTTTGGTTCTTGAATCTGACTAAATATTGTCTTTGATCTTTCCCATTAAGTCTGATTTTCCTGGCCCTGATGATCTTACTCACAGGTCCTGGGGAGTCCTCTACTTCCCCTATTTCTGGTGGTGTGGGGTTCTTCTTCCTGGAGGGGAATTTACCCTCTTCTGTTTGGAAGTATGGCTTGACCAAACTCACTTGAAATACTGGGTGTTTCCTGGAAAACTCCTCTGTGAGCTTGACTTCCACTGTATTCTTGCCTACCAACCTAATGATAGTGAAGGGCCCTACAAATGAGTCTCTGATCTTTTTGGGTCCTTTAAGATTGTTGAAGTTCAGTGTAGACACTAACACCTGGTTCCATGTGTGTCTTGTCCCACCTCTGCTTATTATAATCTTTTGCCTCAGCTATGCATTTAGCAGCTGTGTCACAAGCCCTTTTCCATGTATCATGGAAGTCTTTGGCTGTGGGGTGAATGGTTAGAAGATTCCTTTTCAAGTGATCAACAGGCAACAAGGGATTCCACCCTTCCTCTACCAGTGTAGGTGTTTTTCCTGTGGTATAGTGCTGGCTTGTATTATAAGCCAGTTGGACAGCTGGTAGAAAGGTAACCCAGTTATGGGAATAACCCTCATGGTCCTTGTATTCCATGCCATAGGCACAGAACCTTCTGAGGATGTCCTCTGTTTCCTGGATCATCCTTTCAGCTAGGCCATCTGTTTGTGGATGGTAAGCTGTGGAAAAAGAGAGCTTGGTGCCAAGCATGTCATACAAGTTGGTCCAAAATTCAGATGTGAACTTTGGGTCCCTATCACTAATGATGATCTTAGGGACTCCACAGGTACATATGATGTTATTCCAAAATAACAGAGCAGTATCCATGGCTGTGTCCTCCTGGTGGCATGGTAGACACCTCTTGCTCTGGCTGAACCTATCAACTATGATTAAGCAGGCATTTTAGCTTTCTTTGCCTCCTGGGACAAGTCCTGTAGCCCAGCTCATGTTGATGGTTTCCCATGGGTGTTTGGGTTCTTCTATATGTTGAAGTAACCCATACTTCTTCCCATGTTTCCTATTTGCCTTTTGGCATCTTTCAAAAGTGTTGATGTATTAACTCAACTCTTGTTCCCACTTGGGCCACCAAGCTGTGCTTGCTACCCTCTCCTTCGTCCTGTCTTCACTCATGTGTCCCATATAGGGGCAGTCATGGAATTCCTGTAGGATCAGAGAGATGTGGTCCCTGTCTACCACTGTGAGTGCACTTGGGTGTCTTTCTCTGTGGTAGAGAAGGCCATCTATAAGGAGGAACTTTTGTCCTATAGGCCCTCAACCAGGGTTCTTCCAGCTGGGATTCCAGTTCTGGACTCCTGTACGTTTGTTGAAGGAGCTGTAGTAATATGCCAAACTGTTTGTGTTTGGCATAAAACTTCAGTACTGCACTAAAAAATTCATTGTGCAGTTCAGAGGAGCTTATTCCCAATATGGGAGTTTCTGTTCCCTCTGAATCAGTTTTTCCACTGTTAAGGGTACCACTTTCTGGTGCCCACTCAGAAAATCTGAAGTTCTTCTTCCTATCTATTTCCATTAAATGGATAGGGATTTTGGCTGAAACTTCAGGGTCATAAGCTGGATTGCTCTTGACATTATCCAGTGGCCATCTGCTAAGGCCATCTGCATTGATATAAATTTTACCTTCCTTGTATATGATGGTCATGTTCCCTCTATACTCCTGGATGGCTATTTTCCATCTCAGCATGTGTCTATTTGTAGTCTTCATGTTCAGTAAAGACTTCAAGGCTGTGAAGTCTGTGTAGACTTCATAGACTGCACCCTCCAAATATTAATGAAGTTTATCCAGATCCCAGACCAGAAATAGACATTAAGTCTGGGTGGCCCCATACCTGGCTTCTGAATATTTCAGTTGCCTTGGGATGTAGCAAATTACTACTTCTCTTGGTTCACCATCCACAATTTGTCTTTGGTGAAGGGCTGCTCCTAGGCCTTGACTACATGCTGCATCTATGTATCACTTGAATGGTAGTTAATAGTCAGGTAACATGAGCACAGGTGCATTTGTGAGTTCACATTTGATCCTCTCATATGCATCCCTCTTTTCCTTGGTGATTTCAAAGACTACATCTTTTGAACACAACTTGTATAAACTACTAGTTATGTGGGCAAAATTCCTTATGTGGTTTCTATAGTAGCTAGCAAACCCAAGGAGAGATTGCATCTCTTTGATGCTCTTTGGTAATGGCCTTTGCAGTACTCCTGCTAATTTATTCTGGTCAATTGCCAGACTAAGACCTAAGACTTTATGTCCTAGAGACAGTAGCTCTTGTTGGCCAAAATTACACTTTTTCAGTGAAAATTTTAGATTGATGGGTGTACATTTGCTTAGCACTCTGTCTATGTAATGTACATAGTCTTCCCATGTCTCTGAGTATATAATGATATCATCAATATATACCACCATCCAGCCTTCCAATATTTCTTTTTTGAAATATTGTGTCCATCATCCTTTGGAAGTGGGCTGGTGCATTCTTGATGCCAAATGGAATCCTGGTATGATCATATATGCCCATATTGCATATTATTCTGAGTAATTTCATGGAGTTTGGTTTAACTCCATTTTGGTGGGAGCCTTTCATACAATCCATTTTGGTTATGTATTTGGCTTTTTCCCGTTTATATAAGGCCTGAGGTATCCTGGGTATAGGGTACCTGTCTGCTTTTGTGTAGTTATTCAGAGCTCTGAAGTCTCCACACAGTCTAGACTTGCCATCATGCCAGGTGATTAGGACAGGGGTGGTTATTTCCACTATTTCATTATGTCCAATCTTCTTGATGACATCCATGTTGAAGATTTCATTGATATGTTTCTCAATTTCCTTCCTGGTTTCCAGGCTTTCTGGATGAGGAGGTCTCCTAAGCATGGGTGGATAAGGTCTTTCCACATCCAGATACAGCTCTATATCATGGCCTTTAATCTTGCCTAATGGTTCTTCACCAATGGCAAATGCTTGTCTGTTGTTTCTCAGCATCTTCAGTAAACTTAGTTTTTGTCTACTGGTGAGGGTAGTGCTAAACTGTCCCTCTCTGAATTCAGTCAGAAGTTCTTCTAGTGGATCTTGAGAAGATATATGGTATATATCAAGTGAAAATTTCTTTTCCTTGTTGGTACCAATGGTAATGTGCCTATTTTTACTGTTATGAATATCTATGCCATACATCCTCTGGTAGTCTGTTCCCAGTAAGAACCCTTGGATGTGGGCATCGTTAAGCACTAAAACCTCTGGGTTGAGTCTGATATTGCCCTTCCTGTGGGGTATAATTATCTCTTTGATAATTGTACCAATTAAAGTCATCTTCCCTGAGGCACTTTTAAAGCTCTTTGCCTTGGTGGGCAAGAGCTGTTTTTCCCAATGTGGGAAGTAGTTATCCAGATATTCTCTGGCCACTATGGAGCAGTGTGCTCCACTGTCAATGATCAGTGGATGCTGAGCATTGTCAATACAGACAGTCATTTTTGTGGCTGCTCCATATATATATGCCATCCCTTTGGTTGGTGTAACCAGAAATGTTTGTGCATCTTGTGTGTGTTTGCACAAGTTTTTATTGGCAGTATCCTGTGGCATGCCTGCTTCCAACTGTATGTCCTGAATTTCTAGTGGGGTTTCCTCTTGGTATTCTACTAAAAATTCTTCCTTTGGGTCTTGGTCATCATCATATAGGTCTCTGATGGCATCACCCATAGAGTCTGATTCCAAATCCTCTGTTGGGGATTGCTCCTCTGGGACTTTCTCAATGGCATAGACTTTTTTCTTTGCCTTTGGACAGCTGTTGGCATAGTGGTCTGTTAAACCACAATTGTGACAAGAATTTCTCTTCTTTGCTACTTCTGCCACTCTTTCTTTGGGTTTGTCTTTAAACTCCACCCTGAAAGGTTGTTTCTGTTTGAAACCACTTCTCTTCTATGGGGTGAATTTCCCAATATTAGTCCTTTTCCGTATGTCTTGTAAGGTATTAGCAATGTCATCTAGAGTGCAATTTTGGTTGCATCTGCATTTTACTGCATGCTCTAGCTGTTCTGGCAGTTGTGTCAGAAGCTTGTGATTCCTAATTTGGATGTTCATCTAAGGATCAATGGCTTTAAGTCTTTTAGACTGTCTAAGACACCACTAATATGGATCTTTTCCCACAGAGTATTTGTCATTGTCAAATGACATGGTCTTTTGCCATATCCAAGTTACATCACTGTACATTTGGATGATTTGAGTCTTCCACCATGGCCAGTTCCTTCTGCCATGGATTTCTTTCATTTCTGTGTACCATATATTAGCATGACCTTTAAATGCAGTATTCAATCTAGCAGTAATCCAGCAGTCTGGTATGCTTGATACATTAATGAAGAGTCCATCAATATAATCTATGAGTTCCATATGATCATATTCTCCTGTTTCAGAGAATTTGGCCATCTTGAGGCCTCAGGAAGCTGTTTCAAGGCTTCCTTCTCTGAATAAGACATGCGATCTCCATCCTGGTATTGTGATGGAGATTTTTCCTTATTCATAAAAATGGCATCTGGTTTGATGTCATCTGGTTGATATGGATTTTCCATAACTTGGCCTTGTGGTTGGGGAGTCAAGTTATGGTAGACATTAAACAATTTGTTTATGTCTTGGTCCAGACAATCCCTGTCCCTTTTGCTGTGGTGTTGTTCTTCAAAGACTAGATTCAGTCTTTTGTTAGTTTCTTCACAGGCTTTGCTCAATTGAGCTTGTCCTTCTTGAATATTTTTAACTATTTTTTCCATGGAGGCCTGTACTTCTTTCATCCTCTGATGGCTGGCTTCAAGTTCTGCAAACTGCTTTGCAGATTGTTCAGAATATTGGGACATTTTTAACCACAGTGTATCACTGTTGATGTTACTCTCAGATGTGACAATGTTATGTTCAGTCTGAGTGGGGGTAATGTTTCTATTACTAGGACTACTCATTCTAGAGTGGTTTACAACTACCTCTGGTTCTTGTGTACTTCTTTTACCAAATCTAACAGCTTCTGAATCATAGGGTCTGACTCTTTCCTCCTCTGGTTGAAGGAGGCTTTGTTCTTTCCCTTGTTCCCTTGTCTTCTCCTGGAAACTTCCTGGAATTGTGAAGAATGGTGACTCTTGGCCACTGATCTGCTGGTCTCTGAATGGTGTGAAGCCACTGGAGAGCTTATTTGGCCTGCTCCTTGTGAGCCTGAAGGAATCTGAGTAGGCCCTGTCTGGTTTAACTCTTCTTCTATAGCTTGGATAGTGGCTTGATTCTCCCTTATCATCTGTGCCCTTGCCTCCAGGAGTCTGAACTGCCTGGTAGGATTCCAACCTTTGGTGATTACCATCAGGTCTTTGAAGTCTATCTCTTTGAGACAGATCTTCTGGCAACTTGCTCCAAGTTCTGCCCAGTGAGATGCCAGGTTGAACCTCTTGTTGTCCATGCTCCATTGGAATAGGTCCTTGAGGAGTTGGTGGAGTGGAAGAACTTGATCTATGTCTTTGCAGTCCTCTGGTTTGAGGTCTCCATTGAATTGGAGTGTGAATGGAAGGGTTGATATTATCTCCCTCATTGTTTTGCCATCCAATATTGTGTCCAGGGTGTCCTCTTTCAGGTCTTCTGGTTCTGGACAAGTTTTCCCTGTCCTCTGGCTGGTGCCTTTGGAAGCCAAGATCTCTGAGGTGTACAGGTGACATGTTAGTGTTTGCAAGCAGTCAAAAACTTTATGATCTTAGGGTATTTACCTTTGACTGTGCCTTGTACAAATTTGTTGTCTGCTGATTTGGGCAATTTACCTTTAGAGGTTACAACTGGGTTAATTATAGTAATTTCCCCTGTACAAGTTATTAAGGTTGGTTTACCTTGTATTGATGCAGAGTTTTGTGGTTTTCTACTTCTCTGGGTGGCGTTTGGTGTCCACTTCTTTGCTGTAATCAGGCCTTCACTGTGCCTCTTTCCTTTGTCCTTGCTGCCCTCTGGTTCTGAGGGTGTCACTGGTGTGTTGGCCTGTGACTGGGTCTCAAATGGGATGTAGTTTTCTTCCACTGAATCAAGGTAGGAAAAAGAGGTCTTATTTAAGTTAAGAATTCTCAAAATGCTGGTTTTGCACATCTAAGAATGGCCTCTGGGCTTGTATGTTACTACAATATGCCCTGTATAATGACAGTGTAATTAAATCAACAATTCCACATCAGAATTACAGCTTTTGATGCCCTGTCACACTGTTTGTGTGCCAGTATCCCACACATTCACTTGTGGTTTTCAAGTGTAATCTGTACAAGTGGCTCTATATAAGTGTAATCGAGTTAACAATACACTTAACCATGCCTCAACTGTTGGTTTTACAGTCAGAGGTGTCCTTATTCAATAAAGAATACAGGACTTATTGATGGCTTATGTGTTTCTATATATAAAACACGCCAAAAATAAAGGTTTTTGTGGGTATTAACCATGTGGCAAGTACTCTTATAATATGAGTAAAAAGGTGGTATATATACCTAATAAAAAGGAAAAATATATATAATATATATATATTAACAAAATATATGCCTGCAAAGAATACAAAACTTTTCAGAAAGTGAGAAATAAGAGAAAAATTCACTTATAAAGGTCTAAAAAAAGGTTTAAAACACGGCCAGGGCCCCAAAATGTCAGGCTGAGTCTATGTTGAAGCAGTAATTAGGCTATTTACAACTAGAACTTTTACTGTGACACATAAAAAATTATTTAAGATAATAGTATTTTGAGTCAAACAAAAATTTAGAATGTAATTTAAAGGGTTCTACTATTAAAGAATAGTGATGGTGAGCGCTATTGAGAACCCTGGGTGCGGTCCTACAAGTTAGATTACTATAATAAGAAATACAATAATTAAAATTATAATTATACCTGATTATTACCCAAGAGTAAAACTTTTTTGGACAGTTTACTATGTAGGGTATTCAAGAGAAGGATGAGGAAACAATTCTGGCTATGAAAAGCCTCCTTTTTATCCTGAAGTTGGGTGGAAAGGGTGCTAGACCTCTACATGTAGAGGAAGTGAAGATTTTTCACTCTCTTGGACAGGCTTGTTGTTTTCAAAGACCTTTATGAACCTGTATTGGGCTCAGATATGGCTTTGAAACCACATCTGGGAAGTTTTCACCAATACAGGGTGAAAACTTTAATCTGGGGACCCCACAGCCTGATTCTGACGTGTATGACGCGTAGAATGTTGTACAGAAACTGTATGGGACCCCAGTATTGACTTACATATGAGGTATTGAAGTAAAAATAAGCTCCTTTGTCTTTTTGACACCTCATATTCATGATTATGGGATATTATCCCATAGCAAGGCTGTGTATGACACCAGGTGGGAATCTGACCTTAAAACAGACATACCTTTGTCAATTCTTGAAATATCAACCTCAAAATTGTTTCAGTGTGTAGCCCTGTAAGTTCTCTACACAATGGTACCTCATTTGATATGGGTATCATTGAATATTGCAAAGGTATCCCATGTACAAGAGTTTTGTACATTTGTGTGGTATAGGCAAAAAGCTGTATTGAGCTTATTTGCCCCATACCTTTTGTTCTAGTTGAGGTATGGGGAAATGGATGACACCATCAGATAGCCCTGATTAAGATCTTTCCAAAAAGACCCCACTTTAGGTATCTCACGCTAAAACTGCAAAATTTAGATGAGAGGTGAATGTTTTGTTCACCCTTATTTGGCCTGAATTTGGCCATAACTCAAGTAAGACTGGTGCTAGCTCAGTTTGGCTAGTACCATTGGATACTCCTGGCTTAGAGATTCATTCTGAATACCCATTTGATGGGGTTAAGCCTCTCCTTCTGGATTTTAGATGAGAGGTGAAAATTAAGGTTGATGCTCGGCAATAACTTTGATCAGGAATAACTTTATTGTTCTTTGTCCTATGGTTATGGGACTTATAATTTCAGAAAGGGGTGAGTTTCCTCTTTCCGTTGATACCTTTTGAGCTGATTTGGCTCAGCTCCATGTTTTGGAGGTATCTTGGCTATACCATTGGTTTATGGTATTCTGGCTGTCATGCTTGTGCTCTGGTTTTGAGTCACAGGCTGACATGAGCCATTTCACCCCTTTTTCATGTGAGCCATCATATAACCCAAATTCCAACCCATCAAAACCACGTGTATACTTTCCTGCGCATTATCACACCCTTATTCTCCAATCACCCTCTAACTCCCAGATGCATACAGATTCCCTCATTCTTCTAATTGAGATGAAATTGTATTACCATCCCTGATGCAATATTCAGCTCCCTTGCCAATCTCAGCTTCTTGGCCACATTGTTTTTGCTAACCTCCTTGAGCATTGTGCAGACATACCCACTAGTTTTGTGTTTTTGTTGTCCTGTGCTGGATCAGCATAATGAGCAGATGTACTATTGGCCCACACTACCTGAATGAGCCCATGACATTTGGATAGATCAATCCAGAAATTCTAATGTGGGAAAATCAATTGTTCCCCTGTACACTGTTTTGATGCATCGCTTTGGATTTTGCCTGTTTGCTTATCAGCTTGAAACCATCATCCCAAAGCATAAAACAATGCATTGTTATCAACATGAGGAAAGCTTTTGAATCTGTTCATGGTGAAAGTGAGTTTGGAAGAAAACTCAAATGCCCCCTGATTTGTGCAAATATTGGCTTCATAGTTGAGTTGATCAAAGGACAGAACCCCCAATGACTTGTAGCAATTTTGAGTCTTTTGAAGTAATTTATCCCTAACATATGTTAAGGATTGACGCAGAATGCAACCCACTGAGCTAAGATTTGTGCCTTGGGTCCAGCATTCTTCTTTTGCATATTCAATTCTCCCAAGGCTTCCATGAACCCCCAATTGTTTGTTCTTTGTGCTGCATTTGCGCCACCCAATCAGAAACATGGATCCCTCCAGTGATGCCCCATTTGTTGCAATCAGGTGAGTGAATTTTCTTTTGCAAAATAACAATTTTCATAATTCATCCCATTGATTGACCTTGACTTCACTCATTGTTGTGAATGGTCTGAATTGGACAAGGGCAATGAGCAATCCGGTTGAAGGGAAAATTGCCATTCAGCCAAATTGAATGCATTTGATCTGATTGACATCCAAAACCCTCCAAATTTCACTTGTGGGCATCTTTGCTGATACTGGCATTGATATTTGTGCTGTTGGTCAAGTGGAGGGAAAAAACCTATTATTTTAGGTGATTTTGGCCTCATTTGTCTTTTGGGATGTCCCACTATTCCCAAATGGTTGAGGGAACACTTTGCGTTGAAGAAGACAAGATATCAGATACTGATTCCTCCCATTTGAAGCTAAGGCCTTTTGGTTCCAGAATGGTGCCCAATGCCCAATGAGCTTTATTTGGCAGGCATCTTTCACTTCCCTGTTGGAGCCCACATGGCATTGGCTTGATCTAAAATGACTAAAGCCAATGTTCTTCCATGGCGCCCAATGAGGGTGCCACATAAATGACAAAGCATATATATATATCTATATATATGGTGAGAATAAGTGAGACACTCACAATTTCCTTCCTCACACCAATGCTTTGCTGCAAGTTCCCTTTTACGCCCCTTTGCTTTTTTTGTGAATGGAATGCTTGCACAGGAAAATGAAATGAAACCAAAGGATTAATGACTGTTAAGTGAATTATTACTTTAGCCTAAATCTGATTTTGGTTGATGAATTTTTTTTATTTTCCAATAAAAAAGAAAGATTTCCTCCAAATTTTTCAAATTGCTGATCTCAAGTACCTGAGCCTAAAATAATGCAGAAGTTACTGTATTATTCAGTTTGATAGATTGATGTTCCAATTCAAGGAGTTTCCAACCATGTGGAATATTGCAAGCAGACGCAAATGCAATAAGCACTCCACTGCTTATCTCTCATCATCCTAGTGCTCTTGAAAGAACCAGTGCCATTTTGCCTATTATGAGCTGGGTGAAATGATAAAACCCACTTCCTGCAATTCCCCGGCGTGTTATAATTGCTGGCACAACTGCCTGACTCAGTTTGCATCATGGCAGAGTATTTTCAATGGTATACAGAGGCATGCCTCCATACAAAGGTAGTTTTTTTTAATTCTTACTGAGGCATCCGGGAAGTAGTAGGAGAGGTAGTCACAATTATTAAATTCATAACTCACTTTCTAAAATAAAATTACAATATATCTGATACAAAGCTAATCTAAATTGGGTCAATCCTGGTTGTAAGCTTAGCTGACCTGGGTAGAGTTAATGTGACCCCATCACTTGAACCAAGAACACACTTAGCCACCTGGGAATCCCCAAAGTCTAATATCAAGCATCTTGAAAATTCAAATCTAAGAGGTACAGCTGGGCTAAAAGACTCTGATGAGAAGAAACTTCTATTCAGTAAATTACATATATACTTATTAGTACAAACCACATGGGCTCCACTAGAATTTTACCCTCTGAAACCTTTTTGGGAATGTCAATGAGTGATAAAGTCCCTTTCACTGAGCTTTTTCTCCAGTCATCTGAGCATACCATCAAACCACAAATGCCTTCCGCACAGAATGCCCCTAATATACCATAGCAAATTCAATTTATTCTGAGATTCTTGTGACACGCCAAAATGTCTTTGATGGCCACATTTTGTTTTGAGCTTGTGAGTTTGTCTTTCATTCCATGGACTTTAACCTATGTATGTGCACCTACCATGTTGTATGCAATCATCAAGTGGATAACTGTATCCATTGGATCTTCCAGTTCCTTGTGCAGCTTTTTCAATATCTCACTGTCAGCCCTGCCACCTTCAATGCTAATTGTGCTGCACATTGCTTCAATTTACTCAAGCAGGAGGCAAGGTATTCAACTGCTCCCCTTTTGAGTCCAAGGGAATTGGTGGCATTTGTTGTTGGTGCAACATATGGTTTGGTTGCAATCACAGTGTATGAGACTAAAGTGATGTATTCAAACATAACATTCCTGAAAATTTTTTTTGATTGGATTGGAGCGGTCAAGAAGGCTCTGAACCATTTTGAAGAAGGAGTGTTCAGATTTTGGGATATTATCTGGAGTTTCTGCTTATTCCTTCATCAATTTGAGATTCCAAATGTTATTATCAAAAAAGCCTCCTGTTTATGTTGCCTTAAAAAAGCTAACCCTATACATATTGCAATTTTTCTTGTGTGGTTCATCAGCCAAATAATAATGTATCATTCAAAAAGATAACAATCACCTGCAATATTGAGCTCCTCAAAGCACACTGAAATTTTAAGCTCTTGGTTACTGTTAACATTAATAACAATGGGAAGGAATGTAACAGCATCATTTGTTGGTAAATTTTCCCATCAATATTTGTAAATACTTTTGATATCATCAAGCCCCCTTGTAAATTATTCTTCAGTAATATTGGACTGATATTTCAAAATGTCTCCAAACTCTTCAATGAAGGATAAAAATATTCCTTGAGAATTAGAGGAGGATGACACTTTGTTCTCAGGGTCAGGAACTATATCAGTCATATCTTGACCCATTTTATCATGTTTAATTATCTCCCATTCTTGAAAGGCTTGAATATTTTGAGGAGAGGCAGTAGGAGTTTCATCATGGATTGTTTCATTTAGTATGGGGGGCTTTCAGTATGCTGAGGTTCATTATCAATATGGTCTACTTGAACATTGATGATGTAATCACCTTGATCTGCAGAATCTTTTGCGGCTTCAAAGGTACAACATTTTTTGTTGGTTTTTTTGGTGGAATTCATATTTTGTCTTTTTCCTAAACCTTTTCCTGGAGCTCCAATTACCACTTGAGATCCTTCAGTTAGAGATTCTCCCACCTCCACACCTTCCCATATATTGTAGGCAGTCATTTTTAACGTTTTTGTATTGAATTAGTAATGGACTTACAGTTCAAATCCATCTTGAAGAGGCTCATTGCTTCAGAAATCTTTTGATTTACATAATCAGGAATTTTACTATCATTTTGAATTTTTTCCAGCCTTGGGATTGTTTGAGAAATGCTTGAGACAAATCGTTCCTTGGGTATAATTTCAACCTCCCCACTGAAAATGACATCATCTTGCCCAGCATCTTCTGTTGGTGCACAAGATTCAACAGTCTTTTCCTTCTCATAGCTTTTAAAATTTTCTTTCTGAGAGGTTGGAGGCTGAGCTGAAAGAAAGGCTATGACAAAACTATCAGGTTTGGAGAGATTACCAATATTCAAGATAAATCTATGTTCACATTCTGGAAGAACTGGTGGATCTGGATTACTTTCATGTGCCAGGCTCTCTACTTCAATGCCTAATTCACGACTCCTGACCATATCAGAGATTTCAATGCCACTCTCTGGGGCTGACGCTCCTAGTTCATTGAATTTGGTTGAATTTCCCGGGTTTTGGGGAATAGTGGAGGTAGTTTATTGAGTAAAGAGATGGTGATGGGTTGAGGGATAACTTGATTGAAATTATTTGAATAAAAAGATTAAAATGGACAAAAAACGCGGGAGTACTGAGAGTGGTGGAAATAAGATAAGTTTATAATAATTGATTCTTTTTTAGGTAATATCAATATTGGAGAATTTTGGAAAGTTTGAAAGAAGTTAAATATTGATTTAAATCAGTTCAATAGTTAGTCAATCTTCTAGAAAAAAGACATTTTATAACCACAAGCTGACCAAACAAAACCCACCCATAAACAGCCTTGGAACCTTCCATCAATGTCTATTGAACTTGCAATGGATTTGCAAAATATGATTTGTTAAGAAATTCAAGGAGGTGATGTGTTGCAAATTATTTCATATAATTAAAATGAAATCACTTCCTTGTGAGAAATTGAATGAAGTTGACTAGTGAGAAACCTACTAAAATAAACTTTCTGAACTATTCAGCGCTCATGAGGTAAGGACTAAGGAAACATCAGGGCAAATTTTGCATCAATCACTGGCAATTGACTTCATGTCCCCCCACTTTCAGTATAAAATCTTGCTTTGGTCACATTAATGTCACATTATAGTCACTGGATTTAATGGGTCACATCACATCAGCATAAAGACAATGTCAATTGTCACATGTGTCACATGAGTATGTCACTCAAAGCCCAAACCCATATCAACACAATTCGCAAGGTTTGGGTAATTAAGCCTCATGGTGCAAGCCAGCAGTTTGGCATGCTCATATTTGTGCATGAGATGACTTCCACCCCGCCACCTGATCATCTCACCCCTTTACCATGCCTACTCTCATGCATGAATTGGCTTCCACATCCCCGCCTAATCCTCTCCAACCCTTAACATGCTTACACTCCCGCACTGCCCTCAAGATGTGCCTCTGCGGCAGCGCCCCCATATCTTCCTTCACCCACCCTCACGCTTCCGCACCTGTGCCGCTTAACATGCTCACACTCCTGCTGTGCCCTCAAGATATCCTTCCAACGCCACCACCTCATCTCTGCGCCCCCCACCTTGTCTTCTCCACCGCTTACAATCCTTATGCTCATATAGTGCGCCCCCGACATGCCTATGATGCTGCCCTCATACCTCCTTACGCTTTTGCACCCCCGCCCCTTACAATCCTTATTCTCCCGCAGTGCCTCAAGATATCCTTCCAATGCCTGCACCTCATCTATGCGCCCCCGCCTTGCCTTCTCCACTGCTTACCATCTGCACACTTCCATATTAGATCCATAGGGTACGGTGGGTTGTTGGTGTACACAATAAACCCAATCACAGAAATATGCTGAGTGGCCTTCTCCACCAGCATTGTCTCACGGAAAATTTGTGGGGGTATTCACAATTTTGTGGTTAGGGTTTAAATCATGAGAATCACAAACTAAAGCCTAATAAGTGGAATATTTAAGAGGAGAATTGTGTCTCCTGTTTCCCCAACAAAACCATTTTTTTCATATCATCCAGATGGAAAACTTTGCTTAGTCCTTACCTCATGAGCCTTGAATAGTTCAAAAGGTGACTTTAGTAGGTTTCTCACTAGTGAGCTCTATTCAATTTCTCACAAGGAAGTGATTTTATTTTGATGACATGAAATAACTTGCAACACATTTCCTCCTTGAATTTCCCGACAAATTATATTTTGCAAATTCAATACAATTTCAATAGATATTGATGGAAGGTTCCAAGGACTTTGATGTGCAGGTTTCTTTTGCTCAGCTTGTGGTTCTAAAATGTCTTTTTTCTGGAATATTCACTAACCATTGAACTGATTTAAATTGATACTTAACTTCTTTCAAACTTTCTAAAATTCTCCAATAGTGATATTACCTAAGAAGAATCAATTATCTCAAACTTATTTTACTTCCACCACTTTCAAAACTGCAACCTTTTTTCTTCAATTTTGATCTTTGTATTCAAAAAATTTCAAACAAGTTATCAATCAACTTGTCACCATCTATTTACTTAATAACCTTCCTCTGCTTTGGCCCTAACCCCAGAAAATTTAACTGAATTAAATGAACTACAAACCTTAGCCCCAGAGAGCGGAAGTAAAATCCCTGATATCGTCAGTAGTCATGATTTAGGCATCGAAGTAGAGAGCCTGGCACATTAAAGTAAGGCAGATCCACCAGTCCTGCCCAAATGTGAGCATAGATTCATCTTGAATATTTGTAGTCTCTCCAAACCTGATACTTTTGTGATAGCCTTTCTTTCAGCTCAGCCTCCAAGCTCTGAGAAAATGAATTTTAGAAGCTATGAGAAGGAAAACACTGTTGAACCTTGTTCACTAACAGAAGATGTAAGGTTTGTCTATGAAACTGCTGATAATAGTAGCAAAATCAAGAGTACTATGACTTTCCTCAATAGAAATATATAATATAATAAAATATTATAACCACAAATTTAAATATAATTATTAAAAATAATTATATATAAAAAAAATAAATTTAATTATTATTATGAAAATATAATAATAAAAAAAAATTATTATAATAAATTATAATCATTCTATTATTGTTATAGTCACTGACAGTTATAACAATAAGAATTGTAAAGCTCTTAATGAGACAATTAAACGTCCAAATATAAATATTAACCCCTTATAAATAATATAAATATTATTTATAAAAGAATTATAACACACACTGTGCAGAAATAATTCTTATAGAATGAAATTCTATATAAAAAAACTAATACTAGATAAAAAAAATATTGAATTTTTAGAGAAAACTTACTTATAATATTTATTTAATACAAGAAGTTAAACAACAACAGTTATTATATTAAATAATGATTATAAGTTAAACACACGCCTAAAATCAATAATTTTAAGGATAAAACAACTTTTTATGATAAAATTTAAGAGTAAAGAGTTTTGAAGAGGAATTTGTGGATTTTAAAAGATATTTAAGATGAAAATTTTATAATATAAAATATATTATTGATCATTACAACAATAATCTGAATTCTATGACTTCAATTCTTGAATTTACAATTAATAAAGAATAAAATAACTTAAGAATTACTTTAATAATAAGGTTTTATAAATAATAAAACTTTACCTGTTTAAATTTCTAATATGATTGGATTGATGATGAATGATGGACAAAATCAGTGATGAAAAGACTCTTTTGATGTCTTCAGAGCAGCTCTCATGATTCATAATGAATATAGAGGGCGTGCTCAGGTCAAAACTGAAAAACCATACTTAAAAACAAAGTTCTTAACTTAAGGCAACTTGTTTTTAACTCCAATTTAAAGTTACCAGTGTTATTCTTAACTCCATGTAACTTTAATCCTCATTTAAACTAATTCTTTTAAGTTTTTAATATAAATAAACTTATTTATATTAAAGTTCATCACATGAAAAACTTAAAAATAGAGTTTCAAGCAGAAATCTCTTAAACTCAATTTTGAATTAATTTTTAAAGAAATCATAATTTTCTTGAAGCTTAATTAAAAGAGTAAATTTCCAGGCTAATTACCCAGGAAATTTATTTGTAAAAGATACTTCAAATTTGATTTATATATAGTTAATATTAAATTCTAAGCTGTGTGAAATTTTCAAGCAAATCCATTAAGATTTGGATTTGTAATGAATTTTTGAAGTTATTGCTATTTTTCCACGTAAAATAGCAATACACACCAAACCTTAGCTTTTGATAAGGTTTTGATGCTTTTAACTTTGAAGTTTTAAGCTTATTCAAGGTTTTTAAGCTTTGTTAAGCTTTGACAGTTCTTAAAACCTTGCTTTCATGCCTGCATATTGGGATTTACCCTTTGGAAGCTTGAAATTTCTGTCCAAATTGGGATAAAACCAGTTTAAACCTTGAGGTTGGATCAAAGTCTAATCTTAAAGTTTAAATAAGGTTGAAAATCCTCCAATACAGGTGGTCAACCTTAATTGAATCATTGCAGATCCAAAAAGTTGGGTACCCCAGCTCTATTTGGTCTTTTTCCTTTGTCCCACCTTTTTGCGTGGATTTTTCCCTTTTATTGATTTAAAGACATACCATGGCTTTAAACCCTTTTAAATTGAGCTCACGCAGGATTTACATTCTGTATGGCAGATCCTTAGCCAATTCAGTAAATATACACCACACCTCAATTTTAACTAAAATTTTGGTAAGTTTGCATTTACCTTATGCAACTTTAAATTTGAGCTTATTTAAGCTTAAATTTAACAATTTTAAAAAAATGTTAAAAAAGTTACATTAGTACTGTGAGATTCTTAAATCTTCTAATAACACAAGAAATAAGTGTTTTTGGGTATAACACCGTATGGATGTACCCTAGGTTATTTTTGGTCTAGAATTCAAAAATGACATAATATTTATAACTTTTTTTTATCCAAAATAAAGTTATACTTTTTTTTTGTTATTTTTTATTTTAATTTCAACTAAAAAGTCTGTTTAAGAAAAAATTAGCTGTTTATAAAATCATTTGTGGCCTTATGGGTATGTTATACATACCTCACAGGCTCACATTCCCTACCACCAAAAAAAATTGTACTACAATTTTCCTTTGTAGTATACCCCCAAGTTATTTGAGGGGGGTATAATCCACTGTCCAACCTCTCTACTTATACTTTTAAGTATGTAAAGCACACAATTCAAACTTTTTATTGAGCAATTGGTCTTCTCTCATGTCTGAATCTTCTGAGAAACGTTTGGGAATCAGGTATTTTGCTTTCTACAATCCACTCATCTTCATGTTGTGGATTTTTATACCTGACTAAGTATTCTCTTTCATTTTTTCCCCTAAGTCTTCTTTCTTTCAAGACCTTTAGTACCTTTTTCTCCTCACTTAGATCTAGTGGGGGTACTTCTAACAGTGTTTCATTTCTTAAAGGAAATAATTCCTTGTCACTTGAAGTGTAATGCTTTACTAGACTGACAGGGAATGTTGGATGTTTATTTTCCAGTTCTCCTGACAGTTCTACTTGTACTGCATTTGTCCCAAGAAGGTCTTTAATAATAAATGGTCCTGCAAAGTAATCTTTCAATTTCTTTGGGCCTTCAATATTATTGAAGTTCAAGGTTGAAACTAGTATTAAGTCCCCTACTTTGAATTCTGGGGTTTTATGACTTTTATCCCATTTCTGCTTAGCCTATTCAAAGGAATCATTCATGCTTTGATTTTCATGATGTCTCACTTTATCAATCAATAGCTTAAAGCTTGAAGCAGTTGGATGAATTTCAACCAGATCTTTCTTCAAAGTATCAATTGGAAGTTTGGGGTTCCATCCTTTTTCCAACATTGCAGGGGTCTTGCCTGTTGAAGCATGGATGGAGGTCTTGTAGGCTAATTCCAATGCTGGTATAAGAGTACACCAATCATGGGTAAAGCCATCAGAATCTTTAAACTCCAGGCCATAAGCCCAAAATCTTCTTATCATGTCCTCAAGGGTTTGAATCATTCTTTCTGCTAACCCATCTGTTTGTGGATGGTATGCTGTTGAGAATGATAATTTTGTACCCAAAAGCTTATGTAAATTAGTCCATAAGGCTGATGTAAATTTTGAGTCTCTGTCACTAATGATATTTTTAAAGAGACCAGTATGGGATATTACTCTATTCCAGATCAAAAGAGCTTTATCCATAGCTGTGTCATCTTTGTGACATGGTAAAAAGATTGGTGTTTTGCTATATCTGTCTACAATAACAAGACATGCATTGTAACTGTTATCACCTCCAGGTGGTAATGCGGTTACCCAATCCATGTGAACCACTTCCCATGGGGTACTTGGTTCTTGGATATGGATCATCAGACCAAATCTTTTACCAGTAGCTTTATTGGCTTTCTGGCATCTATCACAACTATGACAGTACTCAATGACATCTTTTCTCCAAGATGGCCACCAGGCACATGTCATAATTCTTTCCATTTTTCTGTCTTCAGACAGATGTCCAGAATAAATGTTATCATGGCATTCTAGTATTATTGTGTTAATCAACATTCTACTACATAGGACCATGACACATGTGTGTTTAGATCTATGATATAGTATACCATCAAACAAATGGAATCTTCCATTATCATAAGATGTTTTCCAAATATCATCCAGAGAATTAGCCAATGCTTCATCTTTGCAATCTTTGTCAAGTAGAGCAGTAAGTATATGGCAGTTTCTATCTTGCTTATAGCTTTCTCTAACTTTCTCAAAGAATTCTGTTCCCACATCTGTGATGTTAATTCCTTCAATTGGGATTTGAGGTTCTGCACTTTTAGGAACATAGGCAGGATTTTCAGGTGTATTGGGTAATGCCCATCTACTTAAGCCATCAGCATTCCTGTGAATATTTCCAGCTTTATTTACTATGGTCATATTGCCTCTATACTCCGGTATAGCAATCTGCCATCTTAACATGTGTCTGTTTGGAGTTCTCATGTTAAGAAGTGACTTTACTGCGTTACAATCAGTAATTACTTCAAACACAGTACCATCAAGATAGTGATGAAGTTTTTCTAGAGCCCAAACACGGAAAAGGCACTCCATTTGGCTAGCTCCATATCTGGCCTCAGTAGGTTTAATTTGTCTTGAAATAAAACAAATTGGACCTTCATAAGGCTTGTCATTGACAGTTTGAACTTGATGAAGAGCAGCTCCTAGACCTTCACCACATGCATAAATATACAGCTTGAAAGGAAGTTTCCAGTCTGGCATCAGTAATAATGGTGCATTGGTCAAGGCATACTTGATTTTATCATATGCTTGGATTCTCTCCTGAGTCATTTCAAAAACAGTTTGTTGATCACAAATTCTGTATAATGATCTGGCATGGATTGCAAAATCTTTAAGGTGTTGCATGTAATAACTGGAAAAACCTAAGAAAGACATCATTTCTTTTTTGTTCTGGGGCATTTGTTTCAGTAAAACTGCAGCCACTTTGTTCTGATCAACACCAAGGCTTAGTCCTGAGACTACATGTCCTAGAGCTTTTAACTCATGAAACCCAAAATTGCATTTTTTAAGAGAAATTTTCATGTTCACTTGTAAAATTTTCTTAAGTACTAATGAAAGTCTCTCTAAATGTAATTGCCAGGTTTCTGAACAAATTATAATGTCATCAATATAAATGATTAACCATCCCTCTGATAATTCATGTGGGAAGATAGTATTCATCATTCTTTGGTAATGAGAGGGTGCATTTTCAATACCAAAAGGCATCCTCAAATATTCATAAATACCACAATTAGCAATTATTCTCAATAATTTCCTAGAATGAGGTGTCAAAACATTCTGGTGAAAGCCTTTTAGAGCATTCATAGAAGTGATGAATCTTGCTTTGGATAATTGAGTCAAAGTCTCATGAATTCTAGGGATTGGATACCTATCTGGGATAGTATAGGTATTCAGTGCTCTAAAATCACCAACCATCCTTGACTTATCATTATGCCAAGTAATGATTACTGGGGTTGTGACTTCTACCTCATCATTGTGTCCAACTTTTCTAAGAACTCCCAGTTTCATTAGTTCATTAATATGATTTTCTAATGCTTCTCTAGCCCTAGGGCTAGCTGGGTAAGCTGGTCTTCTTAATAGTGGCGGATAAGGCCTTTCCACATTAAGCATAATGTCCACCTCATGGCCTTTTATAGCCCCAAGTGGCTCATTATCTGAAGCAAAGGCTTCCCTGTATTGAAATAAAATTTCAATAAGCTCTTCCTTCATTTCCAGTGTTAACTCAGGACTAATTTGTGCTTCAATTAATTGATTTGATACAAATTTTTCCTTAGTAACATTTTATGCTTGTTTAATGACAGCAATTTCTCTTTTTTCTAGAGGAAAACAAATTTTTGTCTTTTATTTTCCCCTATAGTGAAATACCTGTCTTTATGATTATTAATATCAATACCATAAATATTGAGATAATCATTCTCAAGTATAAAGCGCTGTGAAGTACAATTATTTATAACAACAATTTCAACTTTCAGTCTTATACTTCCTGCAGGATGAGGAAATATGATTGCTGCTTCAAATATACCCAAGGGGTGCATATTTTGGCTAGCACTGCTGAATGTTATACCTTCAATTGGAATTAATTTGTCTTGCCAATTGGTATAAATTTTGTCAAGATAATATTTTCCAACACAAGTGCAAAAAGCACCTGAGTCAAGATGTATCTTGGCTTCTGTGTTATTTCTCACAATATTAGTGATACAAGATGACCCAGCTGTATAACCTTTACCTCTGGCAGGTTTGGTTTTTTGCATCTTGGCGTCTTGCACATGTATGAGATCTATACATTCATCACTATACTGTGGTAAGTGAGTATGTACCTCAGTGACCTCAAAAGAGACATTAATGTTCTCTATACTAAGTTCTTCTGATACTTCTTCTTCTTCTGAAGGCTCAGAATCACTTTAATGTAAAGATACATCAGTTTCTTTTGTGCCTTCCACTTTTTCAAAATTTATCTCATTGACTCTTGTCTTTTTTGTACAAGTGTTTGCCAAATGAGATGTGCTTCCACATTTATGACATTTCAAAGGAGGTCTGTCATGTGGTTGATTTGGCTTTGAAATTGGTCTCCCACTAGTCTTGTTGTCTATTGGGGTTTTGGACCAATTTCTTCCAATCTTTGTTCTAGCAGTGATGTCCTCCATAGCATTGATATAATCTTCTGTAGAGCAAGGCTCAATACATCTGCTTCTTATAGCATGCTCAAGGTCACCACCAAATTTTCTTAATATCCTTTTATGTACCATTGTTTCAGACATATCAGAATGAAGGGCAGTTAACCTGTCCTTCTGTTTAAGAAACCAAGTCATGGGCCTGTCCCTCTCAATATTAAAAATGGCTTCTTCAAAAGAATTTTCCATTATCAATCTCCAGGAATCATTTGCCCATTTGGAAATAATTTGTTCTTTCCACCAAGGCCAAGAATGTTTACTATGGTCTTGTCTCATTTTATAATACCATTTCTTTGCTGATTTGGTAAATAATGAGTGTAATCTGGTACTTATGTATTCATCTGGTATGTTAAAGTCTTCTTTGAACATATCAATTGTTTTCATAAATTCCATATGATTATATTCTCCTTCACCACTGAAGGTCGGCCATTCTTCTAATCTTGGAATGTCCTTAAAGTTGCAAGCAGTTTCCACATCATGACTTGAAATTTTATGATTTAAATCATTATTCAATTTAAGAACATTTCTGTCAAGAATTGGTATGGATTGCCTTGGCAATTCATTTTTTAGTGATATATTATTAATACTTGATTTAATGTCCTCTTTCAATTCAAGTCTTGCTTTATCACTTTTTTCCAATTGCTCTTGAAGAAGAGCTGCATTGTGACCAGTAGAATTTTCCAAGTTTTGAACTTGTATTTTCAATTCTCTTAACTGTCCAGCTCTAAACGAAATTGAGTTCTCATCTGGTTGATTTAGTAAGGTAACTTTAGACTCAAGTCTTTCACAAATTTGCGTCAAAGACACAATATTGTCTTTATTAACATTTTCAAGGCCAATAATAGTCTTTTGTTGTTCTTTCACTTTTAATATCTCATTACCCAACTTCTGTTGGACATAAACAAATGCTTTAAATTTTGCCATAATTTCTTTATTACAAGATTCAAAGTGAGTTACAAATTTTACAAGATCTATTTCTTTGCGAAAGATTGATTCAATCTTTCCTCCTCCTTGTTTTTGAATTCCATCAAGGTTCTTGCCATATTGAACACATTGTTGATGGCTGTCTTTTCCTTCTTTGGGATTCTGTAATTCTGAGGGTAAGGCTTGTTCCACTTGGGCTTTGCCTTTCCCTTTGCCTTTTGCTTGCCCTTCAGGTTGGTTTTTGGGGCTTGCTTGGGCTTGTTTGGCACTTGTTGAGGCGGATTTTTGCTGGTGGATTGTGAGCCTGAAAGCATGAAAAGAATTACATGCTACACAAGCTCCAAACACTTTCATTAAATTTTCTTTGAATTATTTCAATTGATCTGTGTAAATTCACCTTTTTGTTTTCTTCTATTTTTTATAAATCACTCTTTTAAGATTAGTTGTTATAGTAATCTCATTTCCAAGTCACTCATTTAAACATTTTGTCATTATAGAAATATTGTTTCATCTTTTTTCTATAAAACCCTTTTAATTTGTTGAGATGGGAACTTTGCTTCTATAGAAACAGCATCTTTCTGGCTATATATCAGGTTACTATAACAGTATATTTTCTTCTAAAAGGTTTATCAGTTTATTTGTGTCTTACTTTGATTTTGTATCTACAACATTTAAAGAGGATCATTCTACTTGAGAATGATTCCTCAGATCTCTTAGAAATATATTTTTTTACAAATAAATTAGTAACAACTTCTTGTTATTAGATCTCTCAAATATAAGTAGTTAAAGATTACTTTTAGTATTTTTTTATTGGTGAAGCCCATTTCACCAATGAGAATACCTTTTTAATAGTGACGTCTCTATCAATTAAACCTGATAGTATTCCACTACCATTTTAGTTTATTAAAATTCCTAGTAATTAGACTGGAAGCCACGTTAGAGGCCCCAGGCTAACATGTAAGGTGTGGATGTGAAACTTTGATTAAAAATCAAGTACTTTTCCTGTCCTCAAAATTTGTATAAGGTAAAAATCAATTAAAAATAGTAGGAAATATTATTTTTAAGAGAAAACACGCCAAATTTATTGTTTATAACTTTATTAGTATAAAACAATAATATTATAAAGATTTATTGTGTTACCAACAATAAAAATTTATCCAAAAAATACTCTACAAGAGATATTTTAAGGTTACAAAAGAAATTTATTCAAGAGCAATTTCAATTGGAATTAATTGAGCAAAGAACTGCAAGCAATTAATTAAAGAACAAAGTCTTTCAAAAGAATATTAAAGAGAAAACATGCCCAAAAGTGACCAGAGTGAATTTGGAAACAAAGTGACAAAGTTTACAGTGATGAAAGATGCTTTAATTCACTTTTGGGGTGGTTCAGGGGTAAAAATGATTATAAGAGTTACAAACAATGATTAAAATGATTTTTTCACGTGGTTGAAAGGATTAAGCTGATTTAAAAATGGTGGTTGGAATCTTTGATTGATTGGTTTAACAGTGTTTAAACTAATTAATAAAAGGAAAAGATTCTAACATAATGTTAGCCTGGGGCCTCTAACGTGGCTTCCAGTATAATTACTAGGAATTTTAATAAACTAAAAAGGTAGTGGAATACTATCAGGTTTAATTGATAGAGACGTCACTATTAAAAAGGTATTCTAACTGGTGGAATGGGCTTTACCAATAAAAAAATACTAAAAGTAATCTTTAACTACTTATATTTGAGAGATCCAATAACAAGAAATTGTTACAAATTTATTTGTAAAAGAATATATTTCTAAGAGCTCTGAGGAATCATTCTCAAGTAGAATGATCCTCTTTCAATGTTGTAGGTACAAAATCAAAGTAAGACACAAATAAAATGATAAACCTTTTAGAAGAAAATATATTGTTATAGTAACCTGATATATAGCCAGGGAGATGCTGTTTCTATAGAAGCAAAGTTACCATCTCAACAAATTAAAAGGGTTTTATATAAAAAAGATGAAACAATATTTCTATAATGACAAAATGTTTAAATGAGTGACTTGGAAATGAGATTAATATAACAACTAATCTTCAAAGAGTGATTTATAAAAAATAGAAGAAAACAAAAAGGTGAATTTACACAGATCAATTGAAATAATTCAAAGAAAATTTAATGAAAGTGTTTGGAGCTTGTGTAGCATGTAATTCTTTTCATGCTTGCAGGCTGACATGGATGCTTGAGGAGCTTCAACTGGGCTGGTTTCCTTTCTTTGGGGCAACTTCTTCTTCTGATCCTCTGATAACATGCTTTGGTTTTTCAACCAAGCTTTTATCTGTTGGACTTGTCCTTTGACAGACATGAGTGTCCAGCCCATCAGAAGGTCTTCTGTCTTTTCTGGTCCCATGAACTTCTTCACTTGAAGATAAGATTTCATGGTGCCTATCCAAAGACTTGGGAGAAGTTCCCACTCTTGTTGTTTTGACACCAAGAACCAGTTCTTCCATTGAGATTGATAAATCTCCACGGCTGCTTGTTGGAAATGGTTCAGGTCTAACAGCAATAGCAGTTATGTCAGCTTCTGGACTCTCAATAAGAAGTTCAAAGGTGCTGGCTAACCTTTGGGAACTGGTGGAATTTCTGGCATCCTCCATTTGTGCCTCTCCTCTGGGAAGACATTCTTGCCTTTTAGATTTGTGGCTGGAATGTCCTTGTCCAGATCCATTTGATTGGATGGAGTAGTTGCTTCCACTTCTAGTAGGAGTCATTTCACGTCAATTTTAATAAAAAATAGAGTAAAATTGAATTCAATTCACCTGCAGGACCTTTAAAGGGCTCTTTGGTTATCAAACCCCTTGGTGCTGGACTGGTTTGAATTTCAATACTGGACTCTGAGGTTTCAGAGTCTGGAGAATTGTCTCTGATGGAAGACACTGGAGAAAATTAAAAATATAAGTTATTTTATCAAATAATAAAAATAACTTATAAACTCAGCTTATTAAATAAAGTTGTTTTAATGTAATTTATGGCAAATTTCGTCAAAAATAAAGAAAAATGTCTAAGATAAAAAAAAATGTTTTTTAGTAAAGATTTTTATTTTTAAAGATTTTTTATTTAATTTATTATTTTCTTTAAAGAAATAATAATTATGCAATTAACAAGTTAATTAATCAAAATTGTATTATTATCCACTTTATACTAGAATAACTCAAAGAATAAATTTCGAGTCTGTGATGTGAAAAAGCCACTAGTTAGACAAAAGAAATTTATTCCATGTCACTCAATAGTATATTGTTTCAAACAATATTCTTAAGAAGAAAATAACTTTATTAATATTATAAAGATTATTTATAAGGGATAAGTCCAAAAAAGCCAATATTAAGATAAATATGGCAATTTTACGTCAAAAAACAGTAAAATAAGGTCTAGAATATGATTTATGTCCCAAAAATTGGTTTAAAATCACAGCCAGGCCCCCAAATGCAAGGTTTTTCTATGAAACTCTTGATAATAGTAGCAAAATCAAGAGTACTATGACTGTCCTCAATAGAAATCACCACAGAAAAAGACTGGGGACTTGCATACAGGTCCTTTACAGTATCTTCATCTTATGTCTGAGTGTATCTCTGGAAGTATCCCTAGTTTAACTCACATTCATTGTATTCTGACATTTTTACTCCCCCTTTAATCTTTATTAATATTTTCTCAACCCAATATATACACTGGCAACAAACATAGGTAATGAATCTTATTAAATTTTTGGATTGTGAGAACATTGAAATTCCCTCATGATGCTCATAGTTAGTAGAATAATCTTCAAATTATCTCATTAATTGAGCTCCTTACAATTCACTTCATGAATGCTTGTGGATTTTGAAAGTTCATCCAGCTATATGGGGAGCCTTGAAAAGGAATTCTTTTATACTTGTAGCATTAATTGCTTCTTTGATCTTATTGTCATTCTGCTGCCTTGATTGTTGAATTTATTTGATTTTAACGTATCTTTCATGTTGGCTTAAAGAATGAGGATAACTTAAGAAGTAAGAAATTCTATTTACCAGAATGCTTGTTTTCAGATGAATCAAAAATTAAGCCTGAATTAATTTCACACAATGATAATAATAAGTAATGATGAATTTAAAAATGATAATGGTAATTATTTTGAGGGAATCCTGTCCAAATTTAAATTAAAAATGGGTGTTCCTCCTTAAAATGATGAATATTTCGGAAAAATAAGATCCAATAATTTTATAATGAGTAAAATACCTCCCCTTGAGTGATGATTATCATCATAGAAATTGGCAAAAATTATTGGAAAGGATGTTTCCATAAAAATTAATCTTAATTTATTAGAATAATGTTTCAAAATAAAATATGGATAAATAATAAACTTGAAGCTCTTCAAGTAGTGAGCCGATGGCCTTCAACATAATTTAATGATTACTTTTTAAATTAGATTCTTGATGATTTCTGCAAAGGAAAAATAAACAAAGTATAGGAATAATTTGATGAATTAAGAAAAAAGATGGAAAGGGGCTGCATAGGCCACAAATGAAAAGTTTTGTCCAGTGCTGGATATATCTTGGAGGGAACTCCACATTTGGAAAGGAACTTGTCTCCTCATAGATAATTTCTTTTAAAATCAAAATCCAAGGATTTGGGACAACAGTAATAAGAAATTTAATTGATCTGCAGATTTGGAATATATTTATGTCCGTTAATAAACTAAGTTTCAAAATATAATTCATTTTTTATGCTATCAAGAAAAATTCAGGGGCTAAATCTTTAGGTTATTAAAATCACTTACAAAGTCCCCAGGGGTCTTTCCACTATATAACCCATGCAATCCTATTATTTAGGTTCCATTTGTCCTAAAAATTCATATCACACTGATATATTAAATTTTCATTCTAAAAATTTACAGTATGATTTCAATATTTTGTCTTGGGTTTTTTATTATTCAAATTGAAAAAAAAACAATATTGAACAATCCTTTCCAACCTCTCTGGCTCATTAATATTCAGGAGAGTATTTAATTCTATTCATATACTATTAGAATCTGACTTGAGTCATCTTGGGAGCCTTAATTCTTTCCAGAGTTTCCATCTGGGTCGACTGCTTGATATTTTTGGAGGAGTGGCTGAAGGCTTGAATTCTGAAACATATAAAAAATACAAAAACCATAATTAAGTCCTTTTTATAAATTCTGTCATAAATTTCAAGAATAAAGATTAAAATATCCTATTACATGGATGTGTTTTTGTGGTCAAAGGGAATATTTTCCAAACAAGAGAGGCTTTCAAGAATGCAAACATGGCTCTGAGACATATTGAAGACTATATCTCACCTTTACTTATTGATATTCCTCAAGATTTTGATCTTTATCAAGCTTTCAACAATACAAGTTTACCTAGTTCTTTTACTTCAATACCTAATTGTCAAACCAATCTTTCATTGCACCAAATCCAGGGTATCTCCTTTCTCTTAAATATTGAAAATAATATGGAAAGAATTTGTGAAAACCTATGGAAACGTTCAGATAACTTATGGATTAAAAAAGTGTTTTGTAATGCTGTTGAAAATGGGCTGATACCACAAGATATTGTGTGCAAAAGTAGGGGTGGAATATTGGCTGATGATATGGGACTTGGAAAATCATTGACAACTTTATGCTTGATTAAAAAAACACAAAATGAAGCATTAAAGTACTCAGAAATATCTAAGGACCATGTCCCAGCTACTTTGATCATTGTACCACTTTCTACTTTTCATAACTGGGAGAATGAAATAAGACTACATTTTCATGCTGGTAGTTTACCATATTCAATATTCCTTGGTTCCAATCATAATTTCATTTCATTCCAAAATTTGAAGAAGAATGCAATTATCATCACCACATATGATGTTATTGCTGGTTATAATGTTGATGATGTTCATGGGATGAGAATAAATCCAATCTTGGTGAATGGGTTCAGAATAGTGTTGGATGAAGCCCAGTAAGCTTCTCTTTGTGATTCTTAAATAAAAAAGTACTGAAATTTTTACATCAATTAGCTACATAAAGGAACAATCTACTCATAGAGAATTCACAATATTGAATTTAAAATCCGAAAGAAAGTTATGCCTTACAGGAACACCATTACAAAACAATCTTTGGGATCTACATAGTCTGTTGAGGTTTTTACAAGTAGAACCATGGAATCTCAAGCCTTTATGGGAAAATTTCATAATCAAACAAATATCATCTGGGAATCAAATGTCAATCCAATCATTACAGCTTATAATTCAAACACTCACCTTGAGAAGATTGAAAGCCAACCTACTGGATCTTCCCAAGAAAGTGCAACATGGAGTTGGAATTGAAATTTATGAGCAATGGAAAACAGTTTATTTCAAAAAGCATGAAGAGTTTAGTGCATTGTATGGAAAACAGAGGTCCAAAGCAGTTCAATGGGATTCATCAGAATTTTTCTCCAGACTATCAGATTTGAGGCAGGTTTGCAACCATCCAGCACTAATAGAAAGGGAAGAAGGGGGAAGGAGATATACCTGGAAAGAAGGATCCAAAGTGGTGCATCTTGTTAGCCATCTCAAGGAGTTTTTTCAGAAGGAGCCAGGCTTAAGATATCCCAAAGAAGTTGTTTTTTCAGAATACAAAAGGTTTCTTGATATGTGAGCTCAAATCCTTCTACTACCTGTCATTTGAATAATTTTATTGATCAAATATTGTAAAAAGTATTGAGATTGCACTGGATGAAAGTGGAATATCCAATTTGATGATGCATGGAATGCTCAAAAATGATCAAAGGATCCAAATCCTTGAAGAATTCAGAAAAAATCCAAAATCTCAAGTTCTTCTTACAACAAAAGGCACAGGTGGTGTTGGTATTGATCTGAGATGTGCTCAAGATGTCTACATAATGGTAAGAAAGTATTTAGATACACTTGAAGCTTAATCTAATATTATTCCAATTACTTAAATTAGGAACCAGGTTGGAACCCTTCAACTGATGATCAAGCAGTTGATAGGCTTTCTTGGCTAGGGCAAAAAAAAGAAGTTCATGTATTTCATTATATAGCTGTTGGTAGTATTGAGGTTAATATTCAGCAAGCTAGAAGGAAGAAACAGCAGCTTCAGATGTAAGATAGTTTATACTCAACCAATATTTATCTTTTTTGGTAGCTAAAATGTTTTTATTTCATTTCAGGTTGAGCATTGGACATTTAGGTACTGTGGATCATGAATTGGAAAAATTGATTGTGGAAACAATAGAAAAATCATGAATTATTTGTTTAGGTTTCAGATAGTTGAAGTAAATGATGAATATCTATACATGGCTTTGATTGTAACATTAGCTTCTCATCATCAGTAAGCTTGGAAATATAATCATTTGAATAAAGACTTTCTGGAAGTCCAATTAGAACTTTGGCTTCTTTCTCAAAAATACCACTTTGTACTCTTCTACTTTCCAAGACATTTGGAGTTCTATTGAATTTATGTTTTTGAATTTGCTTTTGAATTAATAAGGAATCTAATTGGCTTGCTAACTTTGAGAATAAAGCTGACCTCCAAGGGGACTTTAGTTTTATTAATGATCCATTTTCATCTTCAGTATCAGAGCAGCATCGTGGCTCATCAAATATGGAAGCTTCATCTTGATTAATTTTCAATGATAGCAATGTCTCTGAGCAATTTGATGATAGCTGAATATTAAATAACATCAATTGGTGTAAAAATCAATCACAAGTAAAAAAAACATACTTTTTTAGGCCACCTTGATTTCTGCTTCTGACTGGCTTTTTTTGAAAGTGCTTGAGGAACCAATTTATCATTCTTAAGATCCTCTTGTCTCCCTCTGAACCAGCGCATTAGTATTAAAGACTTATTAACATTTGTATTATCCTTTGGATTTATCAAGAATATTTTCAGTTCTCCTTGTTGGTGTAAATAGTTCCAGTGCTTGAGAACAAAGTTTGCAAATATTTGATTCCATTTTGATTCCCAACATTGATTCCAAGCAAAGGTTGACATTGGGAAGCCTGATTTGAAGAGATCCTCTCAAAACATAGTTTTGTACAGTGGTGAAATTAATATTCTTGGGTTTATAGACGATCTATCCTCTCCTGACGTGTGATTGTGGGGATTTATAATTGGATTATCAGTGCAAGAAAAGGGTAAGTTCTCAACAATTTTGAGACTTTCTTCTGATGGAAGAGATTTCCAACTATTTATACCAGATGGAGATTGGAAATAGTTGATTTCCATGATCAACCAGCATAATTGATGTATGGATCTTGATATTGCACTGGTAGGTAGTGGGATGATGGGATGTAATATCTTGTTGATAGTCTTGTTTGATTGGGGTATAGAGGTCTCAAAAAAGTAATGTGAAGCTTTAGGCATAGTAAAACAGGTTAATTAAAGTCAGATTTCTGGGTATAGGTGGAAGAATCAAGAGAAAGGCTCCTATTTATCATAAATGAGAGGATTCTGCAGCCCTGTAGTTATTTTTTACAGTTTGAATGTGCCTGAAAGAAGCTACCTTGTGTAAAAGGAGCTTATTTGGGAAAGTAAGCAATGAGATATCAGGTTCAATAAAAATCACCCTGTTTTGAAAGAATAAAATCAAATTACAGAAAAAACTGATCAAATTAATAAGGTATTTATATTGGCTTTATCAGGGAGATCTAGTACAGGTTGTCCATCTATGGTATTTTTTTCAAGCCATGCCTCACTGAAGTCCAATACTAAACATTTTGCCACTTCCAATTTTTTTGGAGCAGTGGGAACAAATTCCTGGGTTTTTGAGAAAAATTCCTTGTTAAAAATATCCAAAATATATGCATTTGTTCTCCTCCAAATAGGCTCATAAGGCCTTTCCTTAGCAATAACACTATCAGTAATTTCAATCATCTGCAATGCTCCTTTAGCTGAGCTTTTTCTCCAATCTCTTGAGCAAACCATTAAGCCTCTTACCCCAGACGCAAGAAATGAAGCTAAAATATGATAGCAGGGCTTAGCTAATCCTATTTTTGATTGTAGCTCTGATAAGGTCTTAAGGTGTTCTTTGGACCTTTTATGAGTGAGCACAGATCCATCAGTAATATTGACTGGAAGAACTTTTGAATGTGCTAGTATCAGGACATATGAAATCATAAGATGTAGAATGGAATCATTGTAAGATATTAAGCTATTCATTCCATAATGAATTGGCTGGTTTTCCTCCTTTTCATCAAGGGTATTTTCAATCTGAGCTGAATGGGATGGTCTTGTGCTGAGGCAGGACACTAGAAATTCCAGTCTGAGTCTTTGAACTAACAAGGGATCATCTTCTGTTGATTTCGTGATTTCAAACTTTTCAGGTTGTATGAGATCTTGTGCAGAAACTGATATTGACTCAAGTATTAGATTGGCCCAGAACTGTTTCTTTTGAAGATTAGGGACAAAGAGGGATTGTGCCAATTGAAAGAGGGGTTGGTGTGATTTGGGAATGTTTTTCATTGAAATTGTAGAATCCAAAGTAAAGATAGGGACATTCGAAGCGTCAGGATCATTGAAAGGATCATATTTCTTTGGTGAAAAGATATCTAATCCTGAAAAATGCAAGTGAATATCAATGTTCTGGATGAAACATGAATGAATGTCTTTTGTATTTACCAGATTTATCCAAATCCACTAGCCATTTGGTAATGCTAAGAGATCCAATACTTTGAAAGTGTATTCCTTTGGGTAATTTGGTAGAAAATGGCCTTTGGGGAATTTCCTGGAATCGTTCTCTTACTAGATTTTCAACATTAACCTGGCATTTCTTCCATGAGGATACAGAAAGTGGCTGATAATGGCTGATTTTTTCTTCAAAGTGATCTGAGTGAATGGGATTGAATAATCCGGATTGAGGAAGCTTTTGCTTCTTTTGGGATGCTGAAGGCTCTTCATTACTGGTTTGCATTACTTTTGAGGTTGATGGGTTGTTATCTACAAGTATGAAATTGGAGTTAGGTTTTTCTTTTGAGTGTTTGGTAGACGTAGGTTGTATCAAGGGCTCCTCTATTTTTGATTTTGCTTTTTTTCTCATGGTCAAAGGTGGAAAACTTTGTATATTTGATTGATAATTTTGAAAAATACTATTGACTTCAGGGCTGAAGTTTGAGGTGGATAAGGCTTTTTCAAAATCATTTTGAGGTTGGAATAGTTCTGGTTCTAGATTTTGAGAATCTGACTGGTTTTGTCGGTGTGATTTCTCAGTATCATAATTGCATTCCAATTTCTAAGAAAGAAATGATTCAGGGAATATAGTTTAATCTTTGAGTAAAGCCTAAATAAAATATTGAAACATACTTCTTGATTCCTTTCCTTCATACTTTGATACATTTTGGCCTTTTTATTACTTGTACTAGAAGAAGATATGAAATACCTCTTTATTGATGTTTGGGAGGATGCTGAAATAACAACCTTGGCTTCAGGGGGTAATGATCCACCTAGCTGTACACCTAAATTATGATTCAAATTCCAATTACAAATGGCTCCATAGGGGCAAAAGCTGGAAAAACATACAATACAGATCATCTTCAAGTATTTTGGAGACCTCTTGAATTTCTTTTCTAGCATATTCAGGAAAGTGAGTATCGCAGGTAGCAAGCTTGAGAGAAGGAAGAAATTTGGAGATTTTGGATATGAATTCTGATTTTTCAACTTGCTTTGGCTCTATTTCAAGTAATGGATCCATTTTGGAGCAGTGATTATTTGAAATTGACTGAGGGTTAATTATTATAAATAAGTTTTTAAATTTATTTTTGAAATGAAATTGAAAAAAATAGAAGGTGGGCGCTCTTTACAGTTTTCAAGAGAGATTGTACTATTATGGAATGTAGGATTTTTGGGAAGGCATATATAATGATGACTTTTGATAAATGTCAATATTTGGGTTTGATCATTGCTCAATATATAATAGCTTGGGGACAAATGAAAGCCAAAGCAGGCATAAATAAGAGGCTTATATATTAAATAATGTTGAGAACCTATAGCACAGTTCAGCTTTGAAAACATTAAATAAATAACGAATTTATGACTAATGGTCATAATTGTGAAAGCCCACATTGTGGATAAAATATAAATTCTCACAATGGGTGACTTTTTAAAATATTTTAAATCATGTTTTCTTTTGAAGTACATTTATTACTAAATTCTCAGCTTGGAAAACATATAGGACAGTTCAGGTCTCAAATACACTATAAAAATACTAATTTTATGACTGCCAGTCATGATTTTGAAAGGCATCTTTGGACTTGGTTATTAATTCACTCAATCAGTGAATTGTTAAAATAATTTATCTCTAATTATATTTCCAAATACATCTATTTCAAAACTCTAAGCTTGGATACAAAAAAGGACTAGGAGATAAACATTATTCAGGATTCATACAATTATGACTACTTGAACCAGCTTCAATTCCACTGAGAGAAGATCTTCCTGGCCTCTGTATGATGTGACATCCCCTTTTTGTCTTGGCCTCAATCTCTAATAAAATATTTTGGATTCCAATGGGTTCTTTCACTAGTAAGTGGTTTCTTTCAACTTCTGAAATTGTGTTTAGGTATATTGTGGAATAACAATCTAAAGGTAAGCAATGTGGGACATTAGTTAAATCAGAATTATAGTCTAGTTTCTCTCCATCCCTATGAAGCATACATTGAACTCTATTCTTTTCAAGCTGGGTTTTGGCACCAAGGGTCATTCCTAGATCCAATTGCCTTGTACACAAGGTCAAAGCTTCACTATGCCAAACTCCAACAAGTCTTTTTGCTGCTTTTCCCAAGTCAGAATTATCCTCTACATCTGAAGTTGCTTTTATATTGGTATATATTGCAGAGAAATCTTTGTTTTGAGGGAATAATTGACGTGCTATTTTGAAACGGGCAGCTTTAACCTAAATATAAAAGTAATATTAGAGTTTGGTGTATGTCTAACAAATGAATAAGCACATACATTCTGCCTCCCTCTAGTGTTTTTGGATTTCTTAGCTTTTTAAAATTTAACCTCCTCTGCAGCCTGGCCAAGTTTTGAAAGCCTTTTCATTTCTTTACCCCTTCCATTGACCCAACGTTCAATTAATAGGTTTAGTTGATCAGGATTGTTGATATGTAAGCTGGGTTGAGTCTGACTCCAATTGAAAAAATTTTTGGAGATAATCTTGGCTATGGCTGCATTCCAAGTGGAGTTATTGAATGAGGTTCCCCATTGAAAGGTAATTCTCTTGAGGCCTACTAGCTGGCATTCCTTTTCACAAGCACGCTTTTCAACTATTGAGACCTTGATCTTGTTATTGAGAACATCATGACTTGGTTTAAATTCAGGTGGCTGCAATTGTTGAGATATAGAGGTGATTTCTTGTTTGACCAGAATTTTGCGCTCACCAATTGGACAATCTCTCATTCCATAGTCAAAGGTTTCCAAATGGGTCTTGATGTGTTTAGCTCGGTTTTTGACCCAATGAATGTGGAATTCCTCTTCATCATTGGTAGGATTGGGTGGGAAGTGATCTACAGAAGGTGGAATACCCATTAAGAAGTAGATAACATCTCACAGGTGGACTGATTCAGTGGATTCCTGACTTGGAAGATTGTTATTTGTTACCAATCTTGTAATGCGGTGATTTCTCCCTTGCAAAATTTTCTTATTATTTCTAGCCCTCTGTTGGTCCTCTTCTTGTTGAATACTGAATTCAACTCCAACAACTGAAAACCAAATCAGTTAGTAATTTTCAATCAGCTTTAGGAAAGATACTCACCACCGGATGTTATTACCTCTTGTCCCTCCTGACTGGCATTCTGTGAAATGGCATCCTCTATTCCAAGTCTTTCCAAATCTTGCAGAAAGATGGATTTCTGTCCAGTAGAGTCAGTATGGATGCTTTCGTGGTTTTCTTCATCTGAGTGAATTATTGAGTCACCCTCTGTTGGTGGGTTTTGTGATGAGGATCCAGAATTTTCTCTGTGGAATGCCGAGTGGGAGCCACCCATTGCATTGGAAGACATTGTAATATCAATTTAAAGAAGTGGAGATAAATTGAGGAAAATGAGGTAATTATATTAGAGAAGGTTTGAGGATGTTAAACAGAGCTGGACTACACATTCAACATATAAGAATGAATTTGGTGGATGAGAGAGCTCAGGAAAGCTTAAGGCAGTTTGGTGATGTGGAAATACAGACATTTTTGGTGGAGAAGAGATAGTTTATATAAACGTTTTTTCAAACCTGTTCTATCCAGCACCAAAAAAACAAATTATGTCTTGAAATATCTTTGGGAGGCTTAAATATGGCAGATTGACAATTTAAATCACTTTTAAAAGGGATTTGAGTGAATTATTCTAAAAAAACTACATTTAATAGCATATAACAATATCAACAAAGGAAAAAGTATTCTTTTTTCTCCAAGGAAATTTTGATTTAGCATTGATAAGGAAACCTAATGCTGAAATGGGTGTGGTGCTTCAATCACCTATCCATTGCTAGCAAGGTTTGAAAGGAAATGGTAAGAAGCTGTTAAAATATATGAGATAATGAGTGGAAGTCTACTGAATCACTTACTAATGAATGTAGAGATACCAAGCAGAGTGTATCCTGATCAATTCCAAAGGTTCCAGGGGGATTCTTGAGGCATGCAGCATGACCCAAAACTGATTGGGAGTTGATGATTATGGCATCCTCTGTCTGGCCCAATAGAATAGAACAATTAAGATCTGGAAAAGGATGGAAAGGGTCTTTTTCTATTTCATTATTTTCCAAATTCTTAAAAGTTTTGATTATTAGCCACCATATGTTGGGATCACCTCCAACTAATGAGACAATATTATCAATATGGCCCAATGATTTGACATTATTAATGCTATACTCTATGATACTGTCTTCAACATGTGATTTTAGATTACAATACCTTTTTTTTTCAAAAGTTATTGACTTTTTGCATTCAAAGAGAATTACAACATCCCTTAAGTCTCTTGAAACTAGTAGTTTCCACTGTTGAAAAATAGCATCATGCAATTGAATTTTATGACTGGCACTGATATCCTTTGATTGATGCAGAGCAATGAGGGTATTGTTCCTACCAACTCTTTGTTGAAGATTAGGCAATTTGGAAATCCATTGATATTGTACTTTAGTTATCCATCTTCTCAGTATTGTTTGGGAGATCTCAGCTACAATTGGTTATATGTGGGTTAGCATTGTCTTAGGGTGATTTTTTGACATAAAAATATACAATTCAAACTCAACATGGCTTATTATTCCGTGGTATGTCCCCAAATTTACGGTTCATTCTTTCATATGCCCACAAAGCTAAGCTTCTTGGTGGCCCTAGCTCCTTGATAACCTTTGGTAAATGTTGTGTTAGGTGTAGATTAGGTTTGGAGTTTATCATTGACCAACCCAAACGGAGTGTTTGACGATAGATCTTTGTAGTACTTTCAATCTTATCCAGGTCTTCTTCATGAATGCTTGTCCTGAGTAACATTTTTGTTAATGTAACTAATGAAATTAGTGATTTTAGTAGAAGATCCTTATGGAGGTAGTTCCCTGAGAATTTTACCCTTTCCTCCCTGTGAGGTATTTGTGAACTCCATAGTGGTACAAGTGCCAATGGTAAATACAATGTCATCAAGATTTGCCACTCCGCTGCTTTGAGTGTCTGAAAGTTTTTGAAACCAAATTTTCTGGGTAGACAAGAAAACCATGATGGGAATTTTGTTTGATTGATGACTTTTTGAAGTACCTCTAATTTGTCTTTTTTTAATCTTGGAGTTTCATCCCCCATTGGATTTAAATCCTGATTATCATCAGAAGATAAATCAGAAGGAACCAATGAATCACTACCATGTGTAAAAGGTAATAAGTTGAGTACTGTAGAAGTGGTTGTCTGGGATCTAAGGGAATACCTGGAGTTTGAAGTTCTGTTGCTTTTTGCAGTTTGATCACTTTTGGTCCTGGAGGCTTCACTAGAGCCTTTGTGCCTTTGGGATGTACAAGGTCAAATGCGGGAAAGGTTAGCTCTTGTAAGGTTTTGTTTCTTGGGTCTACTTATTTTTTCAGAATCATTGTCATCTTCATTTTTCCTTTTTCTTGGTCGCCCCAATAAACAAAAAGGATATTTGGATGGATTTGAGGGTGCCAAAAAACTTTGCTTTTTCCTTTGAAGCTCTAACTCGTGACCAGTCAACCCCACTTTGAGGAATGATATGCAATAGTCCTTGATATCCCCTAAAATCAAACAATGAATAATATCTATGCCACAAAAGTCAATTGGTTCCCAGTAATCTAGCTTATTTAGAATACTCCACCGGACATCATGTGATTTTACAAATTCATCTTGTTCCTTTTTGGTTTGAAGTTGAAGCCATTCATTTGCCTTGAAAATATGATTTTCATGTGACCTTGTTTCAAATTTTGAAATGTCTATTTCATTAATGTCAACCCTTGTAATATTACAAAAGGAGCAAAATTGATTGGCCAAATGAGAGGCAAATCCCACCCCTTTACATAGAGCAGGAAGATCTGCTATTAAAGGTAATAAAGCCACTCTAATAAGTCTACCCTGTGGAAAGTCGTGGGTATTGGAAAACCAAATACTATTCCATAACATTTGAAGCTCAATCACAAGAGGCTCCAAGATTGCATTCATTTGATCAAGAGATGGCTCTTTGGGACCAGGAATTATTGCATACAAAAACATGTTCTCCTCTTTGTGACGTTCACTTGGAGGAAGATTCAAACAAGTGAGAAGAATTGACCCAATTGAAATGGATTTTGCAGCCCCTTTGTTACTGAATGGATTGAACCAATCTACATTTAAGCTAAATATCAAATTACCTGGTCTATTTGTAAATGCTTGTTTACTATGTGGGGAAGATTTGAATGTGTTTCAAATTTTTCTATGCCAAATATCAGAAATAACTTTAGGGTCTGTTTGAGAGTTATGGGTATTGTGAGCATTTAATAGCTTTTCAAAGCCAGGAATCCACATATGGGAGGCCAACCATTTTTGCAAGGATTGGTATGTAAAGGTACAGATTGGTTTTTGAAGTGAAGTATCATTCTTGTCATCAGTTTGAAATAAAAGAGAACCACATTATTTTCTTGCAAGAAATCCTAATTTGACAATGGAGGAAGGAAAAGGTTGAATAAATTTGGATGTACACTGTTTGTTGATATACCCCGTTGGAGTCAGATCATACAAACTGAAGCATTCTGGACAGCAAATTCTTTTTTCAAATTCCATGGATATGCCCAGATGAACCAAAATAGTTTCAATTGAAAGTGGAATTTCTTTAGCAATGGATAATCCATCAAAATTGAATTTCTCTCCAAGGCTAGTTATCTTTTCCCTTTCTGATAGAAGAAGTTCTTTGATACTATCTCTGGACATTTCATTTTTGAGGTATAGGCTGGAAGCTTGAACCAAAACTTTAAGAGCATGAGAGTCAATAAAGTTAAAGGTCTTGTTTTTATATTTTTTGGTATCAAAAAGTAAATTTCTTTCATTATTCTGACGACATATCTGTTCAACTTGAGAGCATTCATGGGTTTTCTGTGTTGGCTGTGCCAAAAGATTGTGGAAAATTAGATTGAAGTAATGTTGAATAATTGAAATGAATGAGGGAAAGAGTACTTACATTTTCAATATTTTAGGCTAAAAACATCTGATCAACCAAAGGCTGGGGTCTCCTGAGTTTGAGTAGTTCCAATTGATGTGTCTTCCAAGCTGGGTCAGACATAGGTCTTCCATGCTGAACAATATTGTTCAAATCTTCATAATGTTGATTGTAACAGCCAAGCTCGTGACAAGTGCAAATTCTTTTGGGGCAACCCATTTTTGCACCATTAAAATTTGTGGGGAATGAGCAAAAAGGGCCCAGAAATTGAAATGGAGTAGGGCGGTTATGAGTAATGTTTTGGGGGGCAAAGTGAGCTCAAAAGAGCTTTCAAGTAGACACAGGCATAGCTTTATTTATATTTGAGAATCTTTGATTTTGAAAACATGGAAGCCAATTACTCCCCTATAGACTTCATTAAGATACAGCTTTTTCTGTATCTGAATGGGTCTGATGAAATTCCCAAGAGACAAACCTATTACGTCCATAATTGGTTTGCAAATGGTAGAAATTATGACCGGAGGTCATAATTTGACCACCTGTGTACAATTACAGCCAAAGCTGTATTGTGACTGGACCTCATTCAGATACAGGTTTTTCTGTATCTGAATGGGTCTGATGAAATTCCCATGAGACAAATCAATTACGGCCGTAATTGGTTTGCCAGTGGTAGAAATTATGACTGGCAGTCATAATTTGGCCACCTGTGTATGGTTACAGCCAAAGCTGTATTGTCTCTGGACCTCATTCAGATACAGTTTTTTCTGTATCTGAGTGGGTCTGATTGGATTTCAAGGAGATAAACCAATTACGGCCGTAATTGGCTTGCAAGTGGTACAAATTATGACCGGCGGTCATAATTTGCCCACCTGTGTACAATTACAGCCAAAGCTGTATTGTGACTGGACCTCATTCAGATACAGGTTTTTCTGTATCTGAATGGGTCTGATGAAATTCCCATGAGACAAATCAATTACGGCCGTAATTGGTTTGCCAGTGGTAGAAATTATGACTGGCAGTCATAATTTGGCCACCTGTGTATGGTTACAGCCAAAGCTGTATTGTCTCTGGACCTCATTCAGATACAGTTTTTTCTGTATCTGAGTGGGTCTGATTGGATTTCAAGGAGATAAACTAATTACGGCCGTAATTGGCTTGCAAGTGGTACAAATTATGACCGGCGGTCATAATTTGCCCACCTGTGTACAATTACAGCCAAAGCTGTATTGTGACTGGACCTCATTCAGATACAGGTTTTTCTGTATCTGAATGGGTCTGATGAAATTCCCAAGATACAAACCAATTACGGCTGTAATTGGATGCCAAGTTGTACAAATTATGACCGGCGGTCATAATTTGACCACCTGTGTATGGTTACAGCCAGAGCTGTATTGTCTCTGGACCTCATTCAGATACAGTTTTTTCTGTATCTGAGTGGGTCTGATGCAATTCCCAAGAGACAAACCAATTACGGCCGTAATTGGTTGGAAAGTGGTAGAAATTATGACCGGTGGTCATAATTTTACCACCTGTTTACATCATTACTGGTGGGCTGAATCTCTCACCCACCTATAGGTGTGACTGTACCATCCAATCTAATCACCCATGTAATTGAAGGATTATTCTAAATATACACATTTCCTGACACATAATCCTGCCCTAAATGTGTAATTGTGTTTTATGTCTAGAGGATCTGCAGTTTTCTTTCCTTTGAAACCACAAAACTCATTTCTGCTCTATTTCTATGGGCTACACCCCCACTTCACTTAATTGGGACCTGCAATATAAATAGAGCTGTTTTGCCCGTGTTTTCCCTAAGTCCCTCTGTTTTTAACCTCTGTTGGCCATTCAAATCCCTCTCCTCCCAGTATAATACCCAATACTATGAAGCCACCCCAACAACCTTATTCCGATGTGTCATTTGATGAAATGTTTCATAGGGCTTTTTCAAATAACACAGATTTTAATTCATCTTTACCTTATCAAAATGAGGCACCATCCCATTCATCCATCAATTCATTGTCCACCTCAAAGCAAAGCACTGAACACCAGGAATTTTATGATCTTTTTCACTACCTCAATTCTCCCAATCTAGTCCCACCAGCTCCCATTAGTCATCCTCACATCTTGCCCTGCCCCCCACCAAACAACATGAATAGAACCCCCCTTCAACTTGGTAAATTTTTTCTGCCCCACGTAATCTCATCCTCAACAATTTTTAATATTATATTTTTACCCAAAGTATTAGATATCACAAACACACCAAACATTATTTTGTGTGATCCACACCCAAATACTCCACAAACCCTTCCACCACCCTCATTAATAGAATTTGACATGAATAACCCACCCACTCAAGTACAATCCATCTCACCAATTCTATCTTCTGAGCTAACTCACCTCTCCCGTGAAGAATTTTCTCTCAACCACCACCATATCAAGAAAATCCTCAATAATGCCCTTTCTGAAGCTGAAAGGAATCCTGTATCAATTGAGATTAAGGATTATTTGAAAAAGGGCCTTATATTGATTTCTCAAAAAGAACATGGTAATTATTATTCTTCACATCTGTCCTCAATTTTGTATTAATTTCATCTCCCTTATTGTAGAATTGTCTTCATCACAATCAATCAGTCTTGTAGATGGCAATGTTGAAGTTATTGAGAGAGAAGTTCCTTCCATACGCTCATCCCAATCATCCCTTCCAGAGGAGGTTGTTCCTGATGGAAATCACAAGAAAAAAAGGAAAATTCAAAATAAACCACCACCAAATATTTGTCATTTCATGCAACAATCTGTCACTATTAATAATACCCAACAGGTTCTCTCCATGATTCCTCCCACAAATACACCTTTTGTTGCCATTGTTTCCAGCCCACCCCAATCTATCAATCCTCAAATCTTATTGCAAGCACATCCCAATGACCTTCCATCCCCTGATACTCCTCGTCATTCACCTACTTTAATGGTTTCCCAATCTCATGGGTCTGATTTCCCACCAATATTCACTGAGGAAGAACAAACTCATCAAGAGAATCTACCTAATACAGAAAGCCCACGTCACAACCCTTCTGAACAAAGTGACCACAGCAACATTTGTGAGAGCTCATCAAATTTACCTATTTCAAATGAGACACCTATCCACTCAAGAGCAGATGTTCATCAGGTCTCTCCAATTATTTCAGCAGCAGGAATTAAGGTTACAACTAACACCCAGGAAATCCAGTCCACTATTTCAACACCACAAAATGCACATACTCCTTGTGTCCGTTCATCCCCACATGATACCTCAATTGAACCACCACCCCCGTCATGTGATGATGTTCCTCCTCAATCAATGGAATCAAGTTCATTGCCTCCATTACATGCCCCAACACCAGGTCTCAATAATCTCAATCAAGAAGTTGATTTTCAGACTCAAAACCCTCCCACATTGGAAGAGACTCAACAATCTCCCATTTCCCAACCAGTCTCTTCCCCCAATGTTGAATTTTCCATCTTTTCCAATGAATTTCGTCCTCAATTTTATAAAATTTTCCAAATGTTTAATTCAGGACAACCAACTCAAGCCAAATATCAAACCACGTTTGAAGCAATCAACTCTTTGGTTAAATGGCGTCTTCAGTCTTTGGGTTGTGAAAAACCTGCACAAGGGAATTTGGACTTCAACCAATGCTCATATTCATATACCAAATGGATTGACAAACTAAGTGATCATAGTTGGTTGCCTTATAATAATTAGTCACTACAAAATATTTAAGCTTATCCTATTTCTGAACAGGCTCACCATTTTTGAATGCCACCAAAGCTGAATTTTATGTCTCCCCTCAAATTTTCAACATGCAAATATATGATGACATTAAATCACCCGAACCAAGTATATCTATTCCTTTTTCTCTGGAGCCCCACGTTTGTAACGAAAAGCACCCTGAAACAATTTTTGTTCGTCATCTCATTTATATGGCCCAACCACACCACTTCACCATCATCGCTTGGGCAAAACTCATTGCTGCATCTATATCTGCAACAATGGATGAATTTTGTATCCCTAAACCCCCCATGACAGCTCCAACCACTCCTGGCAAGGTAAATGCTTATTTGGATATGCTTACATACTTTGAAGGATTGAAGCAACCTTCTATTCCACCAATGGAGCTTATGTCAACCATCCCCCCAAATCCAAACCCATCTATTAGCAATATAGACACCAAAAAGAATTTGGGTGCTAATTCTGATCAACAACTCAAGTCGTTTCAAGATTTAATTTTGGATGTTATGATTTAATACATCATTTTCAAAGCACAGGCAAACATAGAGGAACTTTCCCCTCCCAACCAATCAGAACAACGTAAACATCCCAAAAATACAAAGAATCAACATCTTGGAAGAGATGAAATTTCCTCATTAATCATTAACCACATACCTCAAAGCATCACTCTGTTGGACAATCAAGCATCACAATTGGACCAAGCTAAAAAGAAATTGAGTGAATATCGTAGTCAGCATAATTTTCTTCCATTTGTATATTTCTTAATATTAGGTGTTAAGGGTTTATTCACTGCTCACAAAGATCATCGCCATTTTTCTATCTCCAATGCTATGCTTATATTATGTTCTTTTAACATATCTCATCAGCTTTTTCAGCCATCACCTTCAGATGAGCCTGTCTGGAAAAATCTATCTTTTCACCTCAACTCGTTTTTTTCTAAAGGCATGAATCCAATTAGTGATGTTCAACTTGTTCGTCCCCCTCCCAGCATCAACTAGCACAATATATCACCAGCGATTTCTTAAATCAATGGGAAGCTCAAGCAACAGTGACATCACTTCTTCCTCCTAGTCAAAGATATTGTTTGACTTAGTTTTAAATTTATCATGTTTTTAATAACTCTTTTGCAATTGCAATTTTTCAATCCTCACTCTTATTGGCAATCTCCAACATTCTCCACCACTTAAAACACATTATGTTTGTGAGTTCTCCTCAGGTCTTGAATTATACTACTTGATCATCATTCTATTACAATAATCTTATGATAGTAGGAAATTCCCCCTTGTAATTGATATTTAATACAATATGATAGTTTTCAAATTTAAATATTAAACTTCTTTCACACTATTCATATGAAATGCAATTTTCAATATTTTTGGACAATAAATTAAACAATCATATGTTACTAGTGAGCACAAATATCAGAGAATATGATGAATACAAATTTGAAACTTGACCTTTCTATATTATATAAACATTTGGGGTTAGTTAAAAAGTATTTGTGGCAACTATTAGTCAAACATAATATCATTAGCCTTTATAACTATTCTTCTGATTATATCTTCATAATATAGTATTACCTATTGATTAAGTGAAATTCATGTCAATTTTCAACCATACCTTTTGTGGACCACCTTGATTCTAAGAGCATTCAACCTCAAAATGAAACTCTGTATTATAGTACAATTTGTAAATGACATAAGAGGTTCTGTCCATTAAGAATTCTACTTGAAAGAAATTTGAAATTTTTATATAATTGAATTTTTCTATTAATGTTTCTGAACATGTACAACTAGTTGATATGAAAAGTACACTTTATTACTGAACTAGTAGTTTAATAGTACTTCAACTTGAAAATATAATGTTTAAATTTGTAAATAAATCCATTGCATATGGATTTTTTAAATTGATGCAAAGTCAAACATCCAAAATTATTACCACAAGATATATTAAGCATTTCCCAAACCTCATAATTACTACAAAAATACCAATTTAAATTATGAATATATAATACTACATTCAAAAATGAGTAATAATTGATTTTAATATGAATAATGATCCACAATGTGAGGTTGAGTGTTATTTCTTTGTGAAAATATTTCAGATTTCTGTGAGATAAATGATAGTGAAAACAATATCCTATTTGTCAAATACTAATTACAATTTTTTTGATATTTGGCACATCGTTGTGCTCTTCCAATTGTTTTATCTACAAAATCTCCTGTTCCCTCTCTCTCATGTTTCTTCACCCATTTAATTAATTCATTAGAAATTTGAAATGAGCAACCAAAGTGAGTCGTTGTATTGTTGGTTGATACTTCAAGAGGAGGTTTGGTTGTTTCATGTAAGATGTTTTTTGAAGGCCATATTAATTCTATAATACCATTGTTCAATCCAAATTCAAAATCTAAGTTGTAATCTGGAAAAGAAAAACTATGACCTATACATTTGGTTGGTGGTGATACTGGATTTCCATTTTTGATATCTATGTAGCTGAATAAGCCATATGTAAGATGGTTTGAATCGTTGTCACAATGAGCATGGTTATGAAAATCATTGTAAGTGATTGATACATTTGAGAATAATCTTATATTTTCAATTTTGTCTTTATCATTCCATTCAGAGCCGTCCCAACTTGGTAATTGCCATTGTTTCATCAAACGTTCATTATTATTAGAACCATCTTTTGTGAATAAATAAAATCTATGAGAGAGAAAGATATTATAACTTGGTAACTTGTTCCATAATTCTTCATCTTTTACTTTTCTTTCAGACAAACACTTTTTATGTAGTGTATATACTCCTAAAAACAAAGAAAAAAATTAATGTTTTGTTTTTTTAAATTCAAAATTTAATATTACATACCTGCACTTTTTCCTTTATCATATCCACCTCTAAATCCAAGACATTTCATTTGCCCACCAATTAAGAATTTGTTAGTTTTTTGATGTAGACGGTTTTGTGCCATATAATAAAAATCTTGTATTATATTTGATAATTGGAAGGCTACTGAATTTTGATCTTTGATTTTTTCAAGTGAATGTAATTTAATCATACAAACTAAATCTTTGGTTTTTTCATCTTGGTAGAATCTATAATTATCATTGTTAAACTGAATATGAAACTTCTTTTGATTCTGGACTTGAATTCTCTTGATTTTTGAGTTATTTGGAGCTTTTTCAATAAATTCACCTTCTTCTGCTTCTTCAAAAATTTCACCCTCTTCAGCTTCTTCAGAAATTTCACCTTCTTCTATCTCTTCATGATATCCTTGTTCTTCATAACTTCCTTTTTTTGGAAAATGAATGGTTTAAGCGTTTATGTTTGTGAGCCCTTTTGCTGAGACTATTTTGATCCATCATAAAGAGAGAAAATCTTTTAATACCAAAAAAATATGATATTGTAATACTTGAAATAGTAATATCAAAAGAAATAAAGATAATGAATTGGAATATTCCACCCACTTCATCCCTCTTCTTTCTTATAATCCAAATTTCATTCTTCCTCAAACCTAACTTCATTGTTCTCAATTATTAAATATCATCACCCCCCAATCTTTTTGATCACCTCAATTGGTTTTTTACTTATTGTATTCTCATCCTTCATTTCACCTGCTCTTTCGCACCCTCAGCTCTTTTGCACTCTCCAATGCTATGGAAACAATCAGGGTCATTGACGTTCCAGCGTTGGTTCCATTGATTCTGGTTGTTGGTTAGCAAATCTTTTGCATTTCAAAATTAATAACTGTTGAAACATCTTCAAAAAAAAATAATTCATCACCACCCTCACTGTCATCATCATGATCATTCTCATTGTCAATCAATCTTAATCAAAATCAAAATCAAGCCATCATCATTAATACCAATCAATCATCAATCATTAATTCATTAAAAGCTTCAAACAATTCCACTTTAATCAAAAATCGTTCAAATCTTAATAATCTTCATCCTCAAAACTTAAGCAATGGATTGTCAAACAGTTAAATTCAAAATCTCAAATCTTACGCCACTCATAGAGCGTTCAGTTGCTTGTTAATTAAACAAAAAGCTCAATCCAATACCTTGAATTCAATCAAGTCAAAAGAAGAGCCAGTAAAGATCACGATTGATGTCAGTGAAAACCCAGCCACTGATACTGCCGCACCGGCTGAAGCCTCAATTCCCACCAATATTCCGATCGAGACGGAATGGCCATCAACTCCGATTGCGGTCAATGCCGTTGAAGGAAAATCCTCTCAGTCTTTAGACTGCACACTTCCTGAAGCCGCAACCATATCCAAAGTTCAGGAATCTCACAGCACATCAGCAGAAACAGTTGTATACCCACCCAATGCCAATGTTAATGTCAAGCCCATTCAGCCCGCACCATCCACAGAGACCCTAGCATTGGAAACAATGTGTTCAACTGAAAGTCCAATGTCTTACTCACCCATTGAGCAGGATTCCCAGCAAGTTTCATCAAGGCGCGCGACTTCTGAGTCTGCCAAGGAGTAAGAAGAACTAGTCAAAGTTTTGACTGATGCCACCGAAGACCCAGCTACCGATATTCCCGCTCCGGCTGAAACTCCATCTTCCAATGTCATCCCTACTGAACGAGATGAGCAGCACGAAGTCCAGCTTACTGTTAATGCTGAGGAAGGAAAACCAGCTCCTTGATTTTGAGAGGGTCTGCCACTTGAATGTGTAACCATGTCCCAAGCCAACGAGCCTGATGACACATCAGTAAAACCCATTAGGCGTCCAACCATTACTGAGTCGGATGTCGCGCCAGATCTATCTGTACGACAGCTCACCGAGCTTTAAGTTCTGGAGAAATTGGCTCTGCCTCAATGCTCCACACCTGACCCAGCATCTGATCAAGATCCTCAGCAAACTTCAGCGGCAGATGCAATCCTTAAGCAATCAGCTACACTGGAAGAAGAACCGATTTTGACCGCATTGGATGCTAGTGAAAATCATGTCAATGACATGGTGGGGCTGCTTGAAACTTTCATTCCCGACAATGTTGAAAATGAGCAGCAGGAAGGCCAGGCCGCCATTGAAGATGAAGAAACATCTGTCCATAAGCTATCAGAGGGAACACCTCAACCAGTAACCACATTGGAAGCTGAAAAGCCTTGGGACATGTTGGCTGAAGAGACGAAGCTCCTGCAAGAGGAAGAGCCAGCGCCGGCTGAAGAGACGGAGCTCCTGCAAGAGGAAGAGTCGAAGCTCCTGCAAGAGGGGAGCCAGTTCAAAATATTTCTGGAACCACGCCTGCGGATCCATCGGCACCCATTGAAACAACAAAGTCCCTTCTAATGACTGAACAGGAGGAGCTGTTAGTCAAGATTGCTCAAGAGGATGGTCCTGCATTGCATGTGACTATGCCACCTGCCTCTCAAACCGACAAGCAGGATGACATCCCTACTGAACAAGTCAAGCCACCTTCCCACCCTGCCGCCGAGTCCTTATCCACTGGGTCACTAGCTGCCACGTCCACAGAGACAGTCTCTCTATCCGAGAGTGAAACTAACAGCAACATTGTGGTCCCAAACAACCAAGAGAAGGAAGGCGTAGATCTTGTCAGATCTTCATGTGACACTGAACTCAACCATGAAGCCTCACAAGAACCAGTGGCCACTTTTATTAAATAATCTGCCATTCACACACATGCTAAAAAAGCAGTCCTAAGTGCAGTTCATGTACCAAGTACCGTCACACCCAGCGCAGGCGATGATTCCAGAAACTTGGGAGCAGCGAATTCAAGCGAACAAATGACGGGTGAGCCATATGTTTTTTTTTTGGAGCTTTTCTTACCAAGCAGTCTTACCATGACCCACTTATATCCAATGCAGAACAACTATGTGAGATTCAACAAGGTATGAGAGAAGTCAACAAAGCCGACAAGTCCAAGCGTGCAAACACAAGGACCCACCCTGATCAAGCCGCTCCCGCGACCATTGTCTCACCTTCTGACCCAGCTCCATTTCTTGGCCAAGCCACTTGTACGCCCACCTTTCCAACCCACAACCCTTTCTCCCTCTTCCTCAGGCCAAGTAGAGCTGATCCCTTTACTTAACTTTTCCCCCAAAACAGCTCAAGAAACATCAAAGGAGGAAGCCCTGGCAAGTGCCAACCCGAGTTCAAACCAAGCGTCTTTGGAGCAAAGCGATCCTCAGGCTCCAGCTTAATGTGTAACTAACTCAGAAGATACTACTCACAACAGTAAGCTTCTTATCCTGCAGCACTTGCGTTACAAGCGTTCTCTTATTTTTGCGTTGTAGTAGAATGTGTCTCAATTCCTACTACAGAGTCAGAAGTTCAGCCAACGTTGATCAATAAGCCAACGATTTCGATTGATGACACAGTCCCAACTTACCTGTTGAACTATGCCTCAACGCCTGCCTTCTTGTCTACCCCGCCCCCCTGAATACTGTCCATCCCAAAGCCCCCAGTCAATCCTACCAATACTAGTAAATGTTCACCTTCACTGATTGTAACTAACATTACCAGAGAAGTCATCTTACCCCCTGTGATGAAACCGCCAAGCCTCATTTCGTTGAAGTCAAGCCAATGCACATTTTTCCAAGCATCTGAGTCTGTCGTTTTGATTTGTTCTTCAACTCTTACTCCACGCCCTCAGCACGGTGGAGAATGTGAACCCACCCATGGCAATACCTTGTGTTTCCGCCTCTCCTAGTGTTCAAATGCATGCTTCATTGATTTTTCCACAGGCAACTCCAAAGGCTGAGTTATGTCCGGCTGCATCAGTCAACTCTTGCCGCAAACTTGTCAAACGCGCCACAAATGACAGCTACATGTCACCAACGTTGGCAGAAGCCAAGACACGAATCTTGGCCAAGCCCAAGACTTGCCCAATTTCGAACTTTGAATCTCAATCAGCCGCGAAGTCGTTGATCCCTGTTTTGAGCCGCCTGATTTCCTGTAGAGGTCAATCTGATGCAAACATTGCCCCAATCAGGTCACCTAAAAGAGTCCTGAAAGGAGTGACATTGGTTGACCCTAGGGTACCACCTGCATCATCAATGAACTGCTTGGCCAAAGGATTGATTGAAGTGGATAGTTTTACTCTGATTGACAAACCCAATAAGGCGGCTCACCACAATAATAACCATTTCGGAAGTGCCAAACTCCGGCGGTGGTTGACTAATTCTGTAAAAGAAATGCGTAAGTTCTCATTCATAGCCAAGGTATGAGCAATGGGTTTTTACTAGCTTGTTATTCCAGTTCAACGCCAACATAGCCGAACAGCAAAATTGACGAGTTTATCACCGGCTTTGAAGGAAGTGCCCATTGCAAATGGTATGATTAGAGTAGACTTACTTCACAAAGCGACCTGTTCATTTATACCATTGCTCCACAGACTTCCATTTTAATGTTGATAGAATGATGGCCAACGTGTCCTCAGGACACAACAATACTGGTAAGTACATCTCTGGCTGTGCGGCCTTTAATGTTTGAATCTGTGATCATCTGACTCTAGTTTCTGCACTTTCCAACTGAAAGTCTGTGGAATTATTTGACCAGTTAAACTTTGTTAACTCAATTTTTAGAAGTCGGGAATTTAATTGCAAATAACAACAAGTCTACCATCCAGTTATCCTTGCAGGGTATTTTAATACACTAAAAATTCCTGTTGGTTACCTAATGTCTTAACAATTGACGGAGGCAATATACGCCCTGGCATTAATCATGCACATCAAACTAGTCCAGCACTTTTGTCTTGCACGTGAGAAAACTAAATTGAACAGTATCAAACAACCCATGCCTGATTTTTTTGTACCACCATTACCAATGTATCTTACACACTGCACATATTTTATAGACATTTTTATGTCAACATTGTGTCGGATCAAAAGCTCAATAATTTCCTTTAATGTGATTATGGCAACCATTTAAATTACGTGAGTAGTACTTCAAAGAATTGGGCCAAAAATTGAAGATTTTAAATATCAAATGATAAATACAATGAGTATGATCAGAATGCCATAGAAAATGACTTTTCTTCCCATTTGATGCTGTATAAACTAGTCATCATTGTATGAATTTATAATCCCACGTAAATAGTAGAGAAGAACAAAATGCAAATAAAACAATGTACTAAATGCAAACCTCAGAAACGTTTATGTATATTAGTATGATTATTGCAAAAAAGTTGGGCTGGACAAGTTTTATATGAGTTTGTATAAACAATCACTAAGCGAAGGCAAAGAAACAACCTTGAAGAAATGGTCCAAAAACAAGAATAAACAGCAGTTTGGTTTTGAAATTTTATTGTATTACAACTTATTATTTGAGTAAATCAGAACAAATAAGAATATTAGATATATAGCATAATAAGAAAAAACAAATTCATTAATTTAATTAATAAAAATCAAGCATGTGTATATTAATGAAGTAAAATAAGTTTATGAGAAATGATTAACTCATTTAACTAAGATTTTTACACTAACTGATGGCCAATTAATAAAATTATTTTTCAAATAATGATAAAAAAAAGTTTATATTCAATTTTGATATATGAAGCTATATTAATTTTGAAATAATTTGAAATTATAATTGAATAGATAAAAATCATAATCTTGAGTAAGATAAATAATATTCAGAATTTGAATTTTAATAATATTTAAAACTATAATAAATTGAAATAGAGATAATTTTAATATTGTTTTAAAAAATGTTCAAAAATTAATAGATATTTAATTACTATAAAACAAACTAACTCTCTTTAAAATATGAAAGGAAAATATATAATGAAAAGAAAATTGAGTCAGTAAATTCAAAGTACCAAAAAAATATATGGTTTTAAACATTTTATCATTTTATATATAGAAATGAAAATAAAATAATAAAAAGTAAAAATAATATCAATAATAATAATAATTAAAAATTTCAAAATTGGATTGTTTAATGAAATTTGTGTTTTAATTAAAACTTTAAAAATAAATATAAAATTAAATTATTTTATAAGATTTTATTAATTTTTTTTTGGGTGTAGGTAAACACACATAAGCCCTTACATGTTTTTACCAATTTATGGCCAAAACATGTAATTTTATGGTAAAAACACGTAAGTGACCTCATTTTTCAAAAAGAATTCCTCAGGATCAGTTTTGAGGTTTTTTTTTAATTTGTTTTGCCATATTTTTCCTGACATGGGATGTCAATTTCGACAAATTTTTTCATAATTTTTTTTTTGGCCCAATTTGGCAAAATGACTTATTTTTTTAAAAAAAATTCATTAAATATGTTCCCACTTATGAATTTCCAAAATTTGTTTTTTCAAAAGAAAGGGAAAAATCTTAAGAATAAAAAACCAGAAGCCAATAATTTTGGGATTTTTTTTGTGCCAGGACATTTGTAGGCCCAAAAAGTCCTTTTTTTTACATTTTCTGTTCATGTTGGTAATTCAATTGAAAATGCCATTTATGACATAAATTGAATTCAAAGTTTAATTTATTATGAGTGGAAGTTAAAATTTAATTTGTGGAATTAATAGTGCCATTTATGGCATCAAGAATGACATAAAGATGCCATTTATGGCCATAAAATTGGCATAAATGGCATTGCAACAATGCTATAGAAAGCATTGTAAATGCCATAAATGAAATCTTATGGCCTTAACAATGTCATTTATGCATTTAACAATTCTATAAATAGCATTAACAATGCCATAAATGGCCTAAAAAATGGCATGAATGGCCTTAAAATTGGCCCTAGAAATGGCATGAATGGACTTTACAATATCATTGATGGAATTAAAACTGCCATTTATGGCATTAAAAATATCATTTATGGCATTAACAATTACATTGGTGGCATTAACAATTACATTTGTGGCATTAACATTGGCATTTATGGCATCAATGATGCCACATTAACAATGCCATTGATTGCATTGTTAATGTGTCATTAAAAATGCCATTTGTGGCATTGTTAATTCCATTAATTAAATTGCTAATGTGGCATTATTAATTCCATAAATGGCATTAATGGAACCAGAAATACCATACCCTGTTCATAATGTGTAAGACCTCTACAGAGATATGAAAAAAGTGAAGAATGGATTGATTTGGAGATACATGTGGAGATATGACTGAAGTTAAGGATGAGTTAACATTGAGATACACATGTAGATATGATATGAGTTAATGCTGAGTTAACTTGGAGATATAAACCAAGATCCTTGTAAGGGACTTGCAGGCAGGTCCAATTGAAATCCCCCTGGTGAATATATAATATAATAAAATATTATAACCACAAATTTAAATATAATTATTAAAAATAATTATATATATAAAAAATAAATTTAATTATTATTATGAAAATATAATAATAAAAAAAATATAATAATTATAATAAATTATAATTATTCTATTATTGTTATAGTCACTGACAGTTATAACAATAAGAATTGTAAAGCTCTTAATGAGACAATTACACGTGGAAATATAAATATTAACCACTTATAAACAATATAAATATTATTTATAAAAGAATTATAACACACACTTTGCAGAAATAATTGTTATAGAGTAAAATTCTATATAAAAAAACTAATATCAGCTAAAAAAAATAGAATTTTTAGAGAAAACTTACTTATAATATTTATTCAATACAACAAGTTAAACAACAACAGTTATTATATTAAATAATGATTATAAATTAAAAACACGTCTAAAATCACTAATTTTAAGGATAAAACAACTTTTCATGATAAAATTTAAGATTAAAGAGTTTTTAAGAGGAATTTGTGGATTTTAAAAGATATTTAAGATGAAAATTTTATAATATAAAATATATTATTGATCATTACAACAATAATCTGAATTCTATAACTTCAATTCTTTAATTTACAATTAGTAAAGAATAAAATAACTTAAGAATTACTTTAATAATAAGGTTTTATAAATAATAAAACTTTACCTGTTTAAATTTCTAATATGATTGGATTGATGATGAATGATGGACAAAAACAGTGATGAAAAGACTCTTTTTATGTCTTCAGAGCAGCTCTCATGATTCATAATGAATATCGAGGGCGTGCTCAGGTCAAAAATGAAAAACCATACTTAAAAACAAAGTTCTTAACTTAAGGCAACTTGTTTTTAATTCCAATTTAAAGTTACCAGTGTTATTCTTAACTCCATGTAACTTTAATCCTCATTTGAACTAATTATTTTGAGTTTTTAATCCAAATAAACTTAGTTATATTAAAGTTCATCACATGAACAACTTATAAATAGAGTTTCAAGCAGAAATCTCTTAAACTCAATTTTTAATTAATTTTTAAAGAAATCATAATTTTCTTGAAGCTTAATTAAAAGAGTAAATTTCCAGGCTAATTACCCAGGAAATTTATTTGTAAAAGATACTTCAAATTTAATTTATATATAGATAATATTAAATTCTAAGCTGTGTGAAATTTTCAAGCAAATCCATTAATATTTGGATTTCTAATGAATTTTTGAAGTTATTGCTATTTTTCCACGTAAAATAGCAATACACACCAAACCTTAGCTTTTGATAAGGTTTTGATGCTTTTAACTTTGAAGTTTTAAGCTTATTTAAGGTTTTTAAGCTTTATTAAGCTTTGAAAGTTCTTAAAACCTTGATTTCAAGCCTGCATATTTGGATTTACCCTTTGGAAGCTTGAAATTCCTGTCCAAATTGGGATAAAACCAGTTTAAACCTTAAGGTTGGATCAAAGTCTAATCTTAAAGTTTAAATAAGGTTGAAAATCCTCCAATACAGGTGGTCAACCTTAATTGAATCCTTGCAGATCCAAAAAGCTGGGTGCACCAGCTCTATTTGGTCTTTTTCCTTTGTCCAACCTTTTTGCGGGGATTTTGCCCTTTTATTTATTTAAAGCCATACCATGGCTTTAAACCCTTTATAATTGAGCTCACGCAGGATTTACATTCTGTATGGCAGATCCTTAGCCAATTCAGTAAGTATACACCACACCTCAATTTTAACTAAAGTTTTGGTAAGTTTGCATTAACGTTATGCAACTTTAAATTTAAGCTTATTTAAGCTTAAATCTAACAATTTTACAAAAATGTTCAAAAAGTTTCATTAGTACTGTGAGATTCTTAAATCTTCTAATAACACAAGAAATAAGTGTTTTTGGGTATAACACCTTATGGATGTACCCTAGGTTATTTTTGGTGTAGAACCCAAATATGACATAATATTTATAACTTTGTTTATCCAAAATAAAGTTATACTTTTTTTTGTTATTTTTTATTTTAATTTCAACTAAAAAGTCTGTTTAAGACAAAATTAGCTGTTTATAAAATCATTTGTGGCCTTATGGGTATGTTATACATACCTCACAGGCTCACAGAAGATCCTAGGAAAGATGATGTAATTTTCAGTGGGGGGGTTGAGATTATATCCAATGAATGATCTGTCTCAAAAATTTCTCAAACAATCTGAAGGCTCAAATAAAATTCAAAATGATAGTAAAATTCCTTATTATGTGTGTCCAAAGAGTTCTGAAACAATGAGCCTCCTCAAAACAGATTTGAACTGTAAGTTCATTACTAATTCAATACAAAACTTTAAAAATGATGGCTTACAGTATATGGGCAGGTGTGGAGGTGGTAGAATCTCTACCCCAAGGATCTCGAGTGGTAATTGGAGATCCAGGCCAAGGATTAGTAAAAAGACCAAATATAAATGCCACCAAAAAAAACCAATGAAAAATGCCATACCTTTGAAGCAGAAAAAGATTCCTGGGATCAAGGTGATGACATGATGAATGTTGAAGTGGACCATATTGATAATGAGCCTCTGCATACTGAAAGCCCCCCATACTCAATAAAGAATTCCATGATGAAACCCCTCTGGCCCCCCCTTAAAATATTGAAGCTTTTCAAGAAAGGGAGACCATTAAACATGATACATTGGGTCAAGATATGACTGATATGCCTCACCCTGAGCCCAAATTCTCATCCTCCACTAATTTTCAAGGAATATTTTTATCCTGCTTTGAAGAGTTTGGAGACATTTTGAATTATGATTCCAATATTACTGAAGAATCATGGAAAAGGGGGCTTGATAATATGATCACTAGTATTTACAAAAATTGATGGGCCAATTTACCAATTAATAATGCTGATACATTCCTTCCCATTGGTATTAAGGTTATCAGTAACCAAGAGCTTTAAATGTTGGCCTGGCTTGAGGAGCTTGAGATTGCAGGTAATTTTTATCTTTGTGAATGATACACCATGAAGTGGCTGATGACTCATGTGATATACATTGCAATATACAGGGTTAGATTTTTTTAAGGCAACAGAAGCTGAATCATTTTTTAATAATAACATTTGGAATCTCAGATTGGTGAAGGAATCAGAGAGACCTCCAGATAAACTCCAAAAGTCTGAAAACTCCTTCTTCAATATGGTTCAGAGTCTTCTTTACCCCCCAATCCAATTAAAAATTTTTGGGAGAATGTAATTTTTGAATCCATTAGTTTAGTCACATACAATGTGATTGCACCCAAACCATATGTGGCACCAACAACAATTTTGAGCGATCCACTGGGACTCAAACAGGAAGCAATTGAATACCTAGCCTCCTGCTTGAGTAAATCAAAGCAACTTGCAACACAACTGAGCATTGAAGGTGGCAGGGCTGACAATGAAATATTGACAAAGCTGCACAAGAACCTGGAGGATCTAATGCATACAGCTATTCACTTGATGATTGTGTACAACATGGTGTGTGCACATAAAAAGTTCAAAGTTTATGGCATGAAAGCAAACCTCACAAGATCTAAAAAAAGAGGCCATCAAAGATCTTTTGTGTGTCACAAGAGTCTCGGAATAAATCAAATTTGCTATGGTATATTAGCGGCATTCTGTGCGGTGGGGGGTCGTGGTCTGATTGTATGCTCAGATGACTGGATAACAAGCTCAGTGAAAGGGGCTTTATCACTCATTGATATTTCCAAAAGACTTTCAGAGGGTAAAAGTCTAGTAGAGCTGGTGTGGCTACGTACTAATAAGTATATATGTAATTCACTTAATAAGAGTTTCTTCTCATCAGACTTTTTAACCCCGCTGTACGTCTTAGATTTAAATTTTCACAATGATTTGTATTAGACTTTGATGTTACCTGGGTGGAGAAGCACAGTCTGGGTTCAAGTGATGAGGTCACATTGACTGCGCGCAGGTCAGCTAAACTTACAACCACAATTGAACCATTTTAGAATAGCTTTGTATGAGTTACATTGTAATATAATTTTGCAAAGTTATTTTTGAATTTAATAATTGTAACTATCTATCCTATTACTGCCCAGATGCCTCAGTATGAATACCAATAATAATTACCTGTGTACGCAGGCATGCCTCTGTACAAAAGTCAAAATACAACGACGAGACACAAACTGAGTCAGGAAGTCATGCATGTGATTAGCACATGCAGGGTCATTTGGGGAAGTGGGTTGTATCACTTCCTGCCAGCTCATAATAGGCCAAATGGCACTGGTTCTTTCAAGAGGACTAGGATAATTAGGGATCTGTGGTGGAGTTCATGTTGCGCTTGCGCATGCTTGCAATATTCCACATGGTTGGATTTGAAGTTCATTGAATTGGAACATCAATATATCAAATTGTATAATGCAGTATCCACTGCATTATTCAAGGTTGAGGTAGTTGAGATCTAGAATTTGCAAAATTCAGATTTAATCGCGCTTTTTTATTGTCAAACAAAAAACATTCATTGACCAAAATCAATAATTCACACAATGGTCACTAATCCTTTGTTTTCATTTCATTTTCCTTTGCAAGTATGACATCCACAAAAAAAGGAATTAATGTAAAAGAGAACTTGCAAGAAAGCGTCGGGGTGAGGAAGGAAAGTTTTAGTGGCTCAATTATTCTCAGCATATATATATGGGTTGGGATTCGTGTAGCACCCTAGTTGGGCCGCATGGAAGAACATTGCCTTTAGTTGGTTTACATCAAGCCAATGCCATGTGGGCTCCAACAGGAGAGTCAAGGATGTGTGCCAAATAAAGCTCATTGGTCATTTGGCACCATTGTGCACTCAAAAGGCCTTAGCTTCAAATGGGAGGAAGCAGTATCTGATATCTTGTCTGCTTCAACTCAAAGCTATCCCTCAACCCCTTGGGAATAGTCCAACATCCCAAAAGGCAAATGAGGCCAAAACCACCAAAAAATAAGTTTTTTTCCTCTACTTGACCAACAGAACAAATCTCAATGCCAGTATCAGCCAATATGACCCCTTGTTTTCCCTCCATTCTTCTGTTAAAAGGATCATGTTTTTCTTTTCCATCAATGGATGAAATCCATTGAGTAACTTACAAGTGTTGAGATGGTCTAGGGATTTTCTCACAGTCAGGTAATAATTCATGCAGTTTTTCCACAGATCTGCAAGTATCTGGTACTCTTTGTGCTGCAATGAATTGTTGTAAGCCTTCTGGCTGGCTTTTTAAATATCCACTGAGGCTTCTTGTGGCGGTGTAACCTCTGTTTGAAGGTAAAACAGTATTATCAGCTTAAGAATGACTTAATGTATGAATTTTTAAGTCATTAACTCACCCTTGTCCTTCTGTAACTGATTGGCTTCTGCCATAATAACATCTATGACCTTTTTGGGAGCTGCTTGAGAGGTTATAGCTGGCTCCTAATCTGGTTGAAGGCATATTTTATGATTAAAAAGCTTAAAATAGTAATTTTATCTCAAAAACTTACTATATGCCAAATTCTTAGCCTTCTGAAGGGTATTACTTATATCCAAGTTAATAAATTCAGAAGAAATTGGTTCTGGTTGATTATTCTGAGTTATAATAATTGTACTATTATCATCAGAATTCAGAGTACTTGCATTAATAATACTTGTTACTGTTGGGGCTGTTTCAATATTCTCTTGTATTACCACGTTGTCAGACATTAAAATTAATGAATAATTCAATTGATTAAGTTAAAAAAAAATTCAAAAGAGAAATGAAAAATAAGGCCTCACTTATAATATGAAAAGAAGTTATTTTTTATGGATTGTTTGAATTATAAGTATTTTTTATGTGTTTTTAAATTTTTCAATATAAGAAAAAAGGATTTCAAGAGAGTAAAAAATTATGTCATAGGTAAAATATCATGGTTGGGCCCCCAAATGTAAGGTGTGCATATGAAAATTTGATAAAAAATAAAGTACTTTTCCTGTCCTCAAAATTTTTATAAGGTAAAAAGAATAATTAAAAATAGTATTAAATAGTATTTTTAAGAGAAAACGCAGCAATTTTAGGGTTTTTAAATTTCTAAGTATAAAACAATAATATTATAGATATTTATCTTTTTACCAACAATAAACGTTTATCCAAAAATACTCTAAAAGAGATATTTAAGGCTACAAAAGAAATTTCTTCAAGAGCAATTTCAGTTGGAATTAATTAAGCAAAGAACTGCAAGCAATTACTTAAAGGAAAAAGTCTTTGAAAAGGTATTTAAAGAGAAAACATTCCCAAAAGTGACCAAAGTTAATTTGGAAACAAAGTGACAAAGCTAAAAGTAATGAAAGATGCTTTAATTCACTCATGGGGTGGTTCAAGGGTTAAAAATGATTATAAGAGTTACAAACAATGATTATAATGTATTTTTCATGTGGCTAAAAGGTTTTAAAATTATATAAAAAGGGTGGTTGGAATCTCTTATTGATTGGTTTAACAGTTTTTAAACTAATTATAAAAGCAAAAGATTCTAACATGAAGAGAAAAGTGGGGCAAAGAAGACATTCTTTTATAGCCATCAATTTTCTTGCTCCAAAAGTGAAATTTATCTTTACATTCATGAAAAAAACTCTTACAACAGAAAAGGCAATCATGGCAGCATTGAACCCTGGTTTAGGCCAAAAAGGGCTGGTTTTAGCCATTTTTGGCTATTTTTAGCCATTTTAGACCCTTAAATCAGCAATTATTATAGTAATACCTGGTCTAGAGCCTTCAAAACACGTCAGGATGTGTGTAAGAGGCGTAGAAACAAGATAAAACTGTTTTTACTAAGATTCTTTTAGCTTAAGGGTAGTTTTACCCTCTTGGCAACAGTTAAAACTACCCTGGTTGGCATCAAAACCTCATCATCAATTGAGTCACCGACCCTGTGACTCAATTCCTGGCCAAAAGTGATGAACCTTTGCATGTATTTTGACATACCATGCCTGTAAGCAAGAATTTTGGGGGTTTGCCTCCCCCTTGGAGCTAGAGTACCTTTCCCCCCCCAGAATTTATCTTTCCAATTTATTTTTTCTTTGATTCCTCATCATGTAATACACTTGTAATTTACACATATAATTCAATTGATTTTTTACAGTACACAACTGTAATAATTGATACCTCGTATGTAAATTACAGTTCACTTATGTAATACACGCACACATTTTGACATTTCAATTGAAAATACTTCAATTCCTCATAACTTCTAAATTACACACAACCCATCAATTTTAACACAAAAAATGATGGTTAACACCACATGTGGTGTGAGTTGAATTAAATTTTTGATAATTTTCAACTTTTGTACAGAAAATACTAAAAACGTAACTTAAGCTTATTTAGAGTTGAGTTACAGAAATTCTACCCAGAGGTGACCCCTCCTTCTTTTTTATGAGGAATTCAATGGTGAAGTATGTTTCTTAAGTTTCTTTATGAATAAAAAGGTATAATATATTTCATGTAACCTTTTATCAAAAATATTTCAATCTCATTAATTTTATTAAAAATTCATTTATACTTAATTTTTTTCAAGTAAAAATGCATTTTCATAATTTTAAAATTTAATGTAATTTTTATTTTGAGTGATAATTAAATTTTCCCTTTTTGTATATAAATTTGTATTTATATTTCAATTTTAATTTAGATAATATAATTAAGTTAATTTTATTTATATGTGTATCTTATTTTGTTATTTGTGGTCTTTTGGGTATATAAAAGTACCTCTAAGGCTCACAATTTTTATCCATTTTTTTTACAAGGTACATTACAGCTCAATAACCAAAGGCTTATTTTTTCATGTTTCCTCAATAAAAAACTAAGAAATACCCATTTTTATTCTTTGACAAGTCCCCAAAGCGTTCTATCTACTGTCAATAACAGATTCAGAAGGCTTGTATTAATGTATTGAAAGATGCAATTTTTCATATTAAACCACTTTATTCACGCTATTACTGTTAATTAAAGAATACAAACTGAGATATTCAAGTTAAAGATGTAACCAAACATCTTTCAAGAAGTATTTCTGATGTGCCAATTGGTATTAGCAGCCCATAGTCATTGTACACAGGTGTAATACACCCATATATTACACAAGAGGCTATTCTTTGACATGCAGAAGCATTGTTAGGAGTCAAAACTGAGATAAGTCATCTTCTTTTGACTACTAGTGGAATAAATCTTCACACCACTAGAGGAAAAGTCACTGGAAAACCCATCAGTGACACCCTCAGATACAGACCATTTGTAGAATGGCAATGGCAAGCAGGAAAGTGAAATCCTCATTGCAAACAAGAAGTGGATACCTTTAGCCACTTAGAGGCCCAGAAAACCGTAAAATCCTGCCTCTATACAAGGTGAACCTACCTTGATAACTCTTAATGATAAAATCACAGTAATTAAGCCAGTTTTAACTTTTAAAGGCAGATCTCCAAAGGCTGCAGAACACAATTTTGTAAAAATCACAGTAAAAGCTAAATACCCTAAGAACAAAAGGTTTGTTCCTTATTGAAGATCATTTGACATTTATCCTGTACACCTCAGAGATCCCAGAAGACCAGCAGTTGGATGGTATGGTGAATGGAAAGACACTGAGGGAAATCATTCCCACACTCCCTTTCACCTTCTGATTCAACAGAAACCACAAACCATAGGACTGTATAGACATGTATCAAGCACTTCAGATCCACCAACTCCTCAAAGACCTGTTCCAGTGGAGAATCAAACACAAGAGGTTCAAAATGGGTTCACACTGGGAAGAACTAGGGGCAGTCTACCACAAGATATGTCTCAGAGAGATTCCCTGCAAAATACTTACTTAAATTACCAAAGGTTGGAATACCAACCAGAAATTCAAACTCCTAGAGGAGAGGGAAGCTAAAATATTGGAGAATCAAGCCACAATGAACATTATAGAGGAGCAAGGAAGCCTGAAAGATCATATTCTGACTCCTTCAGGATGACAAGGAGTAGTCCAGAAAAACTTTCAGTGGCTTCAGACCACTCAGAATCCAGAAATCAGGGGCCAAGAGTCACCATTTTTCACAATTCCAGGAAGTTTCCAGGAGAAGAAAAGGATCAAAGGGAAAGAAAAAGACTACTTTCAGCCAGAGGGGAAAAAAATAAGACCCAATGATCCAGAAGTTTCTGGAGCTAGTTAAGGAAGTGCTTGGCAACAACAAATAATTTTAAATACTTCTCATAGAATCAGTACACCTACAATTGGAAATGATATCCCCACTCAGAATGAACAAAGTGTTTTTAAACCTGAGAGTAACCTAAAAAGAAATCACCGCAGCAAAATTCAGGACAATCCCCAGTTATTGACAACCTGGTTGCTTTAAAGTACCAAGGCACTAGTTGCCTTGGTGCTTTAAAGCAATACAGTTTATGGCAAAAGATATGCCAACAATCCTATTCCTTTAAAGAACCAAGCTAACTAGTGCCTTGCTGCTTTAAACTAACCAGGTTTCTCATGACCAACAATTGACTTTGTTGTGATAGAAATTCAATTGCTGAAAGTTGATTCAGAGCTTGCTGTGGTGAATGAATTGTGGTTAAAAACTCCCAATTTCCAAAAAAAAATCAAGAAATGTTTTCAAAGCTCCATGAAAACAATTTAAGGTTTCAAGAACTGAAAACCTCACAACAAACAGCCATCCAATCTCTTCAAGAGGGCTCTGCTAAACTAGGAAAAGCCTCAGAAGAGACTAAAAAAATACTAAACCAATTCTTAGAGGAGCAATACCACTGCATGAGGGACAAGGATTACCTAGATAAAGATATAAAAAAATTTAATGTCTTCCAGAACATGAAGCCATAGAGTCAAGGCCATGTGTCTAAAAATAATCCAGACCTCCAAGAGGAAATAAAACCAGATGCCCAAATGGAGATTCAGTACAGATCCCCATTACAAAACCAAGATGGAGATAATATGACTTACTCAGAGAAGGAAGCTCTGAAAAAGCTTCCAGAAGCCACAATCTGGACAAAATTCTCTGGTGTAGGAGAATATAATAATCTGGAGCTAATTGATTATGTTGATAGACTCTTTATTTATTTACCAAGTATACCATACTACTGGATTAAAGCTAGACTTTACATAGAGCTCAAAAGACATGCTAGTATCTGTAACACAGAAATGAAAGAAATTCATGGCAGAATAAAATGGCCATGGTGGAAGAGTCAAATAATCCAAAAGTACCGTAATGGTACTTCATAAGACCATTTCATTTGAAAGTGACAAATACTCAGTGGGTAAGTATTCTTATGAGTGGTTTATTAAGCAGTCTAGAAGACTTAAAGCCATTGATCTTCATATGAATATTCAAATTATAAATCAAAAACTCCTGGAACAGTTTCTATGAGAACTAGAACATGCAGTAAAATGCAGGTGCAACCAAATTTGCACTCTAGATGATATTGCCATTACCTTAAAAGAGGTAAGGAAAAGAACAAATATAGGAAAATTTTCCTTATATAAAAGTAATAATTTCAAAGAGAATCAACCTTTCAGGGTTGAAAATAAAGACAAAACCAGAGGAATAGTTGCAGAAATGGCCAAGAAGAAAAGCCCTTGTTACAATTGTGGGTAAAAAGATCATATTCTAGAAGCTGTCCAAAGGAGAAAAAAGAAATTCTATGCCATTGTACAAGTCCCAGAGGAAGAAACTACAGCAGAGGATTTTGAATCTGACTCTATGGGTAATGTCCTCAGAGAAAACTCAAATGATGGACAACACCCAAAAGAGGAATTTTTGGAAGGTTACAAAGAGGAAACCCAATTAGAAATTCAGGAAATACAGTTGGAAGCAGGATTACCACAAGACACTGAAAATAGAAACTTGTTCAAACACACACAAGATGTACAGACCTTCCTAGTCACATCAACTAAAGCAATGGCATATATCCATGCTATAGCCACTAAGATGGCTGTTTGTGTTGATATTGCTCAACATTCATTGATTATTGATAGTGGTGCACACTCCTCAATAGTGGCCAGAGAATATCTAGAGAAAAACTTCTCAAATTGGGAAAAGCAACTGTTTCAACCCAAAGCAAAGTATTTCAAAAGTTCATCAGGAAAAATTAAAACCATTGGGACCATCATCAAAGAGATAATAATATTCTGTACGGAGGGTAATATCATACTGAACCCAGAGTTTGTAGTGCTTGAAGATGCCCACATCCAAGGTTTTTATTGGGAATCTATTACCAAAGGTTTTATTTTATTTTTTTAAGTAGTAAAAATAGACATATGACCATAGGTAAAAACAAGGAGAAGAAATTTACACCTGACATATACCAATTGTCTAACCAAGACCCTTGGAAGAATTTCTTAATGAATTCAAAGAGTGAAAATTTAGTGCTAACCTCACTAGTGTACAGAAACTCAGTTTAATAAAAGCTCTGAGGAAAAATAGATCAGATTTTTCCATAGAAGAACCTTTAGGAAAAAAGAGAGGTCATGACACAGAACTATATTCAGATGTTGAAAGACTTTATCCACCCATTCTAAGAAGACCTCAATACCCAGAAAGTCTTGAAACCAGGAAGGAAATTGAAAAAATTACAATGAATTTCTGGATATTGATGTCATCAGAAAGATAGGACACAATAAAATAATGGAAGTAACCACACTTGGAATGATGGGAAGTCCATATTGTGTGGAGACTTCAGAGCACTGAAAAACTCCACAAAAGCTGACAGGTACCCTATACCAAAGATACCCCATACTCTAGACAAGCTGTAAAAAGCCAAATACATTTCCAATATGGATTGTATGAAAGGCCTCCACTAAAATGGATGCAAGCCAAAATCCATTAAATTAATCAGAATTATATGCCACATGGGTATATATGGATACACCAGGATGCCATTTGGAATTATGAATGCACCATCCCACTTCCAAAGTATGATGGACACAAATATTTCAAGAAGAAATATTGGAAGGCTGGATAGTAGTATATATTTATGATATAATCACATACTCAGAAACATGGGAAGAACATGTGAAATACATAGACAGAGTGTTGAGTAAATGCAAACCCAGAAACCAGAAAATTTCAATTAAGAAGTGTAAATTTGGCCAACAAAAACTATTTTCACTGGGACATAAAGTACCAGGCCTTAGCCTGGCCATAGATCAAAACAAATTAGCAGCTGTAATTAAAAAGCCACTACCAAAGAAAATCAAGGAGATTAAATCTCTCCTTGGGTTTTCTAGCTACAACAGAAGCCTCATAAAAATTCTTTACCACATAACTAGTAGCTTATACAAGCTATGTTCAAAAGATGATATTTGGAATCACCAAGGATAGGAGGGATGCATATGAGAGGATCAAACATGAACTCACTAATTCACCTGTCCTAATGCTACCAGACTTTATACTAACATTCAAGCTGTAAATATATGCAGATTTCAGTCAGAGATTAGGGCCTGCCCTTCACCAAAGACAAATTGTAGATTGTGAACCTAGGGAAGGTTTAATATGTTATATCTCCAGGAAACTCAATGATTGAGAGGCCAGATATGGTGAAAACTGGACTTAATTATTATTTTTGGTTTGGGCCCTAGAAAAACTCCATGACTATTTCATGGGTACAATCCTTGAAGCTTACACAGACTACAGTGCACACAGGTCTTTTCTCATCATGAAGGCTACTAATAGACACATTTTGAGGTGGCAAATAGCCATCCAGGAGTATAGAGGCAACATGACCATTATATATGAGGAGTTAAAAAGCCACAATAATGCTTATGGCCTCATTAGATGACAATTGGACAATTTCAAAAGAAACCCAGCTTATGGTGCAGAAGTAGCTGCCAAAATTTCTCCAATATTTGGAAGAAATTCCTCTGAGCTTCACAATAATCTTTTTGGTTCAGTCATTAAAGTTTTTGCCAAACACAAACAGTGTCATATAGTTTTACAACTCCTTCAACAAAAATACAGGAGCCCACAACTGGAATCTCAGTGAGAGGAACGCCGGTGGAGGTACTATAAGGACAATAGATATTTCCTTGTAGATGGACTTCTCTATCACATATAAAAGCACACCAGTTCCCTCACAGTGATAGAAAGATAAAATATCTCCCTTATTCTGCAAGAATTCCATTACTGCCCCTACATGGGACACATGAGTTAAGAGAGGGTAGAAAGAGCAGCTTGGTGGCCTAAATGGAAGCAAGAGCTTCATGAATAAATAAACACCTGTATGCAAAGAGGAACCCAAAAACCCATGGAAAATGCTTAACATGGATTAGGTAACAGCAATTGTGCCAGGAGGCAAAGAAAAATTAAATTCTTGCCTAGAAATAGTAGATAGGTATAGTAAAAGTGTCTGATTACTACCATACCACAAAGAGGACACATCAATGGACACAGAATTGTTATTCTGGAATAACATCATAGCTACATGTGGAGTCTCTAAGATCATCATCAGTGATAGGTACTCAAAGTTAACATCAGATCTTTGGACTCACCTCTATGGTATGCTTGGAACTAAACTTTCATTTTCTAAAGCTTACCTTCCATAGAAAGATAGATGGCCTAGCTGAAAGGATGATCCTCAAAATGGAAGACATCATCAGAAGATTATGTGCATACGGAATTGAATAAAAGGACCATGACTGGGTTACACTTCTACAAACAATCCAAATGGCTTAGAATACAATTCAGCACTCTACCACAGGAAGATAACACTCACTGGTAGAGAAAGGGTGGATCACTTGACAAAAAACTTTCTTACTATCCAGTCTACTGCCAAAGACTTCCAAGGTATGTGGAAGAGATGTTGTGATACAACTTCTAGATGAATAGCTGAGGCTAAAGAATATAAGAAACAGAGGTATTACAAGGTCCACAAGAAACCAGAATTCAGAGAAGGGGACCAAGTGGTATTATCTACCCTGAGTTTTGACAACCTCAAAGGCCAAAAAAAATAAAGATTCATTTTTGGGACCATTCACTATCCTTATATTTATAGGGAGAAATGCAGTTGAGTTCATATTCACAGAAGAATTCTCCAGGAAACACCCAGTGTTCCCAGTTATTTTAGTCAAACCTTACCACCAAACAGGATAGTAGAGATTCCCCTCCATAAACAAGAGCCACCCTCTACAGGAAATAGTGGAGTACTCCCCTGGGCCAGTGAAAAAGATCATAAAGGACAGAAATTGTGAGGTTTTATGAGACTAAAAAGGTGTTTTATTAACAAGAGAACATTGTACAGTAGATAGATAATGAGTGTACAAATATACCTAAAAAGGTGGATGCACTTAATGCAACGATAAAATATAATAACAATATAATGTAGTAGAAGGAAACAATCTGTAGTTGAAGTTTTGACGTCAGTTAGTGAGCCTTCACTTGTTAGTGAGTAAGAACTGTCTCTCATACCTGTGGTTAGAGCAGTTGTAAATAATAACTGACGGATAAAAGAATGATGTTGCTGTTGCAACAAAAGCGTATGAAGAGAAGAGATAAGATGAGATAGAACAATAGTGAGTAAAGAGAATAATGTTGCGTTTGCAACGTAGATAGCAAAAGTGAAGGAGAATAATGTTGCAGTTACAATGTAAGAGACAAAAGATAATATGGTTTTGATAGGAATGAAGATTGGAGTAAAGAAAGAAGCTGTGCCCTTCTTATAGGCACTGCCATGGTTGTTGACCATGGTTATACCCCTTAAGTTGCCGTTGTGGATGTTTATCCGCAACCTTTCTGGGCTGAGTAAATGGAGCTCAGTTAGTCTTAGTGCTTTTGCACTGGGAGTGAGACCGTGCTCACCTAAACCCCTTTGGGTGGTTTTTTCACATCCCCCCTCTCACCCAGCCGCAAAACACTAAGCGACTGCAAGGATTTTTCTAGGGTGTCTCTGCTTACTGATTTTGTCAGAAAGTCTGCTAGCATTTGTGCTGAAGGTATGTAGCATAAGCATACCACCTTATTCTTGATGACTTCTTTGATGAAGTGTAATTGAATGTCAACATGTTTGAGGCGCTTGTTGTTGAGGTTGCAGTCACCATTGGCAGTGTTGATGCAGGCTTGATTATCTTTGTATATGAGGATGGGGCTTTCTAATTTTGCCAACCTCGCTTCTTCGCACCATTGTTTAAACCACAGCAGTTCTGAGGTGAGGTCGCATAGCAATTTATATTTGGCTTCTGCAGTGGAGATAGATACAGACGGCTGTTTGCGAGTCTTCCAGAACACCAGGCACTGGTGGAAGCTTGTCAGGTAACCTGTAGTTGAGCGGCGAGTGACTTGGCAGTTTCCCCAGTCTGCGTCGCTGTGAGCTGTGATGATTGTTCCACTTGTTTGCCTGGGATAATGGAGCCCTCGGTCTTGTGAGCCGCTCAGATACTTGAGTACATGGAGGAATGCCTGCCAGTGCTTAAGTCCTGGCCTCTCGAGGTATTGGGAGAGTGTGCTTACAGCAAATGACAAGTCTGGTCGTGTTGCTGTGCTGAGGTAATTGATGCTTCCAATTGCGCTCCTGTAGTTGGTTTTGAGCTTTATGAATGATGATACCTCTTCAGTTTTTGCTGGGCCCAGGTGCTCGTTTGGCGTTAGCGGTGTTACTACCGTTTTGCAAGTGTTCATCCCATATTGTTCCAACAAAGCTTCTGTGAAGTGTTGTTGATCGAGGCTGATGCCATCCTCCATATGGTGAATTTTCACTCCTAGCATTAGATCGGCTGGCCCAATGTCCTTGATCTCAAATTCTTTTCCTATTTCTTCCTTGAACATTTCTGTATTGCTGCCAAAAATCGCTATGTCGTCTACATGTATGTAAAGCCAAATGGGGTGCTCTCCCAGTCTGTGAAAGACACATGAGTCCAGGACACACGCGAAAAAATTTACCTTAATTAGGCGGTTCTTCAGTCTTTTGTACCATGCTAATGGTGCTTGGCGTAGTCCATATATTGCTTTGTTTAGTCGGAGGCAATATTTTCGCTTCTCCAGGTTCAATCCCTGTGGGATTGCAAGGTAAACTGTCTCTTTCAGTGGCGCGTTGAGGAAGGCACATTTGATGTCGATTTGGTGGAATTGTAAGTTGTTAATGCAAGCAAATGCAATTAGGGTTCTTAAGGAGTTTAATCGTCCTGTGGGGGCGTAGATTTTATCAAAGTCGATGCCTACAGATTGTGTGAACCCTTGGGCGCAGAGTCGGGCTTTGTATTCAATTGGTTCATTTAGTTCGTTTCTTTTTTATTTTGAACACCCATGTTGTGCCAACGATTTTGTAGTCATCCTGAAGTTCCACTACATCCCATACCCTCAGAGTTTCCATGTTTGTGAGTTCGTTATTGATAGCTTCCGGCCAGAGAGAGTTGTCCTTTGACTTAATTGCTTTGCTGTAGGTATTAGGAGCTTCATTGACAGTGGTGAGTAGCGCGTTTGTTCTCCTCTTATAAGGGAGAATGTTGATGTCATTTATTTGTGAGCTTATTATTGTAGGGTGCCGTGGTCCTATAATCTTTATTCGAGGCTGTTGAGCTGGCGGTGCTTCATTGTTACTCCCTTCTATATTTTGTGTTGGCGCAGTTTGTTTGCAAATTTCTGTTGTTTCTGTCTCTATCTCATTGTCTTTTTGAGAGGCTGTAATATTGAGGTCAAGGGGAATAGAGTGCCTGTTTCCACTTCCAGATGGAAGTACCGGGAACACGTTTTCATTAAAAGTGGCATGGTGTGTTACCGCTGCCTTTGAGTTGCTTAGTCGGACAATACAATAGGCGGTGTTTTTGTTGTCATAACCAATTAGAATCCCTGGCTGTCCGGGTGGTTCCATTTTTCCTTTGTATTGTCTTTTGAGGTTGTGTATTACCGCCCTACAACCAAAAATTCTGAGTCGTTCGAGTTTTGGAGGGGTGTTGGTCCAGAGGAAGTGTGGCGATTGATTTTTCCTAGAAGCTGTAGGAGACAGGTTTGAGAGTAAGACTGCAGTACTTACTGCGTCTGCCTAGTAGTTCTTTGGTAAGTTTGCTTGACTCATGAGACAGCGAGTTTTTTCTAGGATTGTGCAATTTGCCCTTTCAGCAAACCCGTTATGTTGAGGCGTCTCAGGAGGTTCCATTATGTGGGCGTATCCACAATTGTCGGCTAGTTTTCTGAAGTTGTGATTTGCCAACTCCCCGCCCCTTTTGGTAACTAGACGTTTCAAGGTTCTGTTCTGCAGGTTCTCCATTGCCTTCTTTGCACTGCAAAAATTTGTGAAAACATCTGATTTTGTTTTTAGAAATTTTACCATTTGGAATGATGAAGCTTGATCAACTATGGTCAGGAAATATCGATTACCGGATACCGATGGTGGTGTGACTGGTCCTACTACGTCCATGTGTACACAGTCTGAGACATTCAGAGCTGGCTCGAAGTGATTATTGAAGGATTGTTTGTGAGATTTGTTGACTTCACATATTAAGCAGTTGTTTTTGTCGGTGCTGATGCCTAGTAATTTCAGAACGGCTGGTCCAGGGTGACCTAACCTATCATGCCAAGGAGTTTTATCAGAGCTGGTGAGAAGACTGGTGGGGACTGAGTAGGTGCTGGTCATCAGTTTGTTGATAATCTTACCCCTCAGTATCTCTTTTCCTTGTGAGACTAGTTTGAAAGTATTGTCTTTTTGATTTACTGTTAGTTCTTCCTTGAATAGTTCCAGTAAGCTGATAAGGTTACATTTCAGGCGTGGTACATATAAGCAATTCTTGAAGGTTAGAATTTTGTTGTTGCTGATGATTTTTACCGTGCCTATTCCTAGTGCTGTGAGGTTACTGTTGACATCACCGTTTGCTACCTCAATGCTGGCTGGTCTGAGATCAAAAGAAAAGAGTTGTGAGTCGTTAAACATATGATGTGTTGCGCCTCAATCTATTATGAGCTGTCGAGATGATGGCTGTTGTTGTCTTGGGTACATTGTGAGTGCTTGGGCCATGGTGAAGTGAGCTGTTGGGTTAAAGTGTCGACACTTCTTCTCTCTTCTGGGAGGTCGTAGGTGAGGATTCTCGGTCCAGCAATCTTCTTTCTTATGTGTTGAGCATTTGTCATTATGTTTGCCTTTTGCACAATAGTAGATGAATTTATGTGGTTCTCCTCCTGATGAGATGAGGGCAGTTGGTGTAGTAGATTGTGTTTTACAGTCCACGTTATTTAGATGAGCTAGGTCTTGAAGTCGAGTGAGGATCTTTTCTGGTTTATCGATGATATCTTCATTGAGGGCAAGGTTTTTGACGAATTGGTGTAGGTTAGTTTCTCCTCCTAGTTTGCCAAGCAGGGAGTACGAGAGAAGCTCTGGTGGAACTACAATTCTGACTGCTTCAAGCTCCATCATTAACTTCCTGCATAAGTCTATGTAGTTTTGGAGGTTACCGTCGTAGAAGCATCTCTGCCAATCCATCCACACTCGTCCTCTGTTTAGTGCCCTTTTTGAAGCGTATTGGTCTTCAATTTTTGCCCAGAGTAGGTTTGCTTTCTCGATGGTTTCCATATTCACTACTTCTCGAAACACTCTTTCAGTGATTCTAGTTGTGATTAGATTGATGGCTTCATAACTTGCTCTAGACCATTTGTTGACGATAGAAGTAGATGCGTCGCCTGGAACAGGTTTTTCACACACATCTATTAAGTCTTTGGATCTGAGGTGTATCTTCATACGCATGTGCCAATGACCGTAGTTGGTTCCGTCCAATATTGGAATGCAGGATATGTCTTTTGGTTCAAGTACTTTGTTGGTCATGTTGTCTTGCATCCACCTTTTTGTGATGTGGAATTTTTGTCAAGACTGTAAATCTGTGATGTTTTATGAGACTAAAAAGGTGTTTTATTAACAAGAGAACATTGTACAGTAGATAGATAATGAGTGTACAAATATACCTAAAAAGGTGGATGCAGTTAATGCAACAATAAAATATAATAACAATATAATGTAGTAGAAGGAAACGATCTGTAGTTGAAGTTTCGACGTCAGTTAGTGAGCCTTCACTTGTTAGTGAGTAAGAACTGTCTCTCATACCTGTGGTTAGAGCAGTTGTAAATAATAACTGACAGATAAAAGAATGATGTTGCTGTTGCAACAAAAGCGTATGAAGAGAAGAGATAAGATGAGATAGAACAATAGTGAGTAAAGAGAATAATGTTGCGTTTGCAACGTAGATAGCAAAAGTGAAGGAGAATAATGTTGCAGTTACGATGTAAGAGACAAAAGATAATATGGTTTCAATAGGAATGAAGATCGGAGTAAAGAAAGAAGCTGTGCCCTTCTTATAGGCACTGCCATGGTTGTTGACCATGGTTATACCCCTTAAGTTGCTGTTGTGGATGTTTATCCGCAACCTTTCTGGGATGAGTAAATGAAGCTCAGTTAGTCTTAGTGCTTTTTCACTGGGAGTGAGACCGTGCTCACCTAAACCCCTTTGGGTGGTTTTTTCACAGAAATCTCAGACTCAATGGCAAAGACCATAAGCAATATTTGTTCACATTGAAGAACCAAATTTCTGATGAAGATAAATCGTTTGCACAGGATTCCATACCAGATGGTTACCTTCACCTGAGAAGATTTGGAGGCTCTAGGAAGGCTGGACAGTCTCATAAATAATAACCCTTTTTTGGAGGGAGATTATGTCAGCCTGTGATTCAAACCAGAGCACAAGCATGATAGCCAAAAAATACCATAAACCAATGGTAGAGTAAGATACCACAGAAACACAGAGCTGTGCCAAACTAGATCAAAGGGAATCAAAAGAAAAAGGAATTTGACTCCTTTTTAAATATACATGTCCCATAATCATAGGACAAAGAATAGAAAAGCTATTCAAGCTCAAAGCAGCTGCTGAGCATAAACCTTAATTTTCAACTCTAATCCAAGATCCAGAGAAGGAGACTAAAACCCATCAAATGGGTGTTTTAATCGAGCCTCTTGGTCAGTTATATTCAATTTTACTATCCAAACTGAGCTAGCATCAAAACTACAGAGTTATTGCCAAATTAAAGCCAAAAAAGGGTGTATAAAATATTTTCCTTTCATCTACCCTCTACAGTTTTAGTGTGAGCTACCTATAGTGGGGTTATTTTGGAAAAGAAAAATCAAGGCTGTCTAATGGTATCAGTCATTTCCCCACAACTCATCTGTAACCAAATTTATGGGGAAAATAAGTTTCATACAGGATTTGAGAAAATTCCATATTTGGATAACGGTAATTAAACATGGTATAAAACTGCAATATTTGATGCCACCCATATCAAATGAGGTCAAATTTTGTAGAAAATATCCAGGGATAGAAAATGAACCAACTTTGAGCTCAATATCTTGAAAACTGACAAAGCTATGGCAGTTTTAAGATAAAAATCCCACACTTGGGCCAATACACCTTCCCTGTGGGATACTGTCCCATTTCCTTCAATATTAGGTGTCAATTACACAAAGGAGCCTGTTTATCCTTCAATAACTTATAGTTTGTTCAATAACTGTGTCCCATACAGGTTCTGTACAGCATTCCACATTTCATACATGTCATAAGAGGGTTGTGCGGTCCCCAGATGAAAAGGTTTCACCCCATACTGGTGAAACATGCCCATCTGAGCCAAATATAGAATGTAAAAGCCTTGTGAAAACCACAATCTAGTCCTTTGAAGTGAAAAATCTTCACTTTATCCACACAAAATGGTCTAGAGGACCTTTTCAACTATTTTCAGGATAAAAAGGGACCTTTCTCTTCCCAAAAGAGAAATACCCATCCTGCTCTTAAATTCCTATGTAGTAAAACTGTCAAAAACATTTATACTCTCGGAGAGAATCAGGTTATACTTGAGTTCTTAGTGTTTTACTGGTAATTATAGTTAATCAACTGATAACTGGGGAATCCTGGGCTTCTAGTAGTGCTCACCACCACTATCTATAATAGTAAAGATTATGAAACTCTTATTAAACTGTTTTTTTATCATATTTCATGTCACAGTAATATTCACAGTTTTAAATAGTCTTATTATAGCTTTATGATAGACTCAGCCTAACACAGACCCTGTACATACATATAGGGCCTTTATTATTCAAATCAATTAGCCGTCTCAAGAAATTCACTCTTTGGACATGGGCTGGTGGATTCTCACACATACCAGACCCTCTTTCTTCCTCTGGGGACTTTTCCCCCAGTCATTTAATATTCATAAGCATATTATTCTTACTCAATCGAATATCTTATTTATCAATATCAAGTTAATATTTTCCTTTTCCCTACCTGTTTAGTGCAGTTGTGGCTGCCATATCCTTATAAAACATTCTCTTTCCTTATGACAGGTTAAAACAGTGGACTTGGTCTTGTTTGTGGTTGGCTTTTTTTATTTCTAATTGTTCATCGCTGCATACTTAATTCTCTTTATTATTATAACTATCACTCTTATCTACACTGATTAAGTGCTTCCTCTTATTCATTCCAAGCCATCTGAAAGTGATTCCAGTTTAATGATGTCCTGGCCCTCATCACTCAGAACAACCCCTGTGACAAAATCATCCCCTGCAGTTCTTGTATTATAACTAATCCTAAAAGGGAGATGATTAATTTCTCAATTATCCATTATTAATTAATACAAGGTATAAATGAGGCTGTGAAATTGCACCACAATCCATAAAATGATCAGCTAAATATGAAACATATTTGATTAATTTAATGGAACTTTTGATAATCACACTCAGGAAAGAATGAAGGAACCATTCACTTTAATTAGCTGAAAATAATTTCCATTAATGATTGCCTTTTCTTCTTTTCAAGATTCAATATAAGACAAAGAATAATTCCATTTAAAATATTAATCATTTTTGTAAACACTCAGTTGAGGTCTCTCCAAAGCTTTATTCTTTATATCAATAGCACATTTATGGAGTTTGAGAATCAAATAAATTTTCCTTTGGATCCTTCTATGGTAAAAAAAAGCTCTAAAAATTAGATATGTTTCATTGGGTAAGAATTAGTGATCTTTGAGCAATTTATCAGTAATACGAAATTAACTTGAGGTTTCAAATATTGATTTTTTAGGAAAAACTTACTAGCTCACAAAAGGGTAATTGTTTCAATGTGTAAAAATAAATATAGAGTGCTGATAAACACATGTAAGTCTTGAGTAAAATTATGTAAGCCCTTACATGATTTCACCAAAAAATTATGTTTTTTTACCAAATTATTCCCAAAATGCATGATCTTAGCGTAAATTCATGTGAATAGGCCTTTTTTCAAAACCCTGCCTCAAACAAGGTTTTTGGACTTATTTAATTCTCTTGCTTTGAGGTAGATTCTATATTACTCTCATTTTTGAAGTTTATATTTTACAATTACTATTTTGAATGGACCAATTTGGAAAAATGTCTAACATTATTCAAAATTAAGATAAAAAGATCTCACCCATGGATCTGGCTAATCTTCTTTTTGAAAGGAAGATGGGCTTCTTGAGAGATTTTGAGCTTTTTTTTAGAATTTTTGCAAAAGGGTTTCAGGGCACAATATTAATCCTAAAAAGGGGGTTTCATCTTGAGGTTTTAAGATTAATCTTTTCCCCTCCAAATCCTTTCAAAAACTAAGGAAAACTACTCAGAAGCTCCCAATAATATTACAATTCTTTCAAAAAGAAAACACAGTAGTGGCTAACTCTATAAGTGGCATTTTTTTCTTGGTTTTTGAATTATTTTTGCCACTTTTCCAAATCGGTCAATTCCAAAAAAATGTAAAAGAAAATACTGAAACAAGTGAGAGTAATATAGAATCCCACTAAAAGCAAAAAAAGAATTTAAATAAGATCAAAAAAATTTATTTGAAGCATTTTGTTGACTAAATGACCTATTTCCATGTTTTTACCATGATATTACATGTTTTGGCAATAATTTGGTAAAAAACATAAAAGATCACTTGCTTTTACCAGCACCCTAAATATATCATGAGCTAGAAGGTTTTCAAAATAATTTTCTTGAAAGCAAAATTACAAAAAAATATGAAATAGTTTATTGAATTCCAAGCTAAGGAAAACTAGTAGAATGAGTTAGTATTAAAGCTTTCTGACAGTTCAACTTGCTGTGGACACAAATAAAAGGACTCATTCATCAGGTTTTCACATTACCATTCTTGATTCTTTGCAGTTTACACTGAAATCATCAGTGTCTATCACTTGAGATCAATTTCTAGGCAAGCACATTGGGGGTGTTAATTTCTTCCAAAGTTGACTAGGTAAAACCTGTCATGCAGTTAATTATTTTGAGACGGGCTATGGTGAAAGGAAATGACCGCACTTTCATTTCTTCTTGATGATAATTATGAGAATAATTCTCATGATTTTTATGATAAAATATATATAGAACGAGGATTCATGTGAAAGAATAGATTTAGCTAGTGATTCTAGGGCTATCCCAGGGTTATTGGTGAAGTTTTGCTAACATTTTGAAAGGTCAGAGAACGATCATTTGGGAAACAAAATTAAACCCTGCCCAACAAAGTTCTAAGAGCTTTCAAAGACAAGTGGCTGGGTTTTTTTGTTGCATGTCAAGTCATTGAGTTGTTAAACATTTTTCACAATTGGAACTCAATGGATTTGATAAGAAAAGCATATCTTTAAAATTCAATTCTTAACCAAATCTTCCCAAGGCGGCTACCATTATGAAATAACTTAAACAATAGATAAGGTGCCCTGATTCTTTTAATTTGCTTTCTTGCAATGTTATCGTGCAAAAGTAAGAAAATACGCCCCGCCAAACCCAAATTAAACGCATGTCATTAACTTAAGCTAAAGGAAAAGGTAGTGTAAGTCGCACTGCTTTTGATCTGGGTTGTGTATAGACAAAAACATCAAGGACATTGAGATTAAATTAAACGAAATGACTTTTTTCTTGGCGTGCCGCATGAAAAACCAACTATGTCGTGATATGCTTGAATTTGTCGAATTGAGGGTGAAAATTATTACTTTGGCATGTTTGGTTAAATGGGCAACGCGTGAGCCATATTTATCTTGTAATTAGGATCTGAGCTGCTTGTTTCAGCGTTCGAATCCTCGGCAAGCATTAGGTCGAGCTCAACTTTACGTTTAGAAAGGCTTGAATCGACCGGTTGACTGGCGCAACAAAGCATTAGGACTGAGATGACAACCGACGCAGCACGAATGGCATAGGGGAATGCGACAATCATGTTGGGACTGGTAAAGGGCTCAGTTAAAAATGCGTGCACGGCGAGAGATCTGATCTCTGAAAAGCTGGAATAGAGCTGCTGACGGAGAGAACAATAAGCTCGAATCAGTCACGAAAGCAGACCAAGGTTTTATGGGGTCCAAGCATGAAGTCAAAGACACTCAACCTCCTAGTTTTTCAAAGAGGATATTAATCAAATATATGCGCAGATGGTTTCACTTTTCTTTAATCGAAAAGACTTGACTCGAAAAGAGGATTTGAGTAATATTGTTTTAAAGATAGAAGGTTTAGTCAAAAGCCTACCAGAGGTTGTCAAGAAGTATCTTAAAGGAGATGATGATGTGGATGAAGGGCGGATGCAGGAGGTTTATGGCAGGTATATAAAGACTGAGTGCCACTTGGAACACCTAACAAGGAAACTAGAGCCTTCCTTCCAAAGCCTTCTTAAAACCCAATCCAGACTAAAGTATTGTACTGTACAGTACAGTAGTACAGTACAACAGCGCCTTCACGTATTAAAGCCCCACCGGCCAGAGAAAGAATTCAAAGCATTATAAAGAGTCGAAGGATTTGCGATTGCAAGCCGAACCATACACAGTTGGGTTCTCTACCAGCTTTGAATATTATTCGTCACCTCAGAAAACGCTGCCAGATGAGTCCCCTCACGATGAAAACTGTGCTTTCAGGAATAGAAAGGGGGGCTGATTTGGATATTAACATCAATCCTAGAGCATATGGTGGGTGATCAAGCTACATTCTAGAATAATCTTTGGAATTCGCAAGTTTTCTTAGCTCGTCCAAATCGATGGTGCAACGGTGACAGTAGTCAATGGAATCGCTTTGTCATTGGGTGGCTTGGTAGTTACCATTTTCAGATGGCTTTATAATTTATTTATCTCTTGGTTGCGCCATCTTTGTGGCTCTTGAGGTGTCCAAGAATTCTAAAAAAATCAAGAAAGCAGTGGCCACAAAGCCCTTTGACACCCGTCTCAATTCACTTCCTTTCAGCTATAAAGCCTTGGCTGTGTGGCCACCATGCGTCAAGCTGAGGGCGAAAAGTTTGCATCACGCCAGTCCCTGTTCATTTTGTCAACTACCACAATCATCCTAACTTGAGTGCTCCATTGAAATACCCCGGTTGTCTCTGTCAATGTCCTGGAAGAACAGGACAATAGGACTTCATAGAGAAAAATCTTCTATCATGGCTTGGTCATGCTCCTCCAAATTTCAGAAGCTATTGTTGAAAAGACTAGCCTCAAAAGAACCAAAAGGATCACTAAATCTATTTTTTCGGGCGGTCTTTCAGCTTTATACAAGCCTGAGAGTGTACTGTACACTGTAGAGTACTGTAGGGTGTGCAGAAAATACAGGCTCTATGTCCGTCCTTCAGCGGACAACGCGATTGGCTTAATCGTAATCACAAAATTCTCGTTCATGAGCTCAAAGCCGACGTCAGATGATTTGTTAGTAAGAAATGTAAAAATGTACGCAGAGCCGCCAATTAACATTTTTAAACGGTATGAAGGCTTTGCCAACCCAGAGCGCCATTCTCAGTCTGAGCTGGTACCCTCTTATCTCCAGTTAATATATGACCAACCAAGCTGCAATACTCATACTTTCGAGCTCATAGGGTTCACCCCACTAGTATCCATAATAAAATCCATAGCCGGTCTTATTCTTAACTCACCCTGCTCGAAAGCAGAAAGTCCTTCCGGACCAATGCGGTAAATTGGTGAATGAGGAACTGCGTGTTTGATTGGTGGCAAAAAGTTCCAAGTTTGCTGCAGTATGAATTGATGCTGTCGCTCAACAACCTCCTTTTGGAAAAGAAGAGTTCGTGTACTACTGGGGCATAGACTCAAGTTGATGTTATGGCGCAGCCCTTGAGGAAGAAAATATATGGCTCCCTGTGGGATACTGTTACGAGTAGGACAGCTAAGACATGATGATCAGGATACTGGGAGCAGGTCCCAGTCCGAGTGGTAACAAAGACGGAGCCTACGCTGCGGCAACGCAGCTGTGTGGCTGCGGGGGCGGTGCGCGCCCCAATGGTCGGGCTGCTCTGAAGCTGCGGGTCTCGGGTGGCGCCCGAGCCCGCGATTTTGAGTAAAACCCGCGGGTGGTCCCTTGAGGATACGGGCCACAGGCCACTATTTCTTAGGCAAAAAATCATACAAACCCAAAGGGATCGGGGGCAGGGATGGCTCAACAATCACAACAGGGATCCTGACTACAGACGTGCTGCCCAGCCCCAGATTTTAGGAGAATCTCTGTGGTGACCCCTTTGGGGGAAGGGTTCGGGGCTCACATTGTGATAAGTTATTTTTCAGGGTTCAAAGTCTTGTGGGTCCGGGGTAGAGTCAAAACCTCGGCAGTAGGTTCAACTAAGTATAATTTGAATAAATAAAGAAACATAGAGATCAAAAAAGAAAGAACATGTTTGGCATTCTTTGAATGATGTTGTTTCTTTTCAATAACAATTTGAATAATGACATAATCTTTTCTGTGAGTTATTTATAATAATTCTTTAAACAGTTGAATTTTTAATATTAATTTTAAAATAATTTTGAATAAGATGAGTATATGAAGTAGGCACTTGATGGGGAAAGAAAACTTAATTTGCAACAGTTAATAATAATTTTGATAAAAAACATTAATTATGATAATGATTTTTTTTCAATTTGAATTGTAAATTATAAAAAGATTTTAGGAGGATCAAGGGAAAAAAAGGATTTATTAATTTCTGGAAATTGGGGATTTTTAGGCAAACCTAGCTACCTTTTGCGGTAGTACCTGTCTCAGGTGAGACTTTCTGGTGGGGGCATTTTTCCAGAATTTGCCCCAGGCCCAGTCCCAGTGTCAGGGTGAGTCTATGATAAAGGTGTATATAAGTATTTACAAGCTTTAACTATGACTGTGACACGTTAAAAATAATTTAAAAGGATGCTAAATTTGGTAATAGATGATTAATTTAAGATTTAAGGGCTTTACTATAGAGATATAGTGGTGGTGAGTGCTGTTGAAAGCCCTGGGTGCAACTTTTACCTGTTGGGTTACAATAATAAAAGCTACAATACTTAAATTGAAAGTATACCTGATTATTTTCCAAGAGTATAACTGTTTTGGACAATTGTACTACGTAGGAATTCAAGAGCAGGATGAGGAAAGCTATTCTGGCTGTGAAAAGCCTCCTTTTTATCCTGAAATGGGGTGGAAAGGGTGCTAGACCTTTCCACGTAGAGGAAGTGAAGATTTTTTCACTTTCTAGTACTGGCTTGTGGTTTGCAAACAGCCTGTATATCCTGTATTGGGCTCAGATGTGGTTTTGAAACCACATCTGGGCGGTTTTCACCAATACAGGGTGAAAATTTTCATCTGGGGACCTCACAGCCTGATTCTGACATGTATGACGCGTAGAATGCTGTACAGAAACTGTATGGGACCCCAGTATTGACTGACATATGAGGCATTGAAGTAAAAACATGCTTCTTCGTCTATTTGACACCTCTTATTTATGGTTATGGGATATTATCCCATGGTAAGGCTGTATATGACAGCAGGTGGGATTTTGACCTTAAAACAGCCATAACTTTGTCAATTCTTGAGATATCAACCTCAAAATTGGTTCGGTGTGTAGCCCTGTATGTGCTCTACACAATGATACCCCATTTGACATGGGTATCATTAAATATGGCAAAGTTATCCCATGTACAAGATTTTTGTACATTTGCGTGTTTTAGGCAAAAAGCTGTATTGAGCTTGTTTTCCCATAACTTCTGCAGTAGTTGAGATATGGGGAAGTGGATGACACCATCAGATATCCCTGATTGTCCTCTTTCCAAAAATACCCCACTTCAGATATCCCACACTAAAACTGTAGAAGTTAGATGAGAGGTGAATGTTTTGTTCACCCTTATTTGACCTGAAATTGACCATAACTCCAGTAATATTGGTGCTAGCTCAGTTTGGCTGATACCATTGGATAGCCCTGGCTTAGAGCTTCATTTTGAATCCCCATTTGATGGGGTTAAGCTTCTCCTTCTAGATTTTAGATGAGAGGTGAAAATTAAGGTTTATGCTTAGCAATAACTTTGTTATTTCTTGTCCTATGGTGATGGGACTTATATTTTCAGAAAGAGGTGAGTTTCCTCTTTCTTATGATACCTTTTGAGCTGATTTGGCTCAGCTCCATGTTTTGGTGGTATCTTGGCTATACCATTGGTTTATGGTATTTTGGCTGTCATGCTTGTGCTCTGGTTTTGAGTCACAGGCTGACACCCAGAGAAGGGGTTGAGGTTGGGTTTTCCCCTCAGAAATCCCACAGGAGGCACCCTTAATAATGACACATGAGAGCAAGCAAAGAATTTTGTAAGACACTTCCAATAATAATAATACACATGCCATGAGGAGACTAATGATGGGAGTAAATGGGTCCAAGAAAAGTGCCCCCAATCATTCACACTGTCACAACCATGGCAATTCACCTCCTTCAATCTCCATATGGAATATCAAGCCACAGTCCTTTTATGGCCAATTGGCCATATCCATCACCAGTGGCCAATATTGCCACCTCATCATCTTATGGACCATTTATGGCCCTTCACCTCAATCCAGAAGCCATAGCGGCAATTTATACCCACTTGGGTATTTCTGGTCATTTCCCTCAAAACCAGCGTAAATGGCCCAAATGGCTGGTTTTGGCCATTTGGGCTCATAATGCGCATTTCTGCACATTTTGCACATTTGCGCACTTTTTGCGCATTTGCGCATTTTTGTGCACTTTGACGCAAAGTGTCCAAAAGGCACTTTCCTGCCCTTTGGGCCAGTTTTTGGCTCAGAACCCAAAAGTGGCCAAAAATCCCAAAGGACTTAGAAACACCTTTCCAAGCTCTGAAGCCATCACATCCATCTTTTTCCCCTCTGTCTTTCCATCTCAAGACCTTTGGACATAATCCTCTTTCCAATGAACAAATATGCCATAAATGATGTTATATATCATTATGCATAATTTTTCAACAGCAATTCAATGGTGGAAATATCAAATTTTTATTTCAATATTCCAACATATCATCACAACATCAAGGCACTCAATCATTCAGAGGACTCATCAAGGCTCAAGAGCAAGTGTTTCAGCGTCAAAGACCAATCATGCCATCAAGACGTCATTGGATAATTTCATTCACAGTATTCCTCCAAGGCAATAATGTTCAACCATTCTCAAGGGATTCAAGAGGAAGTTTATTCATTCATTCATTTGTCAAGTGTCAAAGCTCCACTCAATCCATCTTGGCAACCACCTTCATTTCAATACAGCCTGGATCCATCAAGAACTGTATTTCATTTTCAAGTATGGGAAATTCAATCAACCCATTTCAATTTCAATATTAGCCAGCTTTATCAATTCCCAAAACAATCAATACAGCCTCAAGGATCAATACAGATCAGGTTTCAGTCTGAAGAACTCAAGCTCCCAACTTTTCACATATACCAGCTACCCTTTCCACCCTGGGGGGCTTTTCCCCAGTTAATTAATATATTTTGATTTTATTTTATCTTTATTTATCTTACCCTTTTTGTCTAGTTAATACTGATATTATCAAGTCAGTCATTTAGCACCTTTTCTCTTTTCTTTCTTTGCCTGTCAATGGATATTTGGTGGCCATATCCTTACTAATTCCATTGTTCATCTTGGCAGGTTGAAACAGTGATTAAGGACTTACTTGGTTGTCTCTTTGGCCATTTGGCTTCTCTTTCCTCTTATTTCATCTCATCTTGTACCTGCATATTTCTTAGAGGAATTTATTCTTTTATTTTATTTTCTTTATTCTTTGGAGTCTTCCAAGTGAGTTCCCTGATTGCTGAGTTCCAGGCCACTCTTGTTTTCTGTCCAAGAGCCCCCATGACATTATATTAATTAACTCATAACCTCTTTTCATTCTGTTCATTCTTTCTTTATAATTTCATTCACTCATTTCATTGAAATTATGACTCTTTAATGCTTATGAACCTTATGATTCATCATCACCTCTCAATTTTCTCTCATTCATTCTTCATTGTGAAAATTGAAAGCTGACCCCAATTTTATTTTTTGTTTCTCTTTTGAAATCTTATTCGGATCATCAAATTTTTAATTCATTCATAAGTCAGGCGTTATCTTAATTTTCTTTTGATTTTCAAAATTTTCATCAAGTTATTCAGACACATTCTTCACATCAAGATTCATATTTGATTCATTCTTCAAGAATTTTGATTTTTAAAGAAGAGCTCACTTTATGTTGATTTAATTGATTGATTTGACATAAATTGATATTGAACTCAAGAAAATTGATTGACCTGAAGATTTCATTGATTTTGCTGATTTTTCACATCAAGAATTTTGACATAAATTGATTTTGCCTCAAGAATTCATTTGATTGATTGATTGATTTTTCAAGATTTTGATTTTGATTGATTTGACATCTGATTTATTGACTTCAAGTTTTCATTTGATATTTAATTGATTGATTTGCCTGAAGATTTCATTTGATTTATTTATTTTTATTGATTTTCCTCAAGATATTGATTTTGACTTTTGACTTCAAGCATTATTTCAAATTGCCTCAAGTTTTCATCTTCAAATTTTGATTCTTGTTCATTTTATTTCATTTATATCCTGAAATTATGCCCATCCAACACTCACCTCCTGCAAGGAAGACAAGATCTCAGGCCAGAACTCAAGTTGTTCTCACTCCAACTCCCAGGGCTCCTCTTGATGGCACCCCAGCAGTTTCTCAACTAAGGGTCAAATTGGAAAGAGGACCCATTTTGGAAGGAGCAGCACCATGCAGGAAGGAAGGAAGAGGGCCAAGAAGATCAAGTTCATTTTCAGGAGTAGTTGGTGGATTCCCAGGAACTTCAAGGACCATTTTCAAGGGTCCAGGTGAAGATGGTGAAGAGGAGGAAGAGAATTCTGTGGAAGAGGAAGAGTCTGATGGTACTGAAGGTGTCCCTGCTCCAGTGGAGGCATCCCAAGGTACTGGAGGGCCAACTCTATCCCAGTCTAATCAGCCTGTCTCTCATCAGTCTGAACCATCTTTATTGGCCATTATGCAGCAAATGACTCAGATTATGGCCAATATTCAAGCAGCTTCATCCTCTGAAGCATCAAGACTCCATCTATGAAGCCACCAGAATGCTTTGATGGGACTCAACCCTTCAAAGTTAGAAGCTTTATTCAGTATTGCCAACTGATTTTTCATAATGATCTGGAAAACTTTGCTCAAGACAGAAAGAAGGTCCTTTATTCCACTTCATTTCTCATTGGCAGGGCTGCAAAAAGGATTGATCCTCATCTTTCCAATCTCACCAATCAAGATCCAAATTACCTTCTCAATTCATGGAAATTATTTGAATCTCAACTCTTCACCTTATTTGGGGACGCAAATGAAGTCAAAAAAGCTGAAGCAGAATTTGATTCTTTAAGAATGAAAGAAGGTGGGCATGTATCTTTATAAATTGCTGATTTCAGAAGTCTTGTCTCAAGACCTGGAGATTGGGGTGAAAGAGCTCTAATACATCATTTCAGGAAGGGATTGCCATCCAGGATTTTGGATCAATTGGCCTCCCATCATTCAAGAATTGACTCTCTTCAAGATTTAATGGATATTACCCTGGAGCTTGATACCAGGTACCATGAGAGGCAAAATGAAAAGAGTCATCATCAAGAGAAGAAGCCAGAAGCCTCAAAGTCAAGTTCTTCTCATCCTCAAAGTTCTTCAAGCTCAAGTCAAAAGAGGAAGAAGAATTTTCAGAAGAGGGACAAGCCCCGTTCTTCTTTATTGAATAAAGATTTCAAGTTGATGAATTCTGAAAAGGAAAGAAGAATCAAGGAGGGTCTATGTACCTATTGTGGTGGGAAGCATAGTCTTGAGTCCTGTTTCAAAAGGCCTCAAAACAAGCTTACCCAACCGTCAGGCAAATTTCCCAGCCAGGGAAAAGCCTGAGTGAAGATCATGTTGTGTTCAATGGTCTTCACTGTTTTCCATCCAGAGCACAATTGTGAATTGTGAATACTGGTTTCAAAAATTCTCTTTAATTTTTTGTTTTTTCTTCTCTCTCTGATATGTTTTACAGTATTCTCATTGATTCTGTTGCTACCAACTAATTTATTTCAAAGCAGTTTGCTCACAAGTATTCTTTAACCATGTCAGAACTCCCAGAGAAGATTTTCCTTATCATTCTTGACTCCTCTCAGTCTCCTTCTCTATTTGTGACTCACCATACTAAATATATGGTTGAGCTCCCTCCCTTCCCAAGCTTTGAATGGGATGTTTTAGTCATTGATACTCCCAAGGGAGAAGACCTCATATTGGGCTTTGACTTTCTTAATCATTTTAGTCCATATATTGATTGGAGGAAAGGGCTGATCACCTTTAATTCTGATCATAAGGACTATCATGATATTTCAAAATCTTTCAGTAATTACTTTTCTTCTTCCAAATCATGTGCAGCTCTGGTTGGTGATTCTAGAACACCATCATTTCGAACTTCTGTCCATATTCCTTCCCTTAATTCCCATCAGTCATTACTATCATCTAGAGATGAAGTCTTCAAAGAGATTCAAGATGTTGGAGAAGATAATTCTGTATCTTCACCTCATCTCTTCTTTGGGAATATGGACCTTCCTCCTTCATCTTATCATGACTCCCTGGAGGAGTTGTGGGATGAAGAGAAAGAGCCAGAAGAAATAGAAAACGTGATGAAGGTTGTTCCTCCTGTCTATCACCAGTACTTGGATGTATTCTCCAAGGTGAAAGAAGAGACACTTCCTCCTCACCGGGCCTGTGATCATCATATTGAGCTGGAGGGGTCTATACCTCCAGTTGGGGTGATCTACTCTTTATAAAACCAAGAGTCAGATACACTCAGGGCCTACATTTCAGAGAATGTAGAGAAACCTTTCATCCGGACAAGCTCCTCTTCAACAGGAGAACCTGTCCTCTTTGTCAAAAAGAAACATGGTGGCCTCTGTTTGTGTGTTGATTACCGCAAACCCAATGCTGTTACTAGGAAGAACAAGTATCCTGTTCCTCCTATGAATCAGCTTCTTACTGTTTTCAATGGTTATTCTATCTTCTCCAAGATTGATTTGCGTGGTGCATATAACCTGCTCAGAATCAAGGAAGGTGATGAACATTTGACATGTTTTAGAACTAAATATGGCAGCTATGAGTATTTGGTTATGCCATTTGGGCTCACCAATGCTCCTGTCTCTTTCCAAAACCTTTTTAATGATACTTTTTATGATCTTCTTGATATTTATGTTGTGGTTTATTTGAGTGACATTATGGTATTTTCCAAATCTGAAGAAGAACATTTCACTCATGTGTCCACTGTTCTTTCCAGACTCAGAGCCAATAACCTCTTTGCCAAGGCCTCCAAGTGCCTGTTTCATGTTTCTAGGGTAGAGCATTTGCGTTATGTTGTTTCTTCTGAAGGCCTCAAGATGGACCAAGAAAAAGTCCAGCAAATTCTCAATTGGCCACCTCCAAGAAACCTCAAGGCTCTTCAATCATTCCTTGAATTTTCCAATTCTTACCTCTGTTTCATCAAGAATTATTCAAAGAAGATTAGTTCACTCACAAGTTTCCTCAAGAAAGATTCATGTTTTCCCCTCAATGAGAAAGCTCTTAGACAGTTTCATCAACTCAAAGAGGCATTTACCATTGCTCCAATCCTTTCTCACTTTGATCCTTCTCTACCCACCATTGTAGAGACTGATGCTTCTGATTATGCCTTGGGTGCTGTACTGAGTCAGATTTCTGACTCAGGAAAACATCCCATTGCATTTGATAGCCGCAAGCTTCTCCCAGATGAGCTCAATTATGAGATTAATGACAAGGAACTCCTTGGCATAGTCTGGGCTCTCAAGCGCTGGAGAGCTTTTCTCCTTTCTCTTTCTTCCTCTTTTTAAGTTCTCACCAATCATTCATCACTTCAATATTTTATGTCTTTGAAGATTCTCACTTGCCGTCAAGCCTGCTGGGCTGAATTTCTCTCTGAATTCCATTTTTCAATCATCTACCACCCTGGCCACTTGGCTACCCTTCCAGATGCTTTATCACGTCAGGACGACGTTTACCCAGAGAGGGGGGAAGATTTCATCAGCAAGAATCCAATGAATTATCAAAAAATAATCAAGCAAGATGAAATTAAAGCCTCAAAATTCTTTGCAGTCAAGGTGGAAGCATTTTCAAATTTGATTGAATAAATTCAGAAGGCATTATGGCAAGATTCTCAATATAGAAGTATCCTTCAAGATTTGGGTAAAGGTAAATCTTTCCAGCATTATTCTCTTGATTCCTCCTTCCAACTTCTCCTGTTCAAAGATTGGGTTGTGGTCCCAAATGACCCCACAATTCAACTCAGCATACTTCAAAAAAGGCATGACTCTCCTCTAGCTGGACACCCTGGCCAAGAGAAGACTCTCAAAATTGTCAAGCCAGATTTTCACTGGCCTGGCATGACCCAATTTATCAAGGATTATGTATCATCCTGTCAACAGTGTTCAATAAAAAAAAATATTCATCACAAGAAGTTTGGATTCCTCAAGCCTCTTCAAATTACAAGTGGTCCTTGGATTTGTCTCTCAATGGACTTTATCACTTAACTGCCACTGTCCAATTCCTTTGATTCAATTTTAGTCATAGTGGACAGGTTCTCAAAAATGGAAGTCTTTCTTCCAACAATGTCTTCAATCACATCATTATATTTGACCCATTTATTCATCAAGAATATTTTCTCAAAGAATGGCCTTCCTTCAAGCATTGTTAGTGATAGAGGTTCTCTTTTTGTTTCTTCTTTTTGGACCAACCTTTGTCAGCAGCTCAAGATTTCAAGAGATCTGTCAACTGCTTACCATCCAGAAACTGATGGACAGACAGAGAGGGTAAATTAGATACTAGAACATTATGTTTGGATGTATGTCAGTTATCATCAAGATTATTGGAACACCTGGCTGCCTCAGGCTGAATTTGCCTACAATAACTCTGACCACTCTTCAACAAAACAATCACCATTTTTCACTGTTTATGGAAGAGATCCACATTTTTACTCAGCTCACATTGCTCAAGATACTCCTGCTGGAAAGTTATCAACAAAAATCCAATCAGTACAGCAATATGTCAAGAGGGAACTTGAAGTTGCCATAAACATGTTTAAGAGGTATGCAGATAAAAGTAGAGCAAGTCCACCTGTTTTCAATCCTGGTGACATGGTATGCCTTTCTTCCAAGAACATCAAATCAGCTAGACCCACCAAAAAACTGTTTCAAAGATGGTTGGGTCCTTTTCCAATCTTGAAGAAAGTCAGTACTCATGCTTATAATCTCAAGGTTTCACCTCAATGGAGATCCATCCACCCAGTCTTCCATATATCCCTCCTGGAACCAGTCATGACATCAAAAATCCCAAATCGGCATCAAGAGCCTCCTCCTCCAATCATCATTGAAGAAGAAGAGGAATAGGAAGTCTCTCAAATACTGGACTCAAAGCTCAAGAGAGGAAGATTATGGTATCTGGTGGAATGGAAAGGTTTCAGTCAAGACCCAGAAATATCCACTTGGGAAACAAACAAAAACCTCAAGAATTGTCCTGAACTTGTTGAAGATTTTCATTCATTATATCCTGACAAGCCTGGGCCCAATTCTTCAAAACCTTGATTCATTATGGTGCTTGGTGGGGAGAGGAATTACCAAAAGTAAGTCCCACGCCTGGTATGCACCTTTAGGGGTATTCTACTCTTTTTTTTGTTGTAAGCATCACCTTGGCCACTCTGTAAAGCTTTGCAATTTTGGACACAAATCTTTGGCATAGCTTTCAACTTCATATCCAATCTTATGGACATTTTCACTTGGGACAATGGGCCATTCACTTTTCAATTCATTTCCAAGACTTCAAAATTCAAATTCATTCCTTCCACATTTTTTGTTTTTATTTTTATGGAACTGGTGGGAGTGGTAACTACCAAACGTAAGTTCCTCTCCTGGTGTGTACTTCCCTGACGGGTCTACAATCTTGTCAAAACATCACCTTGGCCACTTTGTGAGCACCTGGGATCAAATTTCTCTTTCCAGGTCCTTGGCCAATTTCAAAAATCAGTTATCAACCTCTGTGATGAAGATTGGAACCTCCTCAAGATTCAATTCATTTTTCTTTTCTCTTTTCTCTTTCTTTTATTTTCATTTTCATTCTTTATATTAGGTTTTATTTTCATTCTCACTTTATCATATCAAAAATATATCTCAAAGAATATTCATTCATTACAACATCATCAACCATGAAGTCAATCTCAAAGAAGATCAAGAAAGTCCTGTATCATATGACAGATTTTTAGTATCAGTTATTATTTTATTTTCCTCTTAAAAGAACTTTCCTCTATCCCACTCTCAATCCTTTCCAATAGCCTCAACAGGCTTTACCTTGTATTTGTGAGCCTGTGAGGTATGTATAACATACCCATAAGGCCACAAATAACTTTATAAACAGCTAAAATTGTCTGCAACAGACTTTTTAATTGAATTTAAAATAAAAAATAACAAAAAATAAGTATAACTTTTTTTTGGATAAACAAACCTATAAATATTATGTCATTTCTGGATTCTACACCAAAAATAACCTAGGGTACATCCATAAGGTGTTATACTCAAAAACACTTATTTCTTATGTCATTAGAAGATTTAAGAATCTCACAGTACTAATGTAACTTTTTTAACATTTTTTTAAAATTGTTAAATTTAAGCTTAAATAAGCTTAAATTTGAAGTTGCATAAGGTTTATGCAAACTTACCAAAATTTTAGCTAAAATTGAGGTGTGGTGTATATTTACTCAATTGGCTAAGGATTTGCCATACAGAATGTAAATCCTGAGTGAGCTCAATTTAAAAGGGTTTAAGGCCATAGTATGGCTTTAAATAAATAAAAGGGCAAAATCCATGCAAAAAGGTGGGACAAAGGAAAAAGACCAATTAGAGCTGGGGTACCCAGCTTTTTGGATCTGCAAGGATTCAATTAAGGTTGTCCACCTGTATTGAAGGATTTTCAACCTTATTTAAACTTTAAGATTATTCTTTGATCCAACATTAAAGTTTAAACTGGTTTTATCCCAAATTAGACAGGAGTTTCAAGCTGCCAGAGGGTAAATCCCAATATGCAGGCCTTAATTCAAGGTTTTAAGAACTGTAAAAACTTAATTAAGCTTGAACCCTTAAGGTTAAAAGCATTAAAACCTTATCAAAACTCAAGGTTTGGTGTGTATTGCTATTTTACGTGGAAAAATAGCAATAACTTCAAAAATTCATTAAAAATACAATTCTTAATGGATCTGCTTGAATATCTCACACAGCTTACAATTTAATATTATCTACATATAAATTAAATTTTAAGTATCTTTTATAAATAAATTTCCTGGGTAATTAGCCTGGAAATTTACTCTTTTCATTAAAGCTCAAAGAAAATTATAATTTCTTTAAAAATTAATTAAAAATTGAGTTTAAGAGATTTTTTCTTGAAACTCTATTTTTAAGTTGTTCATGTGATGAACTTTAATATAAATAAGTTTATTTATATTAAAAACTTAAAATAATTAGTTTAAATGAGGATTAAAGCTACATGGAGCTAAGAATAACCTTGTTAACTTGAAATTGGAATTAAAATTAAGCTACCTTAAGTTAAGAGCTTTATTTTTAAGCATGCTTTTTCAGTTTTGACCTGAGCACGCCCTCTATATCCATTATGAATCATGAGAGCTGCTCTGAAGACATAAAAAGAGTCTTTTCATCACTGTTTTTGTCCATCATTCATTATCAACCCGATCATATTAGAAATTCAAACAGGTAAAGTTTTATTGAATATAAGATCTTATTATTAAAGTAATTCTTAAGTTATTTTATTCCTTATTAATTAAAATTAAAGAATTGAAATCATAGAATTTAGATTATTGTTGTAATCACCAATAATATATTTTATTATATAAAATTAATCATCTTAAATATCTTTTAAAATCCACAAATTCCTCTTGAAAACTCTTTAATCTTAATTTTTATTATAAAAAGTTGTTTTATCTTTAAAATTATAGATTTTGGGTGTGTTTTTAACTTAAAATTATTATTTAATATAATAACTGTTCTTGTTTGACTTGTTGTATTAAATAAATATTATAAGTAAGTTTTCTCTAAAGTTCTATATCTTTTTTAACTAGTATTAGTTTTTTTATATAGAATTTTTATTCTATAAGAATTATTTCTGCACAGTGTGTGTTTAATTCTTTCATAAATAATATTTATATTATTTATAAGTGGTTAATATTCATATTTTCCACGTGTAATTGTCTCATTAAGAGCTTTACACTTCTTATTGTTATAACTGTCAGTGACTATAGCAATAATAGAATAATTATAATTTATTATAATTATTATATTTTTATTATTATTATATTTTATAATAATGATTAAATTTATTTTTTAATATAATTATTTTTAATAATTATATTTAAATTTGTGGTTGAAATATTTCATTATATTATATATTTCTACTGAGGACAGTCATAGTACTCTTGATTTTGCTACTATTATCAAGAGTTTCATAGACAAACCTTACAGTATTGGTTCTCAGGATCTCACCATTTTAAGGTGGGGGGTACGGTAACAACCATGGCAATTCACCTCCTTGGATCTCCATATGGCATATCAAGCCACAGTCCTTTTATGGCCAATTGGCCAAATCCATCACCAGTGGCCAATATGGCCATGTCATCATCTTATGGACCATTTATGGCCATTTGTCTTTTGGGGCCTTCATGGCCCTTCACCTCAATCCAGAAGCCATAGCGGCAATTTATACCCAATTGGGTATTTCTCGTCATTTCCCTCAAAGCCAGGGGAAATGGCCCAAATGGCTGTTTTTGGCCATTTGGGCTCATAATGCGCATTTTTCCGCACTTTGACTCAAAGTGTCAAAAAGACACTTTCCCGCCCTTTGGGCCAGTTTTTAGCTCAGAACCCAAAAGTGGCCAAAAACCCCAAAGGACCCAGAAACACCTTTCCAAGATATGAAGCCATCACATCCATCTTTTTCCCCTCTGTCTTTCCATCTCAAGACCTTTGGACGTAATCCTCTTTCCAATGAACCAATATGCCATAAATGATGTTATATATCATTATGCATCATTTTTCAACAGAAATTCAATGGTGGCAATATCAAATGGTCATTTCAATATCCCAACATATCATCACGTCATCAAGGCACCCAATCATTCAGAGGACTCATCAAGGCTCAAGAGCAAGTGTTTCAGCGTCAAAGACCAATCACGCCATCAAGATGTCATTGGATAATTTCATTCACAGTATTCCTCCAAGGCAATACTGTTCAACCATCCTCAAGGGATTCAAGAGGTAGTTCATTCATTCATTCATTTGTCAAGTGTCAAAGCCCCACTCAATCCATCTTGGCAACCACCTTCATTTCAATACAGTCTGGATCCATCAAGAACTGTATTTCATTTTCAAGTATGGGAAATTCAATCAACCCATTTCAATTTCAATATTAGCCAGCTGTATCAATTCCCAAAACAATCAATACAGCCTCAAGGATCAAGACAGATCAGTTTTCAGCCTGAAGAACTCAAGCTCCCAACTTTTCACATATACCGGCTACCCTTTCCACCCTGGGGGGTTTTCCCCAGTTAATTAATATATTTTGATTTTATTTTATTGTTATTTATCTTACCATTTTTGTTAAGTGAATACTGATATTATCAAGTCAGTCATTTAGGACCTTTTCTCTTTTCTTTCTTTGCCTGTCAATGGATATTTGGTGGTCATATCATTAATAATTCCATTATTCATCTTGGCAGGTTGCAAAATTGATTAAGGACTTACTTGGTTGGATCTTTGGCCATTTGGCTTCTCTTTCCCCTTATTGCATCTCATCTTGTACCTGCATATTTCTTATAGGAATTTATTCTTTTATTTTTATTTCTTTATTCTTTTGGAGTCTTCCAAGTGAAATCCCTGATTTCTGAGCTCCAGGCCACTCTTTCTTTTCTGTCCAAGAGCCCCTGTGACACACATGCTGGCTCCTCTAGATGGATTCTTGAGAGGGTTGACCATTGCTAGGTTAATATTTTTCATTCAGGAAAAAATCCTTCTTGGGAGGTAGAATAGCCAAGTTATTTTTGTTGAAGATAAACCTTCTATGGACAATTAATTTCAGATACTTAGTTTAACCACTAAATGCCCAGTGCCACAAAAATCAACAAAAACACCCAACCACCAATAATCCACATGATCTATGGTAGGATCATCAACTCATCAATATTTAAACATTTCCTTCTGTCTCCTAATCAAAATCAATAAATCACTCCTCTCTTTTAAATTCCTCTACTGTTCTTCTTTTAGCTTCTTAAACCACTCTCCCTCGTCCTACTTCTCTTTCCTTCATTCAATACTCTTATCCTATTTCTCTTTCCTTCATTCATTACTCCCATCTTATTCCTATTTCTCTTGTTTAACACTTATTTCAACATTGTAGTTGATTCAGGAAGGATTCATCTTCATTTTTTAGAAATATCACAAGACCAACTTACTAGCTATTTCAATATTAGCTGTCTGTTGCTTTTGTAACAATAAGCCAATATTTCTGTTTAAATATTTTGTATAACTTGTTTTCCACCATCTAGGTACATTTCTTAAACTAAAGACATATAGCCACTTGTATTAGTTGTTGGAATAATTCATTGTTTAGTTTCATTCTCCAAAACATTTATAGTATTGGATTGGTCACAACAAAAACTTGGTGGACTTCATTTTGAAATTGCTGAACACAAAATCAAGAAGCATTCCAATTACATTCAAATCCTCAATGGACTCAAATATAGCAAATGGAACATAAATATGAACAGTCACTTGCGGTCCAAAGACCTTCTTAATGTATTCAAAAGACCTCTAGGAAACAATGAGATTATTCCAGAAACAAATAAATAGAATAAGGCCGGCTGCAAGGCTTTCAAAATTATCACCTCTTGCATATGTCATCAAGTATTCCTAGAACTCACCAAACCTGAAACCATCAAGAACTCCCTTCTTCTATAGACCAATATCAACAAAGAATAGACATCAAGCAGAGCTTTCAATAGGGCAAGAGTGTGTGTGGACTGGATAAATTCAAGCTACAATGGCAATATACATTAATACATCAACAACTGTATATTAGTCATGCTGCATATTGAATCATTAAAAATCAATGTGCCTTCCAAACTACTATCCTTCACTCTTCTCGTAAAACTAATCAAAGATACAAAATTAAACCATTAATTGAAGTCTTTACAGTGAATGATGATCTGGTAGAAAAATATCATCTTATCTTGTGTAAGCTTTGAGACTTGTACAAAAACTAATGGGCTTAACAATATTCCAAAGAAATAACTCCTTCTGCCCTTATATCCAAATAATCAGGACCTTACAAAATGGCATATTTTTGTGTAAACAGTAAACAAACCCTCAAGTGAACTAGTCGCACTAAGAAAGAATGTTTTCCTGAAAATCCTAATCTCAGGCCACTCCTCCAAGAAAAAAAGAAAAGACCCTGGAACAATTGAAACCCCACTTCCCACTTGGCATCAGATAGTTCTCTCATCACTGTAAGAAACAAACTTGCTCCAGACAATCACATGATAGTGGTTTTCAGAGAAACACATCACTTTTAAAATACAAAGAGAATATTCAACAACTTCTCTCAGGGACATGAAATTGAAATATCAACAGGGGCTTCTTCCAGCTCTCTTGTGGACAAAGGAATGGTACTGTCAATCCTATCTGCAATGGTAAAGTTCTCTTATTCAAAAATTTCTTTTATGTACCTTGATTGAAATGTAACCTAGTAATACTTGTTGAGATATGCAAGAATGATTCTCTGTCACATTGATTCCAGAAACCATCAGCAAGAACTCAAGCTCTTCACTCAGGGTCATGTTGGACAAGGTGGTCCCCTACAACCACCATGACTAGACCCTGGTTTGTTTGATGGTGCAATCATTACAAATGAGTACAAAAGGCTACAAGATCAAGGTTGAATGTCCTTGATCCTTTTCTGGTATTATAGCTCACAGTTCCAATGTCTGTGACAGTACCCCCGGCATAGGAAGCACTGCATCCTGAAGTGAACTAACACATATGGGAAACCCTGTCCTTCCATCAGGGGTATCAGATACACAACAGGCTGTGATAAGGAGCCATAAGGGCTTTGGGTCATCACTCCCAAGCCCTTTCTTCCAACAGGTTTCAAACCCCAATTTTCACAATGTGTAATCACACCATAATTTTGAAATTCACCTATGACATTAAACCTTGATATTCTGCCACATTGATTCCAGAAACCGTCATCAATCACTAAAGCTCATGTTGGAAAAGGTGGTCCTCTACCACCACCATTACTAGACCTCAGGTTGTTTGATTGCGCAATCATTATAACTGAGCAGAAAATACTACAATATCAAGGTTGAACTTTCTTGATCTTTTTCTGGTATTATATGTCACAGTTCCACTGTCTGTGACATGCTCTCATAAAAGTGAGAGAAGATGTTTTCCAGCTCAAATCCAGTGGCAAAATCCTTCTACAGGGAAATATGACCAACAATCCAATTTGTGTAGAGTAAAAGATCCCAAATGGACTACTCACTGAAGTTCCTGAAATTTATTGGTACCTTAAGCTTTGTCACCCTGAAAAATTCCCTATCAAAACTATGGGTCTTCTGGACAGCCATCTCCAATGTTGCACATGTGAACTCAATAAACCCCATCTCCTCCCATTCAATCATGAGTTCAAGTCAGTCAGTTAGCCTCTTTACTGTGTCCATATGGATATGGTGGGACCAATCTCTCCACCTTTGATCCCTGGCTACCAATAAATCCTGTCATTAATTGATCTGTTCACATCTTACAAAATCATCTGTTTCCTCAAAAATAAATCTGATGCTTTTGACCATTTTATTATTAAAGAAACTTCATTATCTCTCTTTGAAGATACTGGTCTCAGACCAAGGGGGAGAATTTCTCAATTCCAAATTATCCAGCCTTGCAGAAATGGAAGGCTTTATTATTTTTTTCTTACCAGCTGAGACTCCTCAACACACCAGATTTGCTGAGAGAGCCAATGACTCAATTCTTGAGAATACGTTTCATTTATTGAATGGCTCAAATTTTCCTCACAGTTATTGGGAAGAATCCGTACGCACTGTGACTCTTCTGTGTAATCTCATTTCAACCCCATCTCATCACAACAGGAGTCCTTACTGACTTTGGAAAGGCTTACCCCCTCAATTCAAGAAGCTTATGGTCTTTGGTTGATGAGCTATTGTGTCTCTTCAAAAATCCCACAGAGACTGGAAGCTAGCCTGTACTGGTGCTGAAGGGATTCTCCTTGGGTATGAGAACAATAACACTGCTTATAAGATCCTGTCAATCTTGACCAAGAAAGTAATTATCACCAGCCATGTCAATTTCAAATATACATGCTTTCCTAGCTTAAAAAACACTCACAGTCCAGCCCTTGTGTTGTCATGGGACTCGTCAAGAGCCAACACAGACGTGGTAAATGAATTCCACTCTGGTAAGACATTTGTGGTAAATGAAGTCTACTTTGTCTCAATTGGGGCATCCTGTGATTATGACATGCTGGAATTGGAACATTCCCGGTCTGTTAGGGAGCCAACCACATACATTCCTGCACCTTGCATTTGTGTCATTGGTCCAAGACATCCCACCATGGTCTCTTCCAACTTCAATAGCAACCACATCCTTCCTTATGACAACTTATGACATTCCTAGAATGTATCAAATTTCTCTTAGTACCAAGAATACTTGGGAATGGGCTGTTAAAATTGATCAGGAACTCACCTCTATGAACAAAATGGGGGTTTGGGATGTGATAGACCTCCAACCAGACTAGAAGATTTTTAAAACTGCTTGGGTATTAAAAGCCAAGAAAGACATCTGGGGGAATATTTTTGAAAGCAAGGCAAGGCTTTGCACTCAAGGTTTTACTCAAACACCTAGCATACATTTTGATAAAACATATTCACCTACTGGCTGTTTGAATTTCCTTTGATACAATTAATGGCTTTCAATTTTATCAAATAACTTCAAAAAGTTAATTCTTGAAAGCTCTGATAGTCAAAACAGTATATCTATTGGTTCCCCAAGGCTTAAAGGCTTACAAAAGAAAGTCTTGCCTTAAGCTCAAAAAAGCCATATATGGGCTTAAGAAGTCTTTTCTCGAATGGTATGAGTTCCTTAGGACATGGCTGTTGATAATTGGTTTATCCTCCTGTATTCTTGATCCTTCCATTTTCCTTTTGAAAGAATAAAACCCTGTTTGGCTCAATGTGCACATTGACAACATTTCCACTTTTTGCAAGAACATTGAAGGTATTAAAAAGAAAATCTCCAATGGGTTCAACATCAAAGAAATAGGCTTTTCTGATCTCATCCTTGGGCTTAAAATTACTCATCATGAAGATAATGTTTATCTCAATCAAAAGAGTTTCTCTGAATCCTGGCTTAATCTCGATGGTATGCAGGATTGTGAGGCCATGGCAACTACTCTTCCTCATGGACAACAACTTATTTATGAAACTCCCAAAGAATTCTATTAACTTAGGACTCTTGGAATGAATTACCAAAGTGAAATTGGTAGCATTAATTACTTAAGTACTGCCACACGTCCTGATTTATTGCACACTGTCAGTATGCTCTCTCAATATCTCAAAAATCTGGGTATTTTTCACTGTAAGAGATTCCTTCATGTACCTTGTTATTTGAAAGGCTCTAAGAACGTTAGCGTTGTATATTTGAAGAAAGGTAGGGGGAGTTCCATTTCTTATGGTGATGCTGATTGGGGCAACTTTAGAGAAACCTGTTGTCCCATCACTGGGTATCTCTCAGCTTTTAATGGATTCCTTGTTCTGTGGAAGAAATTAAAGAAACTATTGGTCTCAATCTCCACCCCAGAAGCAGAATACAAGGCTCTCTGCAATATCACCTCAGAGCTTATCTGGCTTCAACAGTGGACTGAAGAGTGTGGTATCATGTCAGCTATCAAACCCATACCAGTTTGTGAAGAAAATCAGAATTGCATAACCACTGAAAATGGCGACTGAAATCTCAACAGCAAGCACATGAAAAACATGTAAATAAAACTTAATTTCATCAACAAGTTTTTATGCTCCTCTATCATCAAACTCATTTACACCCCAACTGATAAGATTCTGGCAGAATTTCCAACCAATTCTGTACATTCCCCTGTCCTGGCTTTATCACTCTTATCACTAGGCATTTTGCCTCTAGTGGTGAGGGGGGATTTTGAAGATCAACCCACAATGAGAAATTAATCTGAAATATTTATGTTAACCACTAAAGGCTCCACACCACAACAATTAACAAAAACACCCAACCACCAATCATACACATGATATACAGTAGGATCATCAACTCATCAATATTTAAACATTTCTTTCTGTCTCCTAATCAACATCAATAAATCACTCCTATCTTTTATACTCCTCTAATCTTCTTCTTTATTTATTTTTTATTTCTTCTGCTCGTTTAACTTCTTAAACCACTCTCCCTTGTCCTAATTCCCTTTCCTTCATTTAATACTCTTATCCTAGTTCTCTTTCCTTCATTCATTAATCTCATCTTGTTCATCTTTCTCTTGTTTAATACTTATTTTATCATTGTAGTTGTTTCAGGTATGATTCATCCTCATTTTATAGAACTATCACAAGACCAACTGACTAACTCTTTCAGTTTTAGCTCTTTGTTTATCTTGTAACACTCAGCCAATAGTCCCATTTAGATATTTTTTATCACTTTTCGTCCACTATTTCGGTACATTCCTTAAACTAAATACCTATAGCGAATTGTATTAGTTGTTGACGTAATCCATTGTTTAGCTTCATTCTCCAACATTTCTGTGCCATGTTAAAAATTGTTGGAAACAACTCTCCTTGTAATTTACAAAAAAGCAGATGTCAGTCTCTTTGGTCTCTGGGCGTTCAGACAAATATCTCTGTATCCCTATTTCAACTGTACTCCCCTCAGGAAATGAAAATGGGTACATAACCTCATACAATGCCTTTATGTGAGACGTGGTTGGTTGCTGTGGGAAATTGAAGGAATTGAAGCATCTTTTTGTGTTCTCTTCAAAAAGTGTTTTCAACGTAGATAATGAGCTCCCAAACTCTCAAAAGTTGGAAAAACCCCTGACTTGAAGCAATAAGAAGCCGGTGGAGATATTTTGAAATCCTTGTGATCATGGCCAAAGATTCTGGCCCAAGGGAGGAAAATTATATTGTGTGAAATGCTTTATTTATTTATTAAGCATGGGAAAAAGTCAAGTATAAGTCATCAAAGATATGCATATAGCTTCTTAATACATGTAATCAATACAATGTAAAAAGGAAGTTCGTGACTGATTCTTGAACAGCTGGACCCCAAAATAATGATTTTAGCTTTATAGAGTTTGCGGAGAAATCTAAAAATGGCATTAAAATACTCCTATTCATTCAAATTGAGACAAGAATCTTCCATGATTACTAAGCTAAAATATTATCCACAGGAATCCTTGATAATCCAGGAATTTTAAATTATATCAAAGTTAGAGTTCCACTGTGTACACAAGTTCTTCAGGAGGGTTTGAGAATTAGTTGGCTTTTCCTGATAATAAAAAAGGTTGACCATACCTACAAGCTTCTTCCGCCTCTGAGAGTTTAGGAATATGAAGGAAAAGATAGTAGAAATAAAGGGATTTATTTACTGCTACCTCAGGCTCAATCCCTCTTGGGATTCAGAAAGGTTGTAGATATCCATTGATCTCTAACTTTCTGTTGATAGCTCTGGGTGTTTTGGCGCCAAAGGACTTCCATTTCCCAAGGAATTCAGACCGCCTTGGTGAGCAAGGTGGATAATTTGTGCAATAAAACAAATTTCATTTTTTGGGCACAAAAGGTTTGAGAGCTTAATTTGATTTCTTGTACCATACAATTGTTGGGTTCAATTAAGATAATTTGGTTGAAAATAGAATCATTAACAAGGCTCTCAAAAAACAGGTTGGCTAGTGAGCTGCCTGCGTGGTCACCTAAATATTTTCTAAGAAAGTCGTCAGAAGTTCACTTAGGCTTAAATAAAATTATTATTAACTTCAATTCAATTCATTACTGAGAGGATTGAAGTTATATTAAAGTAACTATCCATAAAATGACCAGTGACCCTCATTAAATCAGTAAAATTTGAAATAGTACATATGTTGGTTGTGAATAAAAAAGGACAATCCAGCTGAAATAATCTTGACGATATTTTTTAATAAAATAAAGCCTTTTGATAGGTTACCAGTTAGAGAGATATGATGTACCAAAATATATAGAACAGATGGTTTGAACTGGTCTAGGAGTTCTTGGAAGGATGTGGAGCTAGTTATGGATAAAGGCAGCTAACAATCAAAGATAAGAGAAATAATGGGGATTTTGAGGGATTCAGAAGAAAGAATATGTGAGGAAAGGGAAATTTGAGAAAATTGAAGAAAAGAACGCACTAAGAAAGTAAAGTAAACATATTAATTAAATGAGGATGAAAAAGATTTGTCCAAAGATACATTAATATAATTCACCATTGTGATATTAGATGGTCTGGTTATATAATGGAAGTGATTTAGGTGGAGGTCCACCGAATTTGTGCTTCCAGTTTAGTCTATTTTTGACTTATTCTTGAAGGCTTTTACAAATTGGATTGTTAAATTCAATTGAACAAACTTTTCATCAACATTGGAGAGTTAGAATCATACCCAAGAGCTTTTAATGGATACAATGCCTATGTTTATAGAAGGTGAAGGGGTCCTGTTGGTGTCAGAAAGGGTTTGCATATGAGATGGTTAAATTGATTTCATTGTAGTTAAATATTTAAAGATATTTGATTAGGGGGAGGCTTAAACAGGGCTTGAAGAAAGAATAACAAGAAATATGTGAATAAGCTAGGAAAGAAGAAGAATTTATACACGGCTAGCGAATAAAGGGAATCTAAGAGGTACAATAATATAAGGAAGGTCAACACAAAAACAAAATAATGATCTTAAAAAGGAAATAAAAAAAGGAATGAAGGAAAATAAACTAGAAATATATAGAAAAAAGGAGATGAAAATAAGAAAAACAAAGGGGAATACCTTCAATTAGAAAAAAATAAAATAAAATTTCCCATGAATCCAACCCTGAAAGTCTGCAGGGGTGTTATAAGTAAGGAAATGAGGTGGGGGTTTGGTTGGGGAAAGGAATGGCATTTAAATGGGAGAAACCCTTTTAGGGGTATTGATATTGAGAAATAGAGCACTGAGGGATCTTGAATCCCCGCCATTTTCTCTATATCTGACAGAAGCGCTCCCAGTCCAGGAGCAAAGCCGGTGTATCTGTGAAATTATTTTGGGATGTCTTTTCTTTATAAATAAAGATCTAAAGATTAAAAAATAAAGAAGGATAAAAGTAGAACATTCTGGTGAGCTAGCCTCTTGATTAATTAAGAAGAAAATAAGACAGAAAATACCAAATTTTAATCTGGTGTTTGGACATAAAAGAGGTTCAGTATTGAGCCTCTGGGCAAAGACTGGTTATGAAACTTACTAAGAGTAATATATGTCATCCCTTAGGGAAAATCTCACTATCCGCTAGTTGGGGATAAAAATATTTCATACAAAAATAAGCACCAGCATTTCTAACCAGTGAAATTTCACAATTTAGGACCTGTGAGACCCCAAAAAAGGCTGCAAAAATTATTTTTAAGGCAAACATATCTCTATCTCAACTCAGCGTCTTTATTTTCAGATTAGTACATGATCTAGCTCCTCAAAACCATTAAGTTTATATGAGCTGTCACATGCCCTCACTTTCCCTAGAAAGCTTCACATTTGGTTCAATTTTCCTTGAATTAGGAATATCTTTATATTTTTTTCCATTTGAAAAGTAGATATCAATGGTGATGAAGACTTATTTCCTGAATAAGGACTAGAATCCCCATGAGGAAAATGACTACAGCTTTCAGGAGGTGTAGCCAATTGAAATCAGGCTTTATCCAGGTTATCCTAGGTATTGAGACTAATTGATAAATTTTAAAAGCCAAAGTTTTACTCTTATTATCATGTGAAATCTATTACAGCTTGTTTGAAACAACAGAGTTCTTTCACAATTAGAGCCTATATGAGATAGATATGAGATGCAAAGATTGGCAATATGAAGATATATATGTATTGTGGGGTTCCAAAACAATATGGTTAAATTATAAAAAAATGTCATTTTTTAGATTGGAAACATAAGGGAATTTAGGCCAAATTTTTAGATAAAAAAATTAAAGAATGTGATTAGAATCTAAGCCTTTTTAGAAAAAATTATAAAGTTAATCACATGGTAGCTTCATGCTTTATAATCAAATCCAAAATATTAACCTCAATATAACTGTAAGGTGTGGATATGAAACTTTAATTGAAAATAAAGTACTTTTCCTGTCCTCAAGGCTTTTATAAGGTAAAAATTTGATTGAAAATAGTATGAAATAGTATTTTTAAGATACAATATGCCAAATTTATTGCTTTTAACTTCATAACTATAAAACAACAATATTATAAAGATTTATTTTTTTAATAACAATAAAGATTTGTCCAAAAATACTCTACAAGAGATATTTCAGGCTACAAAAGAAATTTCTTCAAGAGAAATTTCACTTGGAATTAATGGAGCAAAGAACTGCAAGCAATTAATTAAAGAACAAAGTCTTTAAAAATATTATTAAAGAGAAAACACACCTCAAAGTGACCAGAGTGAATTTGTAAACAAACTGACGAACTTTACAGTGATGAAAGATGCTTTAATTCACTTATGGGGTGGTTCAGGGGTAAAAATGATTATAAGAGTTACAAACAATGATTATAATAATTCTTTCACCTGGTTGAAAGGTTTAAAATTATTAAAAAAACATGGTTGGAATATTTTATTGATTGGTTTAACAGTGTTTAAGCTAATTATAACAGGAAAAGATTCTCACATGAAGAGAAAAGTGGGGCAAATAAGACATTCTTTTATAGCCATCAATTTTCTTACTCAAACATTCAAACTTACTCTTGTCAGTTGTGGAAAAAACCCTGACAACAGAAAAGAAAATGATGGCATCATTGAACCCTGGGTTAGACCAAAAAAGGGCTGGTTCTAACCATTTTAGACCCTTAAATGAGCAATCACTATAGTAATACCTGGTCTAAAAGCTTCAAAACATGTCAGGATTTGTGTAAGAGACATAGAAACCATTTAAAACATCTTTCACTGGGATTGTTTTAACTTAAGGGTAGTTTTACCCTCTTGGCAACAGTTAAACCTGCCCTGGTTGGTATTAAAACCACATCATCAATTGACCCTGTGACTCAATTCCAGGCCAAAAGGGGTGAACTTTTGCGTGAATTTTGACATCTCACCCCTGTCAGCAAGGATTTTGGGGGTCTGGATCCCCCTTAGAGCTAGAGTTCCTTTTCCCCCAAATTAATCTTTCCAATTTATTTTTTCTTTAATCCCTCATAATGTATTTTACTTGTAATTTACATATGTAATTCAATTGAGTTTTACAGTAAGCTTACTGTAATAATTGACACCTCATATGTAAATTAGAGTTCACTTATGTAATACACACACAAATTTTGACATTTCAATTGAAAATATGTCAATTCCTCATAACTTCTAAGCTACACACAACACCTCAATTTTAACACAAAGATTGATGGTTAACACCCCATGTGATGCAAATTAAATCAATTTTCTGAGTATTTTCAACTTTTTTGCAGAAAATACTAAAAACTTAATTTAAACTTATTTAGAGTTGAGTTACAGAAATTTTACCCAGAGGTGACCCTGCCTTACTTTTTGTGAGGAGTCCAATGGTAAAAAAATCTCCATAAGTTTATTTGTAGGATAAAAATTTATGATATTTGTTATTTAACCTTTTACAAAAACATCTTGATTTTGGTTTTTTTGTTGAAAATTCATTTTTACTTAGTTTTTTCAAGTAAAAATGTGTTTTCACAAATTTAAAATTCAAAGTAATTTTTTCAAATTATAATTAAGTTTTAATTTTCTATATAAATTTATATCTACAGTTTATTTATATTTTGATAATATAAGTAAGCTTATCTTATTTTATTATTTGTGGTCTTTTTGGTATATGAAAATACCTCTAAGGCACACATTCCCTCCCTCTAAAAAAAGAATATTACTTTGTAATATTGTTATTTTTTGTGTGTCTGAGCCTTCTGAGTAGCTTGGTAGCTCCAGGTATGTCTTTTCTAACAAGGTATTCCCTTATTTTATTGGTTCTCAACTTTCTTTCTTTGAGGAATTTAGTAATCTTCTTAATACCAGCCAATTCAATAGGAGGTATAAAGTGGGTAACTTTATTCCTCAAAGGAAATTTTCAGCATCACTAGATTTATATGGCTTTATTAAGCTCACTGGAAATATAGGACTCTTATTGCTAAGCTCCTCAGATAATTCTACTTCAACAGCATTTTCTCAATGGCAGGCCCTAATAACAAAAGGTCCTGCAAAGGAGTCTTTTAACTCTTTACATCCTTTGATGTTATTGAAGTTATTGGTGGATACAAGTATTAAATCTCCCACTTTGAAGTCTGGGGTTGCATGACACTTGTCCCACTTGTCTATGGCATATGCAAATGAGTCCTCCATGCACCTTACTGCATGTTTCCTCTCTTTCTCTAACATTCCTTTAAAGCTAGCAGCTGTAGGATTCAACTCAACCAAATCTTTCCTCAGGGAATCCTGAGGTAATTTGGGATTCCATCCTTTTGCTAAAAGAGCTGGAGTTTCATTGGTACTGGAATGAATGAATGACTTATATGCCAATTCTAGTGCTGGTAAAAAAATACACCAATCATGGGTGAATCTGTCACAATACTTAAATTCAAGGCTATAGGCACAAACTCTTCTTACCATTTCTTCCAAGGTTTGGATGATTCTTTCAGCCAGACCATCAGTTTGTGGGTGGTAGGCCTTAGAGAAGGATAAATTTGCTCCAAAAATAGGTGAAAATTTGTCCATAGTGCTGTGGTGAATTTGGGATTTTTTTCACTGGTGATTTTTGGGAATATGCCGGTCCATGATACTACTCTATTCCATATCAGAAGAGCTGTATCCATGGCTTCATCAGCTTTGTGACATAGTGGAAAGATTGGAGTCTTACTAAATCTGTCAACAATCACTAGGAAAGCATTATAACTTCTATCACCCCATGGTGGTAGGCCAGTTACCCAATGCATATGGACAATTTCCCAAGTTCTTCTGGGTTCTTGGACCCTGATCAGATTTTCAAGTCTTTTGCCAGTGGATTTATTTGCCTTTTGACATCTGTCACAGGTTCTGCAATACTCTTCAACATCTTTCTGCCACATTGGCCACCATATACAGGTCTTTTATTCTCTTTTCCTGTCTTCTGACAGATGTCCTGAGAAGGGGCTGTCATGGCATTCTTTCAGTACAAGATTGATTAAGGACCTGTCCATAACTGTCATGACACATGTATGCTTAGTTCTGTGGTAGGTTATACCATTGGGTAAGTGGAATATTCCTTTATCATATGATTTTTTCAATATTTTATCTAAGGCATGTATCAAAGAGTTGTCTTTACAGTCTTTATTAAGTAATTGGCATAAAATTCTACAGTTCTTATCCTGGGTGTAACTGCTTCTCACTTCTTCATAGAAAGTGGTATTCAGATCTGTAACACTTTTTCCTTTGTTGGGATCTGTGGGGAAGCTTCTTCTGGAACATAGAAAGGATTATCAATATTATTTGGTAATTTCTATCTGCTCAGTCCATCTTCATTTTCCTGGATATTACCATCTTTGTGAACAATGGTAATATTGCCCCTATACTCTTGTATGGCTATTTGCCATCTGAGCATATGTCTGTTAGGTGTCTTGATGCTTAAAAGTGACATAAAAGCAGTACAATCTGTTATTACTTCAAAAATACATCCTTCCAGGAAGTAATTTAGCTTTTCCAAGGCCCAGACAAGGCATAAAAATTCCATTTGACTTGCTCCATATCTGGCTTCAGTTGGTTTGATTTGCCTGGATATGAAGCATATGGGTCCTTCTACAGGTTCATCCTTGATAATCTGGACTTCATGAAGTGCAGCACCAAGCCCATCTCCTCATGCATCAATATAAAGCTTAAAAGGCAGCTTAAATTGTGGCATCAGTGAGAGTGGATCAGTGGTTAAGGCTTGTCTTAAAGACTTAAATGCTTTGACTCTGTCAAAAATCATTTCAAACACTGTGTCCTTGTCACACAGTTCATACAGAGGTCTTTCTATGGATGCAAACTCTTTAATATGCTCTCTGTAATATCCTTAAAGCCCCCAAAATGACTGAATTTATTTTTTGTTCTGAGGAATAGGTTTTAGTCATACTGCTGCAAATTTCTCTTTGTCAATTCAAAGAGATAAGCTAGATACTTCATTTCCCAGTGCTTTGAGTTCTTTTAATCCAAAATGAAATTTCCTGAAAGAAATTTTCATGTTTACAGATTGGAATTTAGTCAAAACTCTGGATAATATTTATATATGTTCTTCCCAAGCCTGGAACAGACAATAATGTCATCAATGTAAAAAAACCATCCTTCTGAAAGTTCTTCACAGAAGATTTCATTCATCATTCTTTGGAAGTGTGAAGGTGCATTCTTGATACCAACAGGCATCCCCAACTATTCCTATACTCCACAATGAACAATAATTCTCAAGTATTTTCTTGCTCTTGGTGTCACCAAATTTTGGTGAAATCCTTTAAGGGCATCCATAGTGCTTCTATACACTGCTTGAGATATCTGGGCAAGGGAAATTTGTATTTTTTGTATTGGGTACCTGTCTGGAACAGTGTAAGTGTTCAGAGATCGAAAGTCCCCAACCATTCTAGATTTTCCATTATGCTATGCTACTATGACTGGTGTAGTTTTTTTTTCTTCCTCATTATACCCAGCCTTCCTTATTACACCAAGATCTAGAAGTTATTTAATATGAATTTCCAGAACTTCTCCTGATTTAGGCCTTTCTGGAAATGCAGGTCTTCTTAAGAGTGGTGGATAAGGTCTTTCAATATAAACTATGATGTCAACTTCATGACCAATAATTTCCCCAAAGGTTCTTTGTCTGATGCAAATGATTCTTTGTGGTTATATAGAAGGGCAGAAAGCTCACTTTCCTGTTTATCAGTAAGATGAAGGTATATTTCAGCTTCATTTAACTGTTCAGATTTGAATTTCTCCAACTCTAAACTGACTGGTGATACTTTGTGCGCTGTAATTTGTCTTTTAAATGGTAAAAAGGAAAAATTTTGATTCTTATTTTCTCCAATAGGAAAGGATCTGTCCTTGATGCTATGTACGTCTATGCCATACATGATTCAATAGTCATTTCCCAATATAAAAGGGTACTAGAGCAATTTTCCATAACAACAAATTCAAAAGTGATTCTTAGATTTCCACTTATGTGTGTAAATATGATAGTAGTCTCAAATATGCCTAATGCTTTAATTGGAATACTTGCACTATTAAAGTTTATGCAATCAATTGGAAATAATTGATATTCAAAATTTGGTACGGAAGTCTTAAGAAAAGATTTGCCAACACAAGAGCAGAATGCTCCTGGATCAAGTAAAGGTTTAGTGGGTTTTTTCTCCATTATTGCTTCTGGTATACAGGAGTTACCAGCTGTATAACCCTTTCCCCTATTTGGTTTGGTCTTCATAAGGTGTGCATCTTCAATTTTTGACAAATACAGTTGACCATTGCTTAATTGTGGCAAGTGGGAATAAGATTCCATGATGACAAAAGTGGCATTTATATTTTCTATATCCTTTGAAGATTCAGAAAATATTGATTATTTACCATCTGAATTTTCTCTATCATCATCTTTTTCAACATCAGGTTCTTTTTTAACTTCAATTTCATTGATTTTTCCCTTCCTGGGACATGCGTTAGCTAAATTTGTGGTCCTTTGCGGAATATGGAACTTCCTAATTCTATCTGAATATTTATACTTGATATTATTAGAATTTTCTTTGGGATTTTTGTCCACAGAATCTTTCCAAGGTGTATTATACCTTGTTTTGATATCCACCCTACTAGAACCAATTCTGGTTCTGGTGGTTACTTCTTCTACTATATTAATAATCTCTTCCACTGACAATTCTTCAGTATTCCTGCCTTTGACAGCATGCTCAAGTCACCTCCACATTGTCTCAGAATGTTTCTGTGGATCATAAATTCAGACATGTCAGGATACAATGCTATTAATCTGTCTTCTTGTTGGCAAAACCATGGTAAAGCTTTGTCTTCATCAGCGTTGAATTTGGAAGATTTAAAAGCTGTTTCCACTTTAAACCTCCAAGCATTATTGGCCCATTTTTTGATAATTTGGGTTTTGCACCAAGTCCAACTTTGGTGTCCATGTGCTTGTCTTAATTTGATATACCATCTGTGGGATGATATGTTAAAAAAGGTGTAAAATGTTGCTATTAACAATCTTTCAGGTAATTAAAAATCTTCTTTAATCATGTCAATACCTCTCATGAATTCCATATGGCCATATTCTCCTTCACCACTGAAATGAGGCCATTCTTTGAGTTTTGGTACTTCTTTCAAGAGTGCTTTGCCCATTGATGGTTCCAAGTTATGAAAAGAAGTGGAAAATTCACCTTTTAGTTGTGAATTTTCAACGTCCAATACTGGTTTATTTGGAATTATTGTGCCCTCATTCAGATTCAAAGGTGTAGACATTCTTGGTAAGGTTTGAAGTAATTGTTCCATATCATTCATTTTACTGTTGCTACACCTTTGGGAATTTATGAATTCATGTTGTAAACTTTGTATTGAATTGATTACATTAGTTTTATGCTTGTCATATGTTTGTGTTAATTCTTGCCATAGCTCTGTTTGTCTAGTCATATCAGAAGTGATTTGATCCAACTTCATTATCAATTTTGATATTTCCTATTGTGAGGTGTCAAAACAATTCTCCAAGGCAATTGTATATGTCTTTGTTTCAGTAAATGATTTTGAAATATTATCAAGAACATTTGTATTCTCCTCTTTGAAAGTACTTATGGCTTGTTTTATTCTTGTTTCAATTAGGTCATCAATATTGAGTTTGGAATATTTGTCTGTCAATTGTTTAATAATGGCAGATTGTTCATTCAACTTATTTACAAATGAAACGTCATTATTGGAAGCCTCAATTTTTTGAAAGCTTTTTCAAAACACATAAGTGTCTCATTTATTTGGCTGATACTTAAGTTATTTTTCTTAAGATTGTTACAAATTAATGGATTTTTATCACAAATATGACTTTTTACGTCATTGATAACTTCATACAATGCTGGGATAGAATCAAAAATGTCAGAAATCATTTCTGATATTTTCATCTGGCTTCCTCCTTTTTCTGTAATTCCATCATTATTCTGGCCACCTGAAATAAATTTTACAACACATCCTGCTGAATATTTGGGATTCTGTAACCCTGGCTGTAAGGTTTTGTGGCTGGTGCCTTGCCTTTGCCCTTGTTCTTAGCTTGTGGCTGCTTTTTCATGTTGGAATTTCTGCTGCTGGCTACTAATTCTGTATTTGGCACTTGCTTGGGGAGTGGAGGGTTGTTTTTCCTCCATTCTAGTGTCAAAATCATCATGTTTTTCTTTTCCATCAATGTATGCCATCCATTGAGTAATTTGAAAGTGCTGGGATGGCCAGGGATTTTCTCACATTCAAATAAGAATTCATGCAGTTTTTCCACAGATCTGCATTGATCTGGTACTCTTTGTGCTGCAATGCATTGTTGTAGGCTCTCTGGCTGGCTTTGTATATGTCCACTGAGGCTTCTTGGGGTGGTGTCAGCTCTGTTTGAAGGTAAAACAGTATTATAAGCTTCAGAATGACATAATGTATTAATTTGGGAGCCATAAACTGACCTTTGTCCTTCTGCAACTCATTGGCTTCTGCCATAATCACGTCTATGACCTTTTTGGGAGCTGCTTGAGGGGTTATAGCTGGCTCCTGATCTGGTTGAATGCACATTTATGATTGAAAAAGCTTGAAAATAGTAATTTGACATCAAAAACTTACTATTGGCCAAATTCTTTGCTTTCTGAAGAGTATTACTTATATCCAAGTTAATTAATTCAGAAGACATTGGCTCTGGTTGATCTTTCTGAGTTATAATTATTGTACTATTATGGTAAGAATTAACAGCACGTGCAGGAATTATGCTGATCACTGTTGGAGCTGTTTCAATATTTTCTTGTCTTACCATGTTGTCAGGCACTCAAATTAATGAAAAAGCCAATTGATTAAGTAAAAAAAATTTTGAAAAGAGAAATGAAAAATAAAGCATCACTTATAATATTAAAAAGTTTATCTTTTATAGATTTTTTGAATTATAAATATTTTTTATATGTTTTTAAATTTTGCAATATAAGGAAAACAGATTTAAAAAGAATAAAAATTATTTCACAGGTAAAATATCATGGCTGGGCCCTCAAATGTAAGGTGTGGATATGAAGCTTTGATTGAAAATCAAGTACTTTTCCTATCCTCAAAATTTATATAAGGTAAAAATTTGATTAAAAATAGTATGAAATATTATTTTAAAGAGAAAATGAGCCAATTTTCTTTTTTTTAACTTTATAAGTATAAAAAAATAATATGATGAAGATCTATTGCTTTAGCAACAATAAAAATTTATCCAAAAATACTCTACAAGACATATTTAATGCTACAAATGAAATTTCTTCCAGAGAAATTACAATTGGAATTAATTGAGCAAAGAGCTGAAAGAAATGAATTAAAAAACAAAGTCTTTAAAGATATTATTAAAGAAAAAACATGCCCAAAATGCACCAGATTTAATTTGGAAACAAAGTGACAAAGTTTACAGTGATGAAAGATGCTTTCATTCACTTATGGCGTGGTTCAGGGGTAAAAATCATTATGAGAGTTACAAAAAATGATTAGAATTATTTATTCACATGACTAAAAGGTTCAAAATAATTAAAAAAGTTTCTTTTAATCTTTTATTGATTGGTTAAAAAATGTTTAAACTAATTATAAAAGGAAACAATTCTAACAGGAAGAGAAAAGTGGGGCAAAGAAAACATTCTTTTATAGCCATCAATTTTCTTACTCAAAAAGTAAAGTTTACTCTTTTGAGGCATGGAAAACACTCTGACAACATAAAAGCAAATTATGGCAACATTGAACCCTGGTTTAGACCAGGAAAGGGCTTGTTTTGGCCATTTTGGACTCTCAAACCAGCCATTTCAATAGTAATACCTGGTTTTAAGCCTTCAAAACATTTCAAGGTGTGTGTATGAGAGATCAAAACCAGTTAAAACTGTTTTTGAAATGATTTTTTTTTCTTAAGGGTAGTTTTACCCTCTTGGAAACAGTTAAAACTGCCCTGGATGGTATCAAAATCTCATCATCAATTGGGAGACAGACGTTGTGACTCAATTCCAGGAAAAAAGTTATGAATGTTTGCATGGAGTTTGAAATCTCACGCCTGTCAGAAAGGAATTTGGGGGTCTGCCTCCCCCTTGGAGCCAAGATTCCTTTTCCCCCCCAGAATCAATCTTTCTCATTTAATTTTTCTTTAATTCCTCATCATGTATCATACTTATAGCTTAAATATGCAATTAAATTGAGCTTTTACAGTACACAACCATACTAATTGAAACCTCATATTTAAATTGAAGTTCAGTTATGTAATACACACACACATTTTAACATTTCAACTGAAAATACATCAATTCCTCATAGCTTCCAAACTACACACAACACCTCAATTTTAACACAAAATTTGAGGGTTAATACCACATGTTATGCAAGTTAAATTGAGTTTTTGAGTATTTTCAACTTTTGTACAGAAAATACTAAAAACCTACTTAAATCTTATTGAGAGTTGAGTTACAAAGCTTTTATTGAGAGTGACCCCACCTTATTCTTTAGAAGGAGTCCAATGGTGAAATAATTTTCATATTTTTATTTGTAGGATAAAAAGCTGTAATGTTTTCTCTTTAATGTTTTTCCAAAAATATTTTTATTTTGGTATTTTTGTTGAAAATTCATTTGTATTTAATTTTTTCAAGTAAAAATGTGTTTTCACAAATTTCAATTTCCATTTAATTTTATTCATAAATATGATTAAATTTCAATTATTTTGTGTATAAATTTTTATTTATATTTTATTTTTTGTTTTGATAATATATAGAAATTTATCTTATTTATAATTGTATATTGTTTGTTGCTTGTGGTATTTTGGGTATCTAAAAATACCTTTAAGGCTCACATTCCCTCCCCCCCAAAAAAAATATTACTTTGTAATATTGTTATTTATAATGTGTCTGAACCTTCTGAGAAGCTTAGTAGCTTCAGTTAATTTGATTTTCCTGGATATGAAACATATGGGTCCTTCCCCAGGTTTATCATTTACAATCTGGACTTGATGAAGTGCAGCAGCTAGTCCATCTCCTGATGCATCAATATAAAGCTTAAAGGGCAGCTTGAGGTTTGGCATTAGTAAGAGTGGAGAAGTTCTTAAGGCTTGTCTTCAAGATTCAAAGTCTTTCACTCTATCAAAATTAACTTCAAATAATGTGTCCTTGTCACATAATTTATAAAGAGGTCTTGCTATGGATGCAAAATCTTTGATGTGTTGCCTTTAATATCCTTCAAACCCCAAAAATGAATGTATTTTCTTTTTTTTCTGAGGCATACGTTTCAGTAGCACTGCTGAAACTTTGTTTTTGTCAATTCCAAGGGATAAACCAGATACTACATGTCCCAGTGCTTTGAGCTCTTTAAATCCAAAATGAAATTTCTTTAAAGAAATTTTCATGTTTACAGATTGGATTTTGTTAAAAACTCTGGATACCCTGTAGATATGTTCTTCCCGGGTCTTGGACTAGACAATAATGTCATCAATGTAACTGCTTAACCATGCATCTGAAATTTCTTCAGGGAAGATTTCATTCATAATTCTTTAGAAATGTGAAGGTGCATTCTTGATACCAAAAGGTATCCTTAAATATTAATACACTCAACAATGAACAAAAATCCTCAAATATTTTTTTCCCCTTGGTGTTACCACATTTTAATGAAATCCTTTAAGGGCATCCATGGTGCCTATATACACTTCTTGGGATGTTTGGGTAAGGGTAATTTGGATTTTTGGGATTGGGTACCTGCCTGGAACAAAGTAAGTATTAAGAACTCTAAAGTCCCCAACCAACTTAGATTTTCCATTATGCCATGCCACTATGAGGGGTGTAGTTATTTATACCTCTTCATAGCAGCAAACCTTTCATATTACCCCAAGTTCTAGAGGCTCTTTAATATGGATTTCCAGAGCTTCTCTTGATTTAGGACTTTCTCAATATGCAGGTCTTCTCAATAGTGGTGGGAAAGGTCTTTCAATATTAAGACTAATGTCAACCTGATGACCAAAAATTGCTCACAGGGGCTCTTTATCTGATTCAAAGCCTTCTTTGTGGTCATATAAAAGGGCAGAAAGTTCACTTTCTTGTTTATCAGTGAGATGAAGACTGATTTCAGATTCATTCAACTGTTAAGAATTGAAATTTTCCAACTCTAAGTTGACTGGTGATACCTTGCTTACTGTAATTTCTCTTTTAAATGTTAAAAAGGCAAATTTTTGATTTTTATTGGCCCCAATAGTAAAGTAGCTGTCTTTGTTTTTATGTGAGTCTATGCCAAACATGATCAAATAGTCATTTTCTAATAATAAATGGGTACTAGAGCAATTTTCCATAACAAAAAAATTCAAAAGTTATTCTTAGACTTCCATTTATGTGTGGAAATATGACAGTAGTCTCAAATATGCCCAATTATTTCATTACACTACTTGCACTATTAAATTTTATGCCATGGATTGGCCAGAATTGATCGTCAAAACTTGGTACACAAGTCTTAAGAAAAGATTTTCCAACACAAGAGCATAAGGCTACTGGGTCAAGTACAAGCCCAGTGGGGTTGTTATCAATTACCACTTCTGTTACACAGGAGTTAACAGCTATGGAGCCTTTTCCCCTGTTTGGTTTGATTTTCATTAGTTGTGCCTCTTGAATTCTTCATAAATCAAGTTGACCATTGCTTAATTGTGGCAAGTGGGAGTAAGATTCTATGATATCAAAAGTGTAATTGATATTTTGTATATCATTTGAAGATTCAGAAAATATTGATGATTTATCATCTCAATTATCTTCATGTACCTCATCCTTTTCAACATCAGGTTCCTTTTGAATGTCAATTTCATTGATTTTCCCCTTCTTGGGACATTTATTAGCTAAATGCGTGTTGCTTTGGCAAATATGGCACTTTCTCATTAAATCTGCATATTTATACTTAATATTAATAGATCTTCCTTTGGGATCTGTGTTCACAGAATCTTTCCAACATTTATTAAACCTTGTTTTGAGATTCACCCTAATAGAACCTATTCTGGTTCTGGTAGTTACTTCTTCCAATGTATTAATGATATCTTCTTCTGAATATTGTTCAGTAGTCCTGATTCTGACAGCATGCTATAAGTCACCTCCACATTGTCTTAGAATTTGTCTGTGAATCATAAATTCTGACATGTCAGGATATAATTCTGTTAATCTATCTTTTTGTTGGCAAAACCATGGTAAAGCTTTGTCTTTTTCAGCATTAAATTTAGCATATTAGAAGGCTTTTTCAGCTTTAAATCTCCAAGAATCATTGGCCCATTTGTTGATAATCTGGGTTTTCCACTAAGTCCAACGTTAGTGTCCATATGCCCATCTTAATTTTATATACCATCTGTGGGCTGATCTGGTAAAAAGGTGTTAAATATTGCTTTTACCAATCTGTCAGGTAATTCAAAATCTTCTTCAATCATTTGAATACCTCTGATGAATTCCATATGGTCATATTCTCCTTCAGCACTGAAGTGAGGCCATTCTTTAAGTTTTGGTACTTCTTTCAAGATTTCTTGGCCCATTGATGGTTCCAAGTTATGAAAAGAAGTGAAAAATTAATTTTATAACTGTGAATTTTCAATATCCAATACTTGTGGATTGCAAATTTTTGCACCCTCATTTTGATTCAGAGTTGTAGAGATTCTAGGTAAGGTGTGCAGTAATTGTTCAATATCATTCATCTTACTGTTACTACACCTTTGAGAATTTCTGAGCTAATGTTGGAAGCTCTGTATTAAATTTATTACTTCCATTTTATAGATATCTTCCTTATGTGTTAATTCTTGCAATAATTCTGTCTGTCTACTATTATCAGAAGTCACTTGATTCAATTTCATTGTTAATTTTGATACTTCCTGTTGTGAGGTGTCAAAAAATGTTTTCAACGCAATTTTATATGTCTTTCCTTCCGTAAATGAACTTGCAATATCATCAAGGACTTTCTTATTATCTTCTTTGATAATAGTTATTGCTTGTTTTGTCCTTTTTCCGATTATGTCATCAATATTGAATTTAGGATATCTGGCTTCCAATTCTTTAATAATGGCAGATTGTTCATACAGCTTATTTCCAAATGGACTGTCATTATTGGAAGTTTTAATTGTTCTCAAAGCTTTTTCAAAGCACATAAGTGTCTCATTTATTTGGCTCAGACTTGAGTTATTTTTCTTAAGATTGTTATAAATTGATTAAGCTTTATCAGAAATATGATTTTTCACATCATTTATAGCTATATACAAGTTTGGATTGCCATCTATATTATCACAAATCATCTCTAATATTTTAATCTGGCTTCCTCCTTATCCTGAAATTCCATAATTGTTCTGGCCATATGAAACACATTTACCATGGCATCCTGCTGAATCTTTGGGATTCTGTAGCCCTGGCTTTAAGCTTTTGTGGCTGGTGCCTTGCCTTTCCCCTTGTTCTGAGCTTGTGGCTGATTTTTCATGTTACAATTTCTGCTTCTGGCTACTGATGCTGTTTTTGGCACTTGCTTGGGTGGTGTAGGGTTGTTTTCCCTCCATTCTGCTGTTAGAAGCATCATGTTTTTCTTTTCCATCAATGGATGCCATCCATTAAGTAGCTTGCAAGTGTTGAGATGGCCCAGGAATTTTCTCTCAGTCAGTTAATAATTCACACAGTTTTTCCACAGCTCTGGAAGGATCTGGTACTCTTTGTACTACAATGCATTGTTGTAGGCCTTCTGGCTGGCTTTGTATATGTCCACTGAGGCTTCTTGTGCAGTGTCAGCTGTGTTTAAAGGTAAAACAGTATTATCAGCTTCAGAATGGCATAATTTTTCAGTTTGAGATCTATTTCCTGACCCTTGTTCTTTTGTAACTGATTGGCTTCTGCCATAATCACGTCTATAACCTTTTGGAAGCTGCATGAGGGGTTATAGCTGGCTCCTGATCTGGTTGAAGGCAGATTTGATGATTAAAAGCTGAAAGATAGTAATTTTATGTCAAAATACCTACTTCTGGCCAAATTATTTTACTTTTGAATGGTATTACTTATGTCTAAGTTAATTAATTCAGAGGAAATTGGCTCTGGTTGATTGTTCTGAGCTATAATAACTGAGCTATTATAGTCAGAATTGGCAGTACTTGCAGGAATAATTCTAGTAGCTTTTGATGCAGTTTCAATATTTTCTTGTCTTACCACGCTGTCAGACACTAAAATTAATGAAAAAAGCAATTTTTCAATTAAAAGAATGATTTTTAAAAAGAGAAATGAAAAATAAAGCTTCACTTATAATATGAAAAACTTTTAATTTTTATGAAATTTTTGAATTATAAGTAATTTCATGGGTTTTATAAGTTTTCCAATATAAGAAAAGGGATTAAAAAAGAATACAAATCTATGTCACAGGTAAAATATCATGGCTGGGCCCCTAAATGTAAGGTGTGGATATGAAACTTTGATTAAAAACCAAGTACTTTCCTGTCCTCAAAATTGGTTTAAGGGAAAAATTGATTAAAAAAAGTATGAAATAAGATTTTTAAGGGGAAATAAGCCAATTTTCTTGTTTTAAACCTTATTGGTGTAAAAAAATAATATTATAAAGATTTATTGTTTTACCAACAATGAAAATGTATCCAGAAATACTCTACAAGAGATATTTAAGGCTAAAACAAGAATTTCTTCAAGATCAATTTAAATTGGAATTAATTGAGAAAAGAAATCCAAGCAATCAGTATAAGAACAGAGCCTTTAAAAAGGTATTAAAGAGAAAAAAACCCAAAAGTGACCAGATTACATTTGGAAACAAAGTGACAAAGTTAACAGTGATGAAAGATGCTTTAGATCTCTTATGGGGTGGTTCAAGGGGTAAAAATGATTATAAGAGTTACAAACATTGATTATAATGATCCTTTCACGTGATTAAAGCATTCAAAATCATTTAAAAAGGGTTTTTGGAATCTCTTATTGATTGGTTTAACAGTGTTTCAGCTAATTATAAAAGGAAAAGATTCTAACATGAAGAGAAAAGTAGAGCAAAGAAGACATTATTTTATAGCCATCACTTCTCTTACTCCAAAACTAAAATCTTCTCTTGTAAGTCGTGTAAAACACTCTTGAAAACAGAAAAGCCAATTATGGCATCATTGAACCCTCTTACACCAGAAAAGGGCTGTTTTTAGCCATTTACACCCTTAAACCAGCCATTGCTATAGTAATACCTGGTTTCAAGCCTTAAAGACCTGTCATAATGTGTTCAAGACACTTAAAGACCAGTTGAAACTGTTTCTACAATTTTTTCTTAACTTAAGGGTAGATTTACCCTCTTGGCAACAGTTAAACCTGCCCTGGTTGGTATCAAAACCTCATCATCAATTGAGTCACAGACCCTGTGACTCAATTGCAGGCCAAAAATGATGAACGTTTGCATGGATTTTGACATCCCATGCCTGTCAGCAAGGAATTTGGGGGTCTGGGCCCCCCTTAGAGCCAAGATTCCTTTCCCCCCCAGAATTAATCTTTCCAATTTATTTTTTCTTTGATTCCTCATCATGCATTATACTTATTGCTTACATATGTAATTCAATTTAGTTATTACAGTACACAACTGTAATAATTGACACCTCATATGTAGAATAAATTTGACTTATGTAATACAGGCGCACATCTCAACATTTCAATTGAAAAGAGTTCAATTCCTCATAACTTCCAAACTACACACAATACCTCAATTTCAACACAAAATTTGAGGGTTAACACCACATGTGATGTGAATTAAATGAAGATTTTGAGGATTTTCAAATTTTGTACAGAAAATACTAAAAACTTAATTTAAGCTTATTTAAAGTTGAGTTACAGAAACATTACCCAGAGGTGACCCCACGTTATTTTTTATGAGGATTCCAATGGTGAAATAATTTTCATATTTTTATTTGTAGGATAAAAATTTATGATAATTTATATTTAACGTTTTTCCAAAAATATTTTGATTTTGGTATTTTTGTTGAAAATTCATTTGTACTTAATTTGTTCAAGTAAAAATGTGTTTTCACAAATTGAAATTTCCATGTAATTTTATTTTTAAAATATAAGTAAATTTTAATTTTTTTGGGTATAAATTTATATTTATATTTTACTTTGTTTTTGATAATATAAATAAGTCTTTTTAATTTATAATTGTATATTGTTTAGTGTTTGTGGTCTTTTGGATCCCTGAAAATACCTCTAAGGCTCACACTTTTACAATTTTCTTTTTGCCTCCTTCTTCTAGAGGGGGTATTCCAATTGGGGGTTTATTTCTTAGTGGAAATGATTCTTTGTCACTTGAGCTGTAAAGGTTTAGCAGACTTACAGGGAAAGATGGGTGTTTGTTCATAAGTTCACCTGTTAGCTCTAATTGCACAGCATTAGGTCCATGTAGTGATTTCATCATAAATGTTCCTGAAAAGGAATCTTTCAATTTCTTTGGGCCTTCAATATTATTAAAATTCAGAGTTGATACCAATACCAAGTCTCCTACTTTAAAGTCAGGTGGTTTGCAAGTTTTATCCCATCTCTCTTTTGCATATTTTAAAGAGTCTTGCTTTTTCAAGCATTATTTCAAAACTGCTTTCTGTTGGATGTATATCCACTAAGTCTGTTTTGAGGTTATTATAAGGAAGTCTTGGATTCCAACCTTTTTCTAACATCTCTGGCGTTTTTCCAGTTGAAAAATGGATTGATGTTTTATATGCCAGTTCAAAAGCTGGTATCAAGGCACACCAATCATGGGTAAAGCCATCAGAGTCTTTGAATTCTAGTTCATAAGCACAGAATCTTCTGATCATGTATTTTAAGGTCTGTCTAATTCTTTCTGCTAGACCATAGGTTTAAGGGTGGTAAGCTGTTGAGAATGATAAATTTGTTCCAAACAAGTTATGGCGGTTTTTGCATAATTTTGAAGTGAATTTTGGGTTTCTGTTCCTTATGATATTGTGGAATAAGCCTTTGTGGCTAATACCTTTATTCAATATCATTATGGCTGTGTCCATATCTTTGCCATCTTTATGAAATGGTAGGAACATTTGAGTTTTTCTGCATCTTTCAACCAATACTAGGCACGCATTATAACTCCTGTCTCCTCCTGGAGTTAAGGCTGTTACCCAATCCATATGAGCTATTTCCCATGGGAATTTTGGTTCTTGGATTTGGATCATCATTCCAAATTTCTTACCTGTGGCTCTGTTTTCTTTTTTAAATCTGTCACAGGCTTGGCAGTATTCTGCAACATTGTTTCTCCAGTTTGGCCACCAAGAGCAGTTTTTAACCCTTTCCAGTGTCCTATCTTCTGAGAGATGTACAGATGCAACACTATCATGACATTCATGTAATATAGTGTTTATCAAGTTTCTATATGTTAAGTTCATAAAACATGTGTGTTTTGTCCTATGATACAGTACTCAATAAAGGAGGTGGAATCTTCCTTCGTCATATGATTTTTTTCATATTTCATTTAGTTTGGGTGAGAGTGATGAGTCTTTTCAGTGTTTAATCAGAAGTTGGAATAGGATATGACAGTTTTTATCCATCTTATATCTTTCTATAACTTGATTAAAGAATTCTGTGCCAAAATCTGCAACACAGATGCCTTCTATATGGTGCTCTTCCTGTGGAACCCATTCTGGGCTTTCAGGTGTATTTGCTAAATCCCATCTGCATTTTTGTGAATATTTCCAGATTTATGAACTATAGTCATATTTACTATATATTCTTGGATAGCAATTTTCCATCTTAGCATATGTCTATTTGGTGTCTTCATGTCTAACAACAATTTTACAGAATTACAGTCTGTAATTACATCAAATGCCATACTATCCAAATAATGATGTAATTTTTCTAAAGCCCACACCAAGCAAAGACATTCCGTTTGGCTTGCTCCATGCCTTTCTTCTTTTGGCTTAATCTGTCTTGAAATGAAACAAATTGGCCCTTCAACAGGTTGATCATTGATAATTTGTGTCTAGTGTAGTGCAGAACCTAATCCTTCCCCACAAGAATCAATTTATAGGTTGGAAGGTAATTTCCAATCTGGCATTAGAAGAAATGGGGCATTTGTGAGAGCATTTTTCAATTCCTCATATGCTTTGACTCTTTCTTCAGTAATTTCATAAACTTTCTATTGGTCACAGAGTTTATAAAAATATCTGGCTATTCTTGAAAAGTCCTTTATATGCTGTCTGTAGTAACCAGAAAATTCTAGAAATGATTGCATTTATTTTTTGGTTTGGGGAATTGGTTTCAGTAGTACTGCTGCTACTTTTTTTATCTATTCCCAAGCTTGGTCCAGATACAACATTTCCTATTTCTTTTAGCTCACTATATGAAAAATGACACTTTTTAAGCAAAATTTTCATATTTTCTTGCATCATTTTTTGTAGTACCCTTTCTAGTATTTTTAAGTGACTTTCCCAAGTTTTTGAGAAAACTATGATATCATAAATATAGATAATTAACCATCCTTCTGATAAATCTTCAGGAAATGTGGTGTTCATAATCCTTTGATAATGGGAGGGTGAACGTTTTATACCAAATGTCATTATTAAATATTCATATATCCCACAGTGCACTATTATCCTCAGTAGTTTCTTGGAATTTTCTGTTAAGACATTTTGATAAAATCCTTTCAGAGCATCCATGGCTTTGATGAGCTTAGCCTTTGTTAATTGTGATTTCTCATGAATTCTGGGTATTGTATATCTTTCAGGGAAAGTGTAGGTATTTAGAGCTCTAAAGTCCCCTACCATCCTTGATTTTCCATTATGACAAGTAATAATGACAGGTGCAGTGACCTCTAACTGTTCATTATGTCCTAATTTCCTTAATACCCCAAGGTCCATTAGTTCTTTAATGTGTAGATCTAAGGCTTCCCTAGCTCTTGGCCTAGCTGGGTAAGCTGGTCTCATTAACAGAGGTGAATAAGGTTTTTCTACTTTAAGGATAATGTCTAATTCATGTCCAATAATGAACCTAGTAGTTCTTTGTCAGTTGCAAAGGCATTTTTATATTTGAATAAGAGGTCAATCAATTTTTCTTTCATTTTTTCTGTTAATTATTGATTGAATTCTGCCTCTTCAAGTTGGTCCCCTATTAAAAAGTCTTTTTCTGGGTTTTTCTCTTCTTCCTTTATGATTTTAATTTGTTTTTTGTTATTTAAAACCCCAAATTTTTGCCTCTTATTGTCTCCTATGGTATAATATCTGTCTTTTTTATTTGAGATATCTATGCCATAAATTGACAAGTAATAATTTCCGAGTATAAAGTGGTTACTAGTAGAATGCTTCATTTCTGCAAACTCTACCTTCACTCTTATACATTGTGAAGGGTGAGGAAAAATGAATGTTAAGTCTATTATTCCAAGGGGCTTCATGCTTTCACTGGCACTACTAAATTTGACTCCTTGTATTAGTATATGTTTTCCTTCCCAATCTGATAATATTTATTCTAAGTAACTTTTACCAACACATTTAAAGTATGCTCCTGTATCCAAGCTTAATTTTTCCTCTTGGTTCTTAACCATGACAATTCCTATACTTGAATTTCCAGATGTATATCCCATTACTTTTGCTGGTTTGGTTCTATACAGTTTGGAGTCTTGTATGTTTGTCCGGCTTGTATCAGATGTTCCAACTTGCGGTAAGTCTGAGTTAACATCTAATACTTCATATATTAAATAAATATTATTAATTTGTGGATTAATTATATCAATTTCATTACTTTCAGAAGTTTCTGACTCTTCAGTGTCTTTTTCAGAATCTGATTCTTCTTCTTTGTCATTGGGGTCATCTGTTTCCACAATTTCATTGATGATTGCTTTTTTGAGGCAATTATTGGCTAAGTGTCCAATACCTCCCCATTTATGGCATTTTTGTTTCTCCTTACTGTTGGGTTTATTGAGCTTGAAAGGTTCTCTTGGTTTATCTTTCTTGATAAATGGTTTATTTGAACTTTTGATGTCCACTTTTTCCAAGCTCTACCAATCTTAGTTTATGTTACTATATCTTCCAGTGCATTTATATACTCCTCTGTGGAGCATAGTTCTATGCACCTGCTTCTCAGGGTATGTTCTAACTCCCCTCCACATTTCTTAAGTATCTTCATGTGCACCATCTTTTGTGACATTTCTGGGTACAGTTAATTTAATCTTTCAGCTTGATTTAAGAACCAAGTCAAAGGTTTATCCTTATCTGTATCAAAGAGGTAATTTTCCAATGCATTTTATTTCATTTTTCCACCAAGAACATGTATTTTTACCATTTGTTTGTCTTATGCCATAATACCATCTTTTTCAGATTTTTCAAAGAAACATTTAATCTTGCAGTGATTAATTCATCTGGTATGGCATAATCTTCTTGTAACATATCAATTGTTTTAATGAATGACATATGGTCATATTCACCTTCACCTGTGAATGTTGGCCATTCTTTTAATTGAGGGTCTTCCTTCATTAAGACCTGGTTATTGTCTTGATGACTCAAGTCTGTCATGAATGGGTTCTTTATTTACTCTTTCTGTTTAACAGGGCTTCTTATCTGAGAAAATGGGGTTGATAACTTTGGCATATTTAAGTTAGCCTCATTTATTATATCCATTTTTTCAGTAATAGGTCTTATTTCATTTTGAATGTCATCTTTAAGATTCATTCTTGCTTCATCACTCTTTTCTACATGGTCTAGAAGTAAGTTTTGATTTGGTAAAGTCTTTTATTCAAATTTCTCAACAGAAATACTTAATTTGTTTACTTTTTCTGTTAAATTTTCAGCTATTACATCATAATTGATTGTTAAAGTTTTTTCTTTAATATCTTTTATGTATTTATACAATTCTTGTTGTCCTTGTATTAAATTTTGAGTATTGTCAATTAGAACTTTTGGTTTATTATTTTCAACCATAAATTCAATGTTATCAATTTCATTTTTGTTATGTACAGCAATTTTTGTTAAAGATGATGAGCTGTTATTTATTTCTTGTAAGGATAATAGACTTTTTTTGATGTCTTTAAGAGGTAATATACTATTTTTAATTTCAGCTGAGGTACTTACAACGTCATTAGACAAAGTTATTTCTTTGGGAAATGAGGCTTTCTCATTGTTTGTTCCTCTTTGTCCTTGAATTCCATCAAGGTTCTGGCCATGGTGAAGACATTGTCCATGGCATCTTTTTGGATTTTTGGGATCCTGTAGCTTGGGGAATATGGTTTCCTCTGATTCTTTTTCTTGTTCTTCTTCCCTTCTTGGGGAAGTTGGTTGGCTTGAGGCTTGCTGGTAGAAGCTACTGGGGCTTCTTCCTTGCTTTCCTCTTTTTTTTGGCATGGTATTCCTTTATCTTCTTGATTTGAGGCTTGTATTATAGTCGATTACATCCAATGTAGCATCTCACTATTTCCTCCTCTTTGAGGAACCTTTCCAGGATATGCCAGGAGTTCATCACTCCTTGGTGGTTTTGTGGTAATATTTCCCAATCTTTGTCCTTGTACACTGTGTAATACTGCTTGTACTGGCTCATATAAATTTCTATTTGCGCCTTTTGAATGTGATTTGTCCCTGTTGGAATTACTCATACTTAGTTCCAATTCTGACTCAGAAATCATGGGCATATCTGGGACTTTCCTTTTGGATATGGCAATTCCTTGTGTGGATTCTGTTCCACTGGGGATTTTGCTCTTTCTTTTCCCTTTTGAGGGATCAACTCTACCTCTGAGCCCACCTCCATCTGATTGGATGGAGTATTGGGATCCGCTTCTAGTATTAATAGTAAAAATTCAAGAAAACAAAAGATTTGAGAACACAAAAAAAACCTTTTATGGCAATTCAAAAGGAGGTACTCACCTTCAGAGTCCTGAATAGTGGGTCCTGGAAAGATTAATTTCTTAGCTTTCTTTTTCTTTTTGGAAATTGATGTTGGAGAACTTGGACAAGTTTCTTCAACAAATCTCTCAACAGTGGTTTGATTATCCTCTGCTGCGTTGTCTGCAAACACTAAAAAGACAAATAAATATCAGTCTTTTTTTAAAAGTTTTATTTTTGATACAATATGGCAATTTCTACATATAAATTGCTTTAATATATTTTGAATGAATGAAATTAATAAAAGAAATGATCAAAAAAAGGAATAAATTAACTTTTTTATTGTTTTCTTGTATAAATTTTTTTATTCTTCTTATATTTTTATTTTTTAAAGAAGAAAAAAAAATTAAGATGACTCTCTTTTTAAAAAAAAAATTGATTTATAATATAAATTCATTTTTCAATTTATAAATATCTTTCTTAATAACTAGAGTCACTCAAAAGGGGTTCTGGCAAGCCTAAGGATGTGAAAAACCATGTGTAATACAGTACAATTGCTTTCCAAATGCCTCAAGAGCTCTTAAGATCAATAAATATAAAATTATTCCATAATTATAAATATAATTTATTATTGGATAAACCCAAAATGAATCTTTTTTAAAGGTCTTCAAGTAAAAATCATGGCAAGGCCCCCAAATGTAAGGTTTGACTATGAAGCAATAAGTAAATATTACAAATATTTCACTTATTGTTATTAATTGAATAAATAAAATAGAGAATAATCATAATAATGGAGAATTAGTATAATTATGGCATAAAATTATTATATCATTAAGTAAATATAATAATATAGTCTATATTATAAATATATCATATAATAATAATAAAGATATTAATATATTTAAAGCTCTTTACTATTGTTACCAACTAGTAATAAAGGCATAAAAAAATTGGTTTTTAATAATAAAAAACAATGAATAGAAATAATGTTACTAATATTACAGTTATATATCAATATAGATATTATTTCTATTAATAAAAGATTGATTAAAAGTAATAATAGAGAGAAATTATTTTAAGAGAAAATAACCTACCTTTACCACTTAATATAATAATTTTGATATATTTTTCACCAAAAATGTCAATAAAACTTTATTAAATTGTATTTAAAAAATAAAATTAAGAGAAATTACCTATATTCTAAGTTTTATGTGGAAAATAGGATTTGTAGAGTAATATGGAAAAGAAACTCAACAAATAGAGTGATCACGTCTAGATTGATGATTGTAGTAGATATTACCTTTGGCTTTTGATAATATAAATGATTTATATATAAAGAATAAAGATTTTACCTTTTTATTTAGTGTTTTTATTGTTTTTGATGCATCTGAGGGGGAAATAGAGTAAAAAGGGCTCTACTTATAGTAAGTTTCTCCCTTCTAGAGTTCACCAGGCTTCTGGTAGAGGTTCACCGATGGTATCCACTGGAATTGATCAGTATTTCAACATTTAGTGATGATTACATCATAATCGAACCATCTTATCTCATTATTATGCCATTTTTGGAGTTATCACTATAATTTGAAGTTTGATGACATAATAGGATAGGCAGAAGCCTAGGAGTTGTAGATTTCATTAGTATTAATCATAATTTAATACTTACTCACCAGTTTTATCACTTATAAAACTGTTAAACTTAAAATAAGATTACAGTGAGTGATCATAAATGATCAACTTTAAGCTTGAACTTTGATCATTAATAACTTTTAAGTTATACATGCTAAAGCCATTCAGAATATCATCAAAACTCTATTTTTGATATTTTTCTTGTATCTCATCTTTTCTGTTGAGATTCAATATTTTGAACTTCGAACCATGATTTCAGGGGCTTTACCTTGAATATTTTGATAATAAATACATAATTCTTCGTGTATGAACTAGTAGAGCCTGAATATTCACTTTACTTTAAGCTTGGACCACTTTCACAACAAAGTGGTCAACAGCTCTAGCAATTTTGTTCAATAAACCCTTACAATTTATAACCTTGTATATAGCCTTTCAAATAAATTTCAAATCTGTTCTCTTACAGTAATTAAATGTTAGATTTTCTGGTTTAACTCTCTATCATCTATATTTCAAGAGATATTAGCTAAAAACCATGAATGTATGCACTGACCAAAAAAGTGCATATATTCAGCTAAATTCCTTAATTATCAACTTGAGAGAATTTACATAAAAGATTTTTATGTGTAGTTGTTCATGGGGAATCCAATGGTGAAATTTATTTCACATTTTGGTCCATTGGTTTCTGAGATAAATAAGAATTTATGTCTTTTTATGGCATTTTTAGCTTATTAATCATTAGTTATTTACTTTACAGATATTCCATACAAATTATATATGTGTGTTTTATTATGGGGAATCTAATTTTTTAATTTTTATACATGTGTATTCATCTTATTCCAAGTTAATTCATCATTTATGCTTTTTTATGGAATTTTTACTTACTTTAAGATAATTATTTGGAGGAATAATTATTGTAAAGTTTTTCTTGTGACTTTTTTTAGATATGTGGTCATATCTCAAAGGCTCATGCTATAAGTGGTTCTGTAATGGAAAATTCAAATTATCAATCTGTTCAACCATGCCTCTGAAATTCCTATTTTCAGTAAAGGGGGTTCCTCTTTCAAAGAAAGAAGAATTTATTAACTTTCTTCAAGTGGTTTGATATCAAATACACTCCCAAAATAGTCTGTGGTGATTAAATTATAATCAAATCACATAAAAAAATAGGAAAAAACACAGTGGTATATGCTTATATACCACTCAAAAAGAAATGATAATATGTGATATTAAATTTATAATTAATTTTTCAAGGTTTTCCATGCCTAAAAAAGAAAGGAAGCAATGATTAAGAAGTCAAAAATTAAGAAAAACTCCATTTCAACACTGAATTAGTACAAAAAACATGGCTAGGCCCCCAAAATGTCAAGATGAGCATATGAAGAAGTTGTGATATGACTATTTACAGCTTAAACTATGACTGTGAAGCAGTGTATTATAATAAAAAAAAAAGAGTTTTATTATAGGAGAATAGTGTTGGTGAGCACTACTGAAAACCCCGGGTGAAGCTTCACCAATTGGATTATTATAATAAAGACTACAATTCTTTGAGTTCTAAGTGTACCTGATTATTTTCCAAGATTATAACTGTTATTTTACAGTTTTACTATGTAGAAATTCAAGAGAAGGATGGGGATTTTTTTTTTGGGAAGAAAAAGGTCCCTTTTTATGCTGAAGTTGGGCGAAAAGGTCCTCTAGACCATTTCAAGTAGCAAAAGTGAAGAATTTTCACTTTCCAGGACTGGCTGGTGGTTTTCTCCCAGCCTGTATACTCTTTATTGGGCTCATATGTGGTCTCAAAACGGCATCTGGGCAGTTTTCACCAATACAAGGAGAAATTGTTTATCTGGGGACCACATAGGTCTCTTCTGATGCATAGAATGCTGTACAGAACCTGTATGGAACCCCATTATTGAATGAACTATGAGAATTTGAAGTATAAACAAGCTAATTTGTCTATTTGACACCTCATAATCAAAGATATGGGAGCATATCCCACATTAAAGGTGTATTGGCCAAACTGCGGGATTTTAACCTTAAACCTGCCATACCTTTGTCAGTTTTTTAGATATTGAACTCTATTTTGATTCATTTAGTAGCTTTGGATGAGATGTAAAGAATGGTATCTAATTTGGTATGGGTATCATTAAATATGGCAAAGCTATACCATGTTCAATTTTCATTGTCCATATGTGTACTTTTCTCCATACCTGTATTGAACTAGTCTGCTACATAGCTTTTTTCTAAATGGGTTATGGGGAAATGGATGGAACCATCAGATAGCCCTGCTTGGGCCCTTTCCAAAAAGACCCAACTTTAGGTATCTCAAACTAAAACTGTAGAAGTTAGATGAGAGGTGAATATTTTATTCACCCTTATTTGACTTTATTTTGGCCATACCTTCTGTGGTTTTTTTTATAGCTCAATTTAGCTAGTACCATTGGATAGCCCTAATTGAGAGCTTCAATTTGAACACCCATTTGATGGGTTTCAGAATTTTTCTCTGGATTTTAGATGAGAGGTGAAAATTAAGGTTTATGCTCAGCAACTTCTTTGAGCTTGAATAACTTTGTAATTCTTTATCCTATGATTATGGGACTTGTATATTTGGAAATAGGTGAGTTTCCTCTTTTCTTTGATACCTTTTGAGATGGTTTTTCTCAGTTTCATATTTTGGTAGTACTTTTTTCTACCATTAGTTTATGGTATTTTGACCGTCATGCTTGTGCTCTGGTTTGATCCAAAGGCTTACAGTTTTGATGTAAGGCATGGGTTAAAATTCCCCCAACCAAGTGAAAGTCTAAATTTGATTCCATTAAATGGAAGGGAATCATGCTAGCGTACAAAAATCATGAATCAGCCTACCAAATATTGACAATTTTGGACAGACGTGTGATTATCAGTAGGCATGTAAAGCTTGATTAATCTTGATTTCCTGCCCTCACTACATCTCTTTCTCTAAACCCTAAAAGAAGTCAATATCCAGACCTCCCTCAAAACCTATCTAACTCCTTTCCTGACATTAATGAAAACTCCGTTAATGAGGATGATGTTGACAGTGTTTTGGAGGAAAAACTCCATGATGCTGTGGAAGAACAAGCCTCTTTATGGATCAGGGCCATTGGTCAGAGACACCTGACCTTAATCACTGGGGAGATATCCCCCAAAAAGATATTACCATATAGGAGAAGAACATATAAAATCTATGAAGTAATGGTACCAAATAATTACCAACAAGCTATCAACAGTGAACAGCAGGGTGAATGTGAAAGATCAATATCCAAGGAACTGTAAAACATGTAAAAACTCAAATTATGGTCAATTAAAGACACAAACCCTGACAATAGTTCCATTACCTGCACTTGGGTCTTTATAACCAAGCAAAATGACCAACAACAGATCATCAAGCAGAAAGCCAGACTCTGTGCACAAGGATTCCACCAAATACACACACTAAAATACTCACAAAAAGTTTCTCCAACTGGCTGAATCAGCTCACTCTGAGCACTCATCTCCAATGAGGCCATCAAATGGAAATAAAGAGCTCATTTCTCAATGCCCCTCTTGAGGAAAATGTCTGCCTCTACATAGCTGAAGGGGTCAACATCCCAAAAACCAAAGCTCTACATCTCAACAAAGAAATATGTACTGAAACAGACTCTGCTGGCCTGGTATAACCATCTAGCAAAGTGGCTGATATTGGCAGGTTTTATATGTTCCCTGTCCAATTTGTGTTTTTTCTACACAGAAGGGACCTACCCCAACTGGATTTACATACATGTAGATGTTCTGGCGCTCTTTGGACCCAAACTAGAACTTCTCAAAAGGGAGATTCAAGAGAAGTTTGAAATGAAAGCTCTAGGAAAGGCAGATCTGATACTTGGAATAAAAGTTTTACATTATTAATCAGGTTTCTCTTTTTCTCAAGAGCATTAAATAGAAAATATTTCTGAAAACTTAAACATCATCAACCTACCTCCAGCAAACACCCCTCTTAAGCCAGGTCTGAAGCTAACAAAAACCTCTGAAGATGAAGTAAGGGCCTTAGATAAGCTAGGCCTAAATTACAGAAGTATCATAGGCGCGCTCAAGTACATAAGCACCAACACCAGGCCAGATATCTCTTTTTCAATCAGCCATCTGTCCCAATTCCTAGAACATCCCAGTCTCAACCACTAGGTAGCCCATATACAAGTACTGCTCTACCTATATCACACTAAGAAATTACGCTCAACTACTAAAACAAAGGAAAATAAAACATAATTACCTATTGCAATGCCGATTAGGGCAATTCACTAATTGTCAGCAGATCAGTAGGTGGGTAAACACTTTTTCTAAACCATCACCTTATATCTTGGAGAACAAAGAAACAACAAACCCTATTGCATTTTACTAAAGAGGCCAAATATAAGTCCCTGACTGATTCCTCTAAAGTAATACTCTGGTTTCAACAGCTACTACGAGAAATAAAAATATAAATTACAGGAAAAATCTCAATCCTCTTCAACAACAATAAAGGGGCTATTGACCTAGTTCACCCTAATTTGAACTGAAATTGATTCAAAACTAAACACATGGATATCAAATTCCATTTCATCTGCGATCTTATCAAAAACCACAAACTAGATCTTTTTTATGTCCCTACTCACCTCATGGCGGCAGACTTCCTCACTAAGTCCATGGTAAAAAAAATCTTGCTCAGATCAAGATTGTTAATAAACCTTCACTGAACTTCCTACTCTCCTGTTCCTTGAAAGGGAGGCTGTTGATTTTCACAACCATCTAGAAACTTCCATCGGCCATTTTTCCCGGACCTCAATCTCACCAACCAGTAATTTCTAACCTGACCACTTACAAAAATGTCTGTCCACAATAAAAAATCACTACTCTTGCTTATGTCTCTTATCTTTCTCTCAACACTACTGAATCCCCCTCTTTCTCTCAGTTATCTATATTTTTCCTCAGGAAAAAACATCCCTCCCACCATGTTTCTTCCCCCATCTTGTCGTTCACTTATTGTGTGATATAGCTGCTTTTTTATTTATTTATAGCTACTATTCATTTATTCATTCTTAGAGCTCCACGGTCCATCATCTCCCTAATATGCACATTTATCATAGCCTTTTTATCTTGTATTCATTACTTGTCCTTTAGTTTTACGTCTAAAATCTAACAACAAGTATTGGAAAGGTTTAAGGTATTAAAATAAGCCACCTAATAAATAAGATGGGTCACATACGTTTATCAACACTACAACTTGACTCTCTTGCAAGTACCAGAAGGGCTGCATCAAATGGTGTTTTGACACCCATTTAGACGAAAGCTGCTAAAAAAGGTTAAAAAGACTTGTCAACCAAGTACAAAACACACGAAGTGGTGTAAAGAATAATAAAAGTTCTTTAAAAGTAATCAGAAAAGAAATAAATAAAAAAAGCTCACCTGATGCTGTTCTACACAAGGTAGTGCGTGGGTAGTATAGCACATCTAGATGTCTCTGCAAGAAAGAAACAGTCACACGATGTGTTTCAAAGCTTCAATTATTGTGTAATAACACCCATTAAGACTGAAAATCCCACAATAAAGGCTTTTGAAGATATTTGCGGGGCTGAGCCTCCACCTTAATTAACAAAATATGCTGCACTGAGGCAGTTTTTCAGACATTCCTTTAATATATGAAGTATTAGATGTTAACTCAGACTTACCGCAAGTTGGAACATCTGATACAAGCCTGACAAACATACAAGACTCCAAACTGTATAGAACCAAACCAGCAAAAGTAATGGGATATACATCTGGAAATTCAAGTATAGGAATTGTCATGGTTAAGAACCAAGAGGAAAAATTAAGCTTGGATACAGGAGAATACTTTAAATGTGTTGGTAAAAGCTACTTAGAATAAATATTATCAGATTGGGAAGGAAAACATATACTAATACAAGGAGTCAAATTTAGTAGTGCCAGTGAAAGCATGAAGCCCCTTGGAATAATAGACTTAACATTAAATTTTCCTCACCCTTCACAATGTATAAGAGTGAAGGTAGAGTTTGCAGAAATGAAGCATTCTACTAGTAACCACTTTATACTCGGAAATTATTACTTGTCAATTTATGGCATAGATATCTCAAATAAAAAAGACAGATATTATACCATAGGAGACAATAAAAGGCAAAAATTTGGGGTTTTAAATAACAAAAAACAAATTAAAATCATAAAGGAAGAAGAGAAAAACCCAGAAAAAGACTTTTTAATAGGGGACCAACTTGAAGAGGCAGAATTCAATCAATAATTAACAGAAAAAATGAAAGAAAAATTGATTTACCTCTTATTCAAATATAAAAATGCCTTTGCAACTGACAAAGAACTGCTAGGTTCATTATTGGACATGAATTAGACATTATCCTTAAAGTAGAAAAACCTTATTCACCTCTGTTAACTTATTCCCAAAATTGGAGTTTCTGTTTCCTCTGAATCAGTGTTTCCACTGTCAGGGGTACCACTCTCTGGTGCCCATTCAGAAAATCTGAAGTTCTTCCTCCTATCTATTTCCATGAAATGGATAGGGATTTTGGCTGCAACTTCAGGGTCATAAGCTGGGTTGCTCTTGACATTATCCATTGGCCATCTTCTAAGGCCATCTGCATTGGTATGACTTTTACCTTCTTTGTATATGATGTTCATGTTCCCTCTATACCCCTGGATGGCTATTTGCCATCTCAGCATGTGTCTATTTGTAGTCTTCATGTTTAGTAAAGACTTCAAGGCTGTGCAGTCTGTGTAGACTTCAAAGACTGCACCCTCCAGATAATAATGGAGTTTTTCTAGAGCCCAGACTAGACATAGACATTCAGTCTGGGTGGCCCCATACCTGGCTTCTGAATCTTTCAGCTGCCTTGAGATGTAGCAAATCACTCCTTCTCTTGGTTCACCATCCACAATTTGTCTTTGGTGAAGGGCTGCTCCTAGGCCTTGACTTCATGCTGCATCTATATATAGCTTGAATGGTAGTTCAAAGTCAGGTAAGATGAGCACAGGTGCATTAGTGAGTTCATATTTGATCCTCTCATATGCATCCCTCCTTTCTTTGGTTATTTCAAAAACTACATCTTTTGAACATAACTTGTATAAACTACTAGGTATGTGTGCAAAGTTTTTGATGTGGTTTCTATAGTAGCTAGCAAGCCCAAGAAAGGATTGCATCTCTTTGATGCTTTTTGGTACTGGCTTCTGCAGTACTGCTTCTACTTTTGTTCTGGTCAATTGCCAGACTAAGACCTGAGACTTTATGTCCTAGAGCCAGTAACTCTTGTTGGCCAAAATTGCATTTTTTAAGTGAAATTTTGCGATTTATGGGTGTGCATTTACTTAGTACTCTGTCTATGTATTGCACATGGTCCTCCCATGTCTCTGAGTATATAATGATATCATCAATATATACTACCATCCAGCCATCCAATATTTCATCTTGAAATATTGTGTCCATCATCCTTTGCAAGTGGGCTGGTGCATTCTTTATGCCAGATGGCATTCTGGTGTACTCATATATGCCCATATGGCATATTGTTCTGAGTAATTTCATGGAGTTTGGTTTAACTCCATTCTTGTGGAAACCTTTCATACAATCCATTTTTGTTATGTATTTGGCTTTAGCCAGTTTATCCAAGGCATGAGGTATCCTAAGTATAGGGTACCTGTCTGCTTTTGTGTAGTTATTCAGAGCTCTGAAATCCCCACACAGTCTAGACTTGCCATCATGCCAGGTGATTAGGACAGGGGTGGTGATTTCCACTATTTCATTATGTCCAATCTTCCTGATGACATCCATATCCAGGAGCTCATTGATATATTTCTCAATTTCTTTCCTGGTTTCCAGGCTTGCTGGATAAGAAGGTCTCCTCAGCATGGGTGGATAAGACCTTTCCACATCCAGATATAGTTCTATATCATGGCCTTTGATCTTGCCTAATGGTTCTTCACCAATGGCAAATTCTGGTCTGTTCTGTCTCAGCATCTTCAGTAAACTTAGTTTCTGTTCACTGGTGAGGGTAGTGCTAAACTGTCCCTCTCTGAATTCCTTCAGAAGTTCTACTAGTGGGTCTTGAGAAGATATCTGGTATATATCAAGTGCAAATTTCTTTTCCTTGTTAGTACCAATGGTGATGTGCCTATTTTTACTGTTGTAAATGTCTATGCCATACATCCTCTGGTAATCTTTTCCCAGTAGAAACCCTTGGATGTGGGCATCATCAAGCACTACAAACTCTGGGTTGAGTCTGATATTACCCTTCCTGTGGGGTATAATTATCTCCTTGATAATTGGCCCAATGGAAGTCATCTTCCCTGATGCACTTTTAAATTTCTTTGCTTTAGTGGGAAAGAGCTGTTTTTCCCAGTTTGGGAAGTGGGTATCCAGGTAGTTTCTGGCCACTATGGAGCAGTGTGCTCCACTATCAATGATCAGTGGGTGCTGAGCATTGTCAATACAAACAGTCATTTTTGTGACTGTCTCATGTATATATGCCATTCCTTTGGTTGGTGTAACCAGGAATGTTTGTGCATCTTGTGTGTGTTTGCACAAGTTCTTGTTAGCAGTGTCCTGTGGCATGCCTGCTTCCAACTGTATGTCCTGGCTTTCTAGTGGGGTTTCCTCTTGGTATTCTTCTAGAAATTCCTCTTCTGGGTCTTGATCATCATCAGATGGTTCTCTGATGGCATCACCCATGGAGTCTGATTCAGAATCCTCTGTTGGAGGTTCTTCCTCAGGGACTTTCTCTATTGCATAGACTTTTTTCTTTGCCTTTGGACAGTTGTTGGCATAGTGGTCTGTTGAACCACAATTGTGACAAGAATTCTTCTTCTTTGCCACTTCTGCCACTCTTTCTTTGGGTTTGTCTTTAAACTCTACCCTGAAAGGTTGTTTCTCTTTGAAACTACTGCTCTTATATGGGGTGAATTTCCCTATATTAGTCCTTTTCCTTATTTCTTGTAAGGTGTTGGCAATGTCATCTAGAGTGCAATTTTGGTTGCATCTGCATTTTACTGCATGCTCTAGTTCTCCTGGCAATTGTGTCAGAAGTTTGTGATTCCTCATTTGGATGTTCATCTGAGGATCAATGGCTTTAAGTCTTTTAGACTGTCTAAGACACCACTCATATGGATCTTTGTCCACAGAGTATTTGCCATTTTCAAATGACAGGGTCTTTTGCCATATCCAAGTTCCATTACTGTACTTTTGGATGATTTGACTCTTCCACCATGGCCAGTTTCTCCTGCCATGGATTTCTTTCATTTCTGTGTACCATATACTAGCATGACCTTTAAATGCAGTATTCAATCTAGCAGTGATCCAGTATTCTGGTATGCTTGGTACATCAATGAAGAGTCCATCAATATAATCTATGAGTTCCATATGATCATAGTCTCCTGATCCAGGGAATTTGGGCCAACTTGAAGGCCTCAGGAAGCTGTTTCAAGGCTTCCTTCTCTGAATAAGACATGCCATCTCCATCCTGGTATTGTGATGGGGATCTTGCCTTATTCATCAACATGGCATCTGGTTTGATGTCATCTGTTTGATATGGAATATCCATGGCTTGGCCTTGTGGTTGGGGCTTCAAGCTATGGTAGGCATTAAACAACTTGTTAATGTCTTGATCCAGACACTCCCTGTCCCTTGTGCTGTGGAGTTGTTCTTCAAAGACTATATTCAGTATTTTGTTGGTTTCTTCAGAGGCTTTGCTCAGTTGAGCATATCCTTCTTGAAGATTTTTAACTATCTGTTCCAAGGAGGCTTGAGTTTGTCTCATCCTCTCTTGGCCAGCTTTGATTTATGCAAACTGCTTTGCAGATTGTTCAGCATATTGGGACATTTGTAACCACAGTGTATCACTGTTGATGTTACTCTCAGATGTGACAATGTTCTTTTCAGTCTGAGTGGGGGTAATGTTTCTATTACTAGGACTACTGATTCTAGAGTGGTTTACAGCTACTTCTGGTTCTTGTGTACTTCTTTTACCAAATCTAACAGCTTCTGGATCATGGGGTCTGACTCTTTCCTCCTCTGGTTGAAGGAGGCTTTGTTCTTGCCCTTGTTTCCTTGTCTTCTCCTGGAAACCTCCTGGAATTTTGAAGAATGGTAACTCTTGGCCACTGATCTGCTGGTTTCTGAATGGTGTGAAGCCACTGGAGAGCTGATTTGGCCTTCTCCTTGTGAGCCTGAAGGAATCTGAGTAGGCCCTGTCTGGGTTAACTGTTCTTCTATAGCTTGGATAGTGGCTTGATTCTCCCTTATCCTCTGTGCCCTTTCCTCCAGGAGTCAGAACTGCCTGGTAGGATTCCAACCTTTGGTGATTACCATCAGGTCTTTGAAGTCTATCTCTTTGAGACAGATCTTCTGGCAACTTGCTCCAAGTTCTTCCCAGTGACTTGCCAGGCTGAACCTCTTGTTGTCCATGCTCCATTGAAATAAGTCTTCAAGGAGTTGGTGGAGCTGAAGAACTTGATTCATATCCTTCCAGTCCTCTGGTTTGAGGTTCCTGTTGAATTGTAGTGTGAATGGCAAGGTTGATATTATCTCCCTCATTGTTTTGCCATCCACCACTGTGTCCAAGGTGTCTTCTTCCAGGTCTTCTGGTTCTGGACAAGCTTTCTCTGTCCTCTGGTTGGTTCTTTTGGAAGCCAAGGTCTCTGAGGTATGCAGGGGACATATCAGTGTTTGCAAGCAGTCAAAAACTTTATGTTCTTAGGGTATTCACCTTTGACTGTGCCCTGTACAAATTTGCTATCTGCTGATTTGGGCAGTTTGCCTTTGGAGGTTACAACTGGGTTAATAATTGTAATCTTCCCTGTACAAGTGGTTAAGGTTGGTTTACCTTGTATTGAAGAAGGGTTTTGTGGTTTTCTACTCCTCTGAGTGGCTATTGGTGTCCACGTTTTGGCTGTAATGAGGCCTTCACTAAGTCTTTTCCCTTTGCCCTTGCTGCCCTCTGGTTCTGAGGGTGTCACTGGTGTGTTGGCCTGTGACTGGGTCTCAAGTGGTATGAAATGTTCTTCCACTGAATCAAACAGGAAAAAGAGGGTTTATGTCAGTTAAGACTTCTTAAAAGGTTGGTTTTGCACATCTAAGAATGGCCTCTGGGCTTGTATATTATTGCAATATGCCCTTGTATTATGACAGTGTAATTGAATCAACAATTCCACGTCAAAAATACAGCTTACTGATATGTGGTATACTGTTTGTATACCAATATCTTACAGAATACTTGTAATTAGCAAGTATAATCTGTCAAAGATGGTGTATTACAGGGCAATTGAGTTAACAATGTGCCCAAACACACCTCAACTGTTAGTTTATCAGTATGAGCTGTCTTGATTCAATTAAGAATTAAGACTGTATTAGTGGCTTAAAAGTGTTTTTATATACAAAACACACCAAAAATACTGGTCTTGTGGTTATCGGCCACGTGACAGCTACTCTTTAAGATATGAGTATTTCAAAAAATAAATAAAAATATATAAATATATATATTTTTTAGAGAAAATGACGCCTAAAAAGATAAAACAAGTGTCAATAAAATGATAAAAAAGAGAAAAACTTACTTATAATAAGTCCAAAAAAGGTTTTAAAACATGGCCAGGCCCCCAAAATGTCAGGATGAGTCTATGTTGAAGTGGTAATAATGCTATTTAAAACCAAAACTATGACTGTGATATGTGGAAAATAGTTTAAAATACTATCATTAGGGTTAAAGATGGTTTAATTTAATAATAAAAGGGCTTTACTATAAGGAATATAGTGGTGGTGAGCACTGTTGAAAGCCCTGGGTGCAGCTTTACCTGTTGGGTTACAATAATAAACACTACAATACTTTAAGTTAAGAGTATACCTGTTTATTACCCAAGTGTAAAACTGCTTTTGACAGTTTACTACATAGGGTATTCAAGAGCAGGATGGGGAGACAATTCTGGCTGTGAAAAGCCTCCTTTTTATCCTGAAATGAGGTGGAAAGGGTGCTAGACCTTTCCACGTAGAGGAAGTGAAGTTTTTTCACCCTCCAGGACTGGCTTGTGGTTTGCAAACAGCCTGTATGCCCTGTATTGGGCTCAGATGTGGCTTTGAAACCACATCTGGGCAGTTTTCACCAATACAGGGTGAAAAATTTCATCTGGGGACCTCACAGCTTGATTCTGACGTGTATGACGCGTAGAATTCTATACAGAAACTGTATGGGACCCCAGTATTGACTGACTTATGAGTTATTGAAGTATTAACATGCCTCTTTGTCTGTTTGACACCTCATAATCAGAGTACAACTGTATCCTGTCATAATACAGCTGTATTGGTCATATTGTGGGATTATAACCTTCAAATGGCCATACCTCTGTCGGTTTTTGAGATATCATGCTCAAAGTTGGTTCATTAGATAGCCCTGTATGAGCTCAACACAATGATACCCAATTTGGTATGGTTATCATTAAATATGACAAAGTTATCCCATGTACAAGGTTTTTGTACATATGCATGGTTTGGGCAGAAAGCTGTATTGAGCTTTTTTGCCTCATAACTTCTGTTATATGTAAGATATGAAGAAGTAGCTGGCACCATCAGATAGCTCTGATTGTGCTCTTTCCAAAAAGACCCCACTTCAAGTATCCCACACTAAAACTGTAGAAGTTAGATGAGAGGTGAATGTTTTGTTCACCCTTATTTGGCCTGAATTTGACCATAACTCAAGTAATACTGGTGCTAGCTCAGTCTGTCTGGTACCATTGGATAGCCCTGGCTTAGAGCTTCATTTGGAGTACCCATTTGATGGGGTTAAGCCTCTCCTTCTAGATTTTAGATGAGAGGTGAAAATTAAGGTTTATGCTCAGCAATAACTTTGAGCAGGAATAACTTTGTTATTTCTTGTCCTATGGTGATAGGACTTATGTTTTCAGAAAGAGGTGAGTTTCCTCTTTCTTTTGATACCTTTTGAGCTGATTTGGCTCAGCTCCATGTTTTGGTGATATCTTGGCTATACCATTGGTTTATGGTATTTTGGCTATCATGCTTGTGCTCTGGTTTTGAGTCACAGGCTGACAGGTCACTTTTGGGCGTGTTTTCTCTTTAAACATCCTTTTAAAGACTTGTTTTCTTTAATTAATTGCTTGCAGTCTTTTTCTCAATTAATTCCAATTGAAATTGCTCTTGAAGAAATTTCTTTTGTAGCCTTAAATATCTCTTGTAGAGTATTCTTGGATAAATCTTTATTGTTGGTAAAGCAATAAATCTTTATAATATTATTGTTTTATACTAATAAAGTTATAAAAAATGAAATTGGCGTGTTTTCTCTTAAGAATAATTTTTCTTTCTATTTTTAATTGATTTTTACCTTATACAAATTTTGAGGACAGGAAAAGTACTTGATTTTTAATCAAAGTTTCATATCCACACCATACATTAGATGTATTGCTTCAACCTAAATGGTTGAAAATAATATTATTCTACAAATTCATTTTTCTTTTATCTTGAAGAATTAATACCCTTCAAGTGTGGTTACATGCAGAAAGCTTTTAAAGTATTTTCTCCTCTCTTTTTGGAAAATAAAGAGTATATTAAAAGACACTTACTTTCAAACTGATATAGCTCAATGTATTCAGTGACCTCTAGAAACAATAACACCCCATTTATTCATCCCCTCAAAAAGTACATTGGCCAAGGATTTTTGGGTTGTTTATTTCTCTTGGAATGTTTGAAGTTTTCCCTGTAAATATGAATCCTTGTCAGCATCATTTAGGTAAATACATATTCCAGCTTACATCCCTTTCTGAATTATAGTTTGGTACAAGCTTAGGATTTGCAATTTTTCCATAATATATGTATTCTGCTCATATATATTCTATACTAGACGTAAATAATTTCCATAACAATTAGTATTCTCTTCCTTCAGTGAAGAATTCTTGCTTTTCATTCTTCCAAATATTCAATATTTGGAGCTGAAAACTTTAATCTTGGATTTATACAATTGGTCCAGACTAAATTATGTTTCCACAAAGACAAAAGCCCAATTTGATTCCCTCTTTAAAGAACTTTTCATTTCAAAATATTGATTTCTTCATTGGAACAATGTTAAACACCTTCATGGTTAGAATATATGCCCAGTATTTGTTTTTTTTGATTATGAAAATAAAACCTAAAACTAATTTAGGTCAATTTTTGAAACCATTCTTTTTTGTGCATCCTAGTGGAATAACTTTTCTAATTATAAGCATTCCACTTCCTAGCTTCAGAAATTTAAACAAAACTTATGAAAAGAATACTTTAAGTGCAAGATTTTTCAAACTTTGTTGTAAGTAATATTGTCATAAATGTCTCTATGTAAAAGTTTGTAATCTTATATAAATTGCTTATATTAATAAAAGCACTGAGTATAAGCTCTTTAGATATCTGATTCAAAGAGAATCAGAGTTCCCTTTGAATTTTTCTTGAAGTTTGTAAATACTACTTTGGAGTAGTCAAACGTTTTGTTAAATATACAAATTATTGCAGCCTCCAGAAGTAATCATGTTGAAAAATCGCTTTTACAGGCCCTTTTAGGACAATTTTCCTTTTTTTCAGCTTTGGAAAAAACTTAACTTCACCTTCATTTAATACTGGCCTAAACCTCTGTTTAACTGGATTGCAGCATTTGGGTTAGAGTGAAGTTGGGAAAAAATTGGATGTGGAATTACTTCAGAATCCATTCCCCATATACATTCCTGAACTTAAAACCTCCTGAGTGTATGTCAGAGGCTATTTGTTCAGATAATGAACACATAACATGGGTTGAATTATTTAACAGAGATATTCTCTAAGATCTTATCAATAATTTTAAAAATGGTAATATATTGTGTGGTTTAACTTCTGCAAGAATCCTTCAATTATGTGAAAATGAAACCATCAAAACCTGAGTCAATTTTTGTGTAAACATATTTTGATCACCCATGATTTCTTATGTAAAGCATTCTTTTTTTGATATACATACAAATTACTACATGAGAATGCTATACTATGTTCCTAAAATATTTTCAATTACTATATGATTTAAGTCAAATTATTTGTACTTTTATGGTTATTTCATTTTTCTCTGATTTTTTGTGATTTAATTTCCCTATTTTACCAATATGATTCCATTTAAAATGATGATTTTATCTTGTGTATGTGTTCTTGTAACCTTTTCACTTACTATGTTTGAATTTCAATTTTCTTATTTTCTCGCTCTTGTTGATTTTTGAATTTTTCCATTTTTGAATCTTGCTTATTTCTCTTGTTGATTCTTGTATTTCTATTTCCTTCTCTTTTTTTTATTTATTTAACTTGTTAATGTATTATTATATTATTTTATCATTTTATTTTCTTGAGATTTTTATTTTTTTATTTTTTATTAAATTTTTTTTAATTTTTTCTGCCTTCTTTTTGATTTGGTTTTGAATTATTTTTTATTAATTTTTTTTAACTGTTTTTTTTGAATTTTCTTTTTTTTTCTAGTGGGGTGCAAATACTCCAAATCAGTGTAGAAGCACTGATTTGGAGTTTTTTTTGGCCATTACTTTGTGATAGCGCTATCGGGCACAAAGGGGGAAATAAAGCACCAAATCCCATTTGTTTGAAATAGACTTATCGCGCACAAATGGCCAAATAAAGCTCCAAATAAGTGCTTCTACACTGAATTGAAGTATTTGCACCCACCCAAAAACAGTAAAAAAAATAAAAGTTAAATTTATGAAAAAACAATTAAAAAAATAAAAAGAAAAAAGAAAAAAAATATTTAGAAAAACAAAAAACAAAAAAAAGAATAGAAATATAAATAAAAAATGAAAAAAATGAAAAAAATGAAAAATTAAAAAATTGCAAATAAAAACAAAAAATAAAAATAAAAATAAAATAGAATAGAATTTATGAAATATTAAAACCTAAAAAATTTGTAAAAAAACATATAAATTCAAAATTGGAGAAACTTATTCATAAGTAAGAAATTAAAAAATGAACACCAACAAAAATCAAAATGCAATGGTAATGGAAAGAGTAAGATAAATAACAAAAACTTAATTATACAAATATGAAAATACAAAAAAGCAAAAAATTAAGTTAGAAAAGCTTCCGGAATATTCTCAAGAATTAAGAAAATGGAAGCAAATAGCAAAAGAAATCAAAGAACAATTAAGAATAAAATAAAATTCCTTTTAAAAATTAAAAAAAATAAGAATCCATAAATTACCAAAAGATAATAAAAAAATACCTTCAAATTAAGAAAGAAAATTTTAATTTGAAAAAATAATTAGTTTTTTTATGATTTCCACGTTTTTCACAAGAAATTTCAAAATTCAAAACACTTTGACTAATAATAGAAATAGAGATGTCTTGAAATAAATAACTTGGAGGTTTGAAAACTCAATACTGATATTATTTCCAAATTTCAATACAGAAGATTTGTGAAAAAGGTATCCAATGTGAATATTGATTAGGTATTCAAAAAGAATTAACCATGTAAGATAAAGAAACTTCAATTTTAACAGACTATGTTACATGGATTGAAGCATGATTCAACTGAATATGCAAGGAAATTTAAATTGGCAACAGGGTTTGATAATGAATAAAAATTTTCAATTAAATTTAATGAAGTTCATAAATATGTTTTAATAGACCTCAAATGAATATATTATATAATTTATGAAAGAGAAGAGATTTTTGGAGGAAATGATACTACTCCTGATTTATGTAAATGAATAGCAAAAACCCTAGCTCCAAATACTTGTGAAAATAATTTTCTCAAACTAAATATGGGATATCAATGTGTCATAAAAAGGAGATCATGTAATTTTAAAAACAACATTCAAGGCTCAGAATGTCCTTTTTCACAGGTATATAAAGAATGTAACAGGGGAGAAAAAATGATATGGTGCGGGATTTGGCTGAAAATAGTTTATTCTTTGAAAGAGCTTTTTTTATACATTGAGCTTTTTCATTAAAGAAATGCTAAATATTATAATTTTTTGTCATCTTGGACACATATGAACTGAACCAATTTTTGAAATGAGAAAGAAATTTAACTGAATTTGGAATTTTTTCAAAGATATTTATGACAGAATATTCCTTCACTGTTCATAATCAGTTTCTTTCAAGAAATTCTTGTATTAACAAATGGTGTATATTTAATTCATCAAGAAACAAATAAAAATCTTGAAAGATCTCTAGTATTCTATTTAAATTGAGTAAACTTCTGAATGAACAAAACTGTGTCTGGAAGTATCTGCAGAAATATTTCAAGGTTACAACCAAGTTTGAGACACAGGTTGAAAGAAGGTTGGACCTGCTACCCCCACTAGTGGGGATATCTTTTTTTCATATGAGTTTGACTAGTCAAATTAACAGAAAAGGCAATTGCAGAATGGGTCACCTCAGAATGGATATCCAGGTATGGATCACTAAATAAAGTAACTGTTGATGGGGGGCCAGATTTTAGAAAACAATTTCAAGATGCATTAAAGAAAGAAGGATCAAGGATCAGAGTCAACACACCCTAATTCCCAGAGTCCCAAGGAATGGTTGAAAGGGTCCATAAACAACTCAAATATGCACTAGTCAAGATTTGTGGGTAAAATGGAGGAAAATGAAAGAAATATCTACCATTTTTTGCTTTAGCTGACATAATTTTAACCAAAAGAACAGCTGGTTTCTCACCATTTGAACTGAAATTTGGACAACTACCTGTATTACCAATTGACAATGAAACAAAAACATTTTGAGCAGTGGAATGGCACAAAAATATTCACAACTGAGGAATTATTGGAAGCCAGAACTAAACAGCTGGAAGGAAAGGAATAAATTAGAAGGAAAAAATCAGCAAAGCTCAAAAAATCAAAGGAGGACTCAATGTAATATTAGGGCAAAAGAATGGCACACCAGTTAAGTTAACCACTTAATCCAGGAGATTTGGTCCTGGTTTACAAAAAAACAATAGAAAACAATCAGAGACTACTGTTCAAAAAAAAATTGAGGTAACCCTACAAAGTAATCAGATGAATGAACAATGGACCATATGAACTTGAGGAGCTGTATTGAAAAAATTAGCAAGATTTGTAGCCCCTCAATTCAAGAAATTTTATTCAAGAGGAAAGTTTGTAGACACAAAAGAAGACACAGAAGAAGAACCAAGAGAAGAAGGTGAATCAATAAATGAGGAAGAGGTATAAGAGGAGACCACAGAATCAGATGAAGAATAGGGAGGTCTCCCTGGATTTCTTGGGATAGAATTTTCATGGAGGGGTATGTGGTATTCCTTAAAATCTTTTTCACCAGGCTCAACCTCATAGTACCCTATAACAGAAGTAACTTCAACCTGCAGGCAGACTTACAGTCAAAGTTTACACCAAAATTTCAGTTCTACAGCAAGAATCTGGAGTTAATTTATAATGCCATGGAACAGGCACTAAAGGGAAGTGTATTTGTTTAAATAAATTATTCAATTTCATTATTCATATGCAAAAATCAAGTTACATATTGCAAACCTCTAAGTTTTGTCTATGAAACTGTTGATAATATCACTATTAATCAACAGTACTATGACTGTTATTATGAAATATGAAAAATTATTATAACCACAATTAAATAATTAGTTACTTAATTATTTCTTTTACATGTTATACACTACTAGTGATTATAACAGTAAGAAGTAATCTTCTACAAGAATCAATTACAAGAAGAATGAAATAATAAAAAACTTCTTTATTAAAATAATAAAATTATTTTAATATATAATCATCTTTTACAAGAATAATTATAAAGATAATTCTTGAAGAAAACTATTACTGGAGAAAAACTTTAAGAATTAAGATAAATCACTCACTAATACTCCAAAGAACTTATTGAAAGATAATAGTAGAAAAATTTGATGGGTAATTGCAGATTCAAAGGATCAAAATCAATTTATAACAATATTACAACAATATATAGTTGATTTACATTATTTCACGTCTTTCTGATTGATTCTGAAAGAATAAAACACTTAAGAAAAGATTAACTAATACTTACTTGTTGGTAATAATGGTATAATTGAATAATGTGATGATTTGGAAAAAAACAGCAAGAGAAGGCCTCTTTTAAGTAAACAAAATCTCACAGATGAATGACATGGAGAAAACTGAAAGAACAGTGAGTGAAAAAACAATAAACCTTTCTGGATCATTGATTGCATCATCAGTTGTCACATAAGATTATCATAATTATTTAATTGATGCTTTCACGTGACTACCAGCCCATTTATGGCTAAGAATAAAAGTAGTAACAATTGTAAATCTTCTTTTATTTCTCAAAAGTATCAATTCTATTGGAAATTTCATCACAGATTGTATTTTCTGTGAATTTTTGAAGAGTCAGTGTTTCACATGGAATCTTCAAAAATGAACTGTAAGTAAAACTTTTAATTTTACCTATAAAAGTATAGTTCTCTTTGTTTTCTTTATGGAAAATACTGTTCTTAGCTTGTACTGAAGCTTTCAGAAAGATTCATTAAGAATTTATCTTTTAATGAATTTTTGAATTTTTTACCTCAATTCTATATAGAATAGAAAATAGCACTATATTACTGGTTGCTATGAGATAAATAAATGGATACTAGTCCCAAAAGAGTTTTAATTAATATTTTGGGGCTTATCAATGGAAAATAATTAAGAATTGACATGGTTACAGGAGTCTAAGTTGCTCTTTACCTCCTTGGCACGTCAAAATAGCAGCTTATTTTCAATTTTCTGATGATTTCATGAGATTTTAACTTTTCAAACAAGCTCCCAAATGGTTTTTGTATACTAATTGGGCCAAGATCAGCCATTGATCCAAGCTTTGGAGCTATCCACGCCTCAGAGGCCTCAGAAGTTGGGTACCCTGGCTCTCTTTGATGTCTTTTGTCCCCCTTGACTATTTTTCATGTCAAAATAGAAATTCAGGCTTAAAGACTGATATCCACTATGGGTGTATCAAAGGTGTATGTAAGAATACCATAATATTAAGTGCCATAAAAATTCATAACACTATTCTTAGTGTATATGTAACATGGGATTTCTCAAATTCCTGTTATTTTGGCGTGAAATTGAGAAAAACAAACATTTTCACAATTCTTTTATGTGGTATTGAAGTGTTTTCCATATTACAACCTCATGGAGTCAATTTGAGCTTATTCACTCTATGGATCTAACCTAGGTGAATTTTTGTGTATAATCCAAATCTGGCCTTAAATATATGGATTTACTTACTCAATGAAAGGTTATTCATCTTTTCTGAAATCAAAAATGATGAATTTTGAATATATGCATGACTTATGGGTTATGAATAGTTCAAAAAGTATTTTTAAAGATAATTGTGGCCTATTTGGGTATGTAAAATATACCTCAAGGCTCACAAAACTAGTTAAAACAAATGAGGTACCACCTTTCAAATTACACAATCCACCCAGATTTACACCCCTTTATAGCCACAAGACTCATGCAGCATGAAAATGACACCTGCATGAATTAAAAAGCCACCTTTCATTCAACATATAAAAGTCACATGATGCAAAGCTCAACCCCATGGATGTCCTGAAATCAATTCCCAACACAACCACAGGAGGACCCTATCTTATATCCACAGTAAGTCCACTTGAAACCTTAAAAAACATCAAGATTCTTCACACCACTTATCACCTCATGCAAGTCAAAACTATTTACAACAGGCTGCATGCAATACACACTCTTATTTAAATCTCACTCACATGACCATGCACAGCATGTGAAAATTGAAGAATCACATCATCTCATACAAAACAGTAAGTTCATCAGTCCAATAAATTCCCACCTTACCTCATTTTAAAGTTCAAAAAGAAGAAACATAGCCATTCCACCTGAAAAAATTACACAGCCACTTCTACCAAGCCTAAAATATGACATATGAAAAGGAAATACAAGGTCATAATGTGCTACTGCACTCACCAACAGCATATCATGTGGCAAAAAAAAGGCTGTGAACAAGAAAAAGGCCCAGCCAAAATGAAATCACCTCATTAATGCAAGGAAAATCCAAGAATATCATGTCATAATCAGATTACCAAAAGATCATCATGTGATAAATGAAGGGGATGGAGAGAAAAAATTATCACCAAACCTTAAATCACCTGACCCATGAAAGAAAGGTCCTCGCAAAAAACAAATTCACATGATTAAATCCCATGGAGGGCCACATAGGCTCCCAAAAGTATAAATAGAGGGGCTCTCTCTCCCCAACTTTCAAAACTCCCTCAATGCACACTATAAGCACAGGAATAAGCCATCCCTCACCTGGAAGATATTCAATTATATTATAGTAAATTTACTTTCCCAGTAGCAAAGCTCAGTGGAAGTATAGTGCTGAAGATTTCCAAATATCTAAGCTCAGTGGAATCTTAGCATTAAAAAGAAAAATTATCCAGTACCCGTGTGAGCCTGCAAGCATGTACTGGCTTACCTGCTACACTGTCTCCAACTCCAATTTCTACTTTTCTTCAATTATTAGGTTCAAACCTCAATTTAAAAATCAAATTTTATCATTTTGAATATTGATGATGTCATAAGATCATTATATAACATCATTTAATTTTGTAAATATAATTATTATTTTTATTTTCTTTTGATGATGTCATACAGTCTTAATATGACATAATTTCATTTTTTTGTATTTACAATATTTAAGAGGATGATTCTTACCTTTGAATGATACCTCAGAGCTCAATTATATATATATATTTTACAGTTTAAGTTAAATCATTTATTACTTCAAAAGATATAACATCTCCCAAACTTTTATATAGTAATTTATATTACTTAAAATTATAAGTTATCTTTGATATTATTAGTGAAGCTCATTCCAGTAATAATACTATAATTTAACCATAGTGACGTCTCTGTTATCTTCTCTCAACATAATGCCACTTTTAATTGATTTATTAAATTCCTTTTATATAAACTGGAAGTCACAAAATAGACCCCAGCTTACAGCCCAAGATTAGGGTTACTACTCTATCAAAATATTTTATCTAGTAAAATTAACACCATTTAGCAAGTATCAAACCTGACTTACCCCTTTAAACATCCAATATCAAAGAATCTTATTTCTTAAATTTAACCTATACAATTCTATATTATTATTAATCATTATTAGAAAAAATAACAAACCTTTGAGCAAATATTATTTTACTCCATTATAGCTTTAGCTTAAAAAAATTACCTTTGACAAATACATCAGAATTTCCAGAAACCCTTAAATAACCCATCTTACGCAGAACCTATTGTGGAACTCCTTTTAGTGTGGGATTGGATAAGACAGTCCTTGAGGGGGAAATCACAGGTAAACAGTTTTGAATTGCTGAAATAATCCTGTAGCCAAGGGTGCTAATGTTGTTTTAGCTTCCTCTCTGAATATACTAAACAATCTCCCTACAGAGCTCACAAATCAATATTTAAGATCGTGGCTTTACAACTAGAGAAGACTCTGCAGCAGTCTCTATCACACCTATTCAATAATCAGATAAGTAACTTATAAGTTAAAAAAGTATAGAATATTTTTTTCAAATAATAATATAAGATGATTTTAAGGGTAAGACCTTAATAGTATAAGAGGTTGACTTAATATAATAGTACTAATATATATTTTAAGGGGTAAGCTCAATTGGATGTTGAATATGTTATAATGCTTAATTGTTTGAGAGGGTAATTGTTAATATAATATAATAATAAGAACTTCAATAATTTATTGGTAAGATATTGTTCAATATAGAGTGGATGTTTGTTAAATATATGAGTGATATAATATAATATCAGGGTGGGTTTTTTGATATATATAATAATAATACTATATATTTTTAAGGTTGTTTTTTTAATATGAAGATATAATAAGGATATTTTTCCTTGATAATGTAAAGGTTATGGGGATAAACTAAATATTATGAGTATTATTGATAGTATTATAATTATAAGACTAATAATTTAAACATAGGGTGGATTAATAATATAAAGTAGACCTTCTGTTAACTACTATTCATTGGAAATCACTATGAATTAAGCTTATAAGTCTATAATACCTTAATAAAATAACTAGATTATCCTACTAGTAAGGGGTGGATGAATTATTCTCCTTCTTGGTATATAATTCCCATTTAATAATAATACTAGGTTGACCTACTAGTGAGGGATGAATAATTATTCTCCTTCTTGGTATATAATTAATTGCAATCATGGGAAGAAGAGGACAAAATGAGGGAGAGAGGACCTCTATTTATATTCTTTGGGCTCTCAATAGAGGCACTCAAAAACAAGGGACTTAGAATTTTTCCACTTCTTTTTGCTGGGATAATTCTTTATAGTGGTGAGATACCATTTGTTTGGTTGATTGCACCATCTTTATGTATTATTATGTAATCTGAGATGTTTTTGCTGGTGAGAAATTTTTGAGATGGTGTCATTTCTTCAAGGTATTGCACCATATGTTTGGTATATTGCACCATTTCTGGGACTTTCCTTATATTTTGATTAAACTTTAAGATTATTATGCACAGCCTTGAGGGGACTTAGCTGGTGAGAGATATCCAAATGGTGTCATTTTATCAAGATATTTCACCATATGTTTGGTTTGTTGCACCATTTCTGGGGGGATAAGGTGATTTTGTACAGCTATTTCACCATAGGTCTGTGCATTGTTTTAACTGTAGGTGGAGAATGCTGTGTATTGTGGGTATTCTATTTATCCTGTACAAGATTTAATATTCCTTCATTTAGCTTAAATTATAATTTTAATTTACATTTACTGGCTTATCAGGTGGCTGTGCTTTTATTTCCACAGATAAGCTGTGTAATTTAAGGCTTTGATGGATTTTTCTTGCATAACTTGATTGATTTTTTTTCTTTCTGTCTTGTAGCTGTTGATTAATACAGTTTTAATGTATTCCTTATTGAATTGTCCTCAGGTTAATAACTGAATTGCTGAGTAATCCAAAGTTTGAGCAGAGCTAGGGTAACTTAAGTGTTACACTACCCCTTTCACTGGTAACTTTAACATTCTTGCTAGCTTGTCTTTTTCTTTTCCTTATTTTATTGTTATTCTTGTAATCAAATGGACCATTCTTCCAGGATTTGCTTATGGGATTATACATATTGATTAATTTAAATCCATTTTATTTCTGAATTCCTCTATTATAATTGATTAATTATTGATTTTTCTTTGTTGTTTCTTCAATTGATAGGCTTATAAATGAAATTTCACTTGAAACTGGGCCAATAAGGTATGGAATACTACACTATCACCAAGAAGAAACCACTCACCCTATTTTCACTTAAAATGAAAACTATACAGACAAGTATTTCATTATAATCTGAAAGTTAACCAAATTACTGACATTAAACTTCTGTTTATATATTGAATAGGTCGGATCTGAGACTGCGGAATTTTTTTCTTCTGCAGTTGTAAAGCAAATTACTGATTTTATTTTTGTTTGTGAGCTCCAAGGAATATTTATTTCATTATTTTAGGAGGGGCAGGAAATACACCCTTGCCACCCTTGGTTGCAGGGGTTATTGGCAATGCAAATATAGTTACCTGTGATTTCCCCTTCCAGGTACTGCCACATTTTAACCCCACACAAGAGGATTTACCACATTTCTCTTGGCATTTGTGTTGTGGAAAACTATCTTGAAAAAATTTATATCAACTGGAAAGAGAAATTGATGCCAATTGAAGGTATAAAATTCAGCAGTGCTATCCAACATATGCACCCTTTGGGAATTCTTGAATCAGAAAGGATATTTCCTCACCCTTACAGAAGTATCAGAATGAAAGTTGAATTTTTTTCCATGAATGATTGCACTTCACAACATTTTATACTTCCAAATGATTATCTCAATATTTATTTTATTGATATTAATAATAATAAATACAGATATTCCACTGTAGGGGAAAATAAAAGACAAAAGGTTGCTTTTCCTCTAGATAAAAGATAAATAACTGTCATTATACAAGTTAAAAAATTTGATAAAGAAGAGTTTGTGACAGATCAATTTATTGAAACACAAAGAAGTCCTGAATTAATATTAGATATGAAGGAAGACCTTATTTAAATCTTATTTCAATATAGAGAAGCCTTTGCTTCTGATAATGAACCACTATGGTTTATCAAAGGCCATGAATTGGGCATTTTGCTCACTGTGGAAAGATCTTACCCTCCACTATTGAGAATACCAGCTGTCCCAGCTAGCCACAGAGCTAGACAATCATTGGAGACTCATATTAATTAGCTGATGAAGCTGAAAGATCTCAGAAAGGTTGGACACAATGAGGAAGTAGAAGTCAAAACCCCTGTAATCATTCCCTGTCCTAAAGATAAATCAAGGATGGTTGGTGATTTTGGATAATTAAATACCTACACCATTCCAGACAGGTATCCAATTCCTATAATCCATCAGACTTTGACTCAATTATCTGAAGAAATATTCATCACTTCTATGGATGCACTTGAAGGTTTCCATCAGACTTTTTTGACACCTCATGCTAGGAAAATATTGGGAATGATTTCTCATTTTTGGTATTAATGAGTATTTAAGGATTCCTTTTGCAATGAAATATTCACATTCCCATTACTAAAGAATTATGAATACCATATTCACACATGAACTATCAGAGGGATAGTAAATCATTTATATTGATTACATCATCATTTGTTCAGAACCCTGAAAACTGCATTTAGAGATACTTTCATTATTTCTCAATAATACTCTTCAAATGAACATGAGAATATCTCTTGAGAAATGTAACTTTGGGTTTCATTAGTTAAGATCTCTAGGACATGTAGTTTCAGGAATAATCCTTGTTGTTGATAGAACCAAAGTGGATGAAGTCTTATTGAACCAAATTCCCCAGAAAAAGAAAGAAATTATTTCTTTCTCAGGGTTTAAAAATTATTACAGGCAACAATGCAAAGATTTTGCAATCAAGTCCAGATCATTGTATAGAATTCTTTGTCAACAAACTGTCTTTGAAATGAAATAAGAAAAGATAAGATAATATGACAAGATCAAGTATTCCTTAACCAGTGCACCATTAGTATTGATTCCAGACTTATAACTTCCTTTCAAGCTGTATATCTATACATGTGGTGAAGTTTTAGCTTCAATTATTCATGAAGTCCAAATTTGCAATGACAAGCCTTATGAAGGGCAAATTTTTTTTCTCATGAAAAATGAAACCTATTTATTTCAGATATGGAGCAATCCAAATGGAGTGCCTTTTTCTTTCATGGGCCTTGGAAAAGCTTTATTATTATCTTGATGGTATTTTTTTTGAGGTAATTACTGATTTTAATTCCCAGAAATAACTTATTTACATGAAACTTCCCAGCAGGGACATGTTGAGATGGCAGATTGCTATACAGGAGTATAGAGGCAATATGAGCATGGTGAATAAATCTGGAAATATAAGCCATAATGCTTATGGCTTGAGCAGATGGGATTTACCCAATAAACCTGACAATCCTTCTTATGTTCCTGCAGATTCATAAGCTCAAATTTTAATTGAAGGAATTAACATCACAGATGTGGGAAAAGAATTCTTTGAAGAAGCTAGAGAGAGCTATAAGCAAGATAATAATTTCCATATTCTTACTTTTCCACTTGACAAAGATTGCAAAGATGAATATTTTCCTAATTCTTTGGAATATATATGGAATAAATCATATTATAATGCAATATTCCATTTATTTGATAGTATCTTGTAACATAGTTCTAAATACACATATTTAATGGTCTTAATTAGTAGGATGTTAATTAACACAGTATTACTAGAGTTTCATTACAACATATAATCTGGACATCTTTTTGAAGACAGAAAAATGGAAAGAATTAAAACATGTTCTTGGTGGCCATCTTGGAGAAAAGAGTTAATTGGATACTTTCATAGTTGTTACAGGTTTCAAAAAGTCAATACAGCTACTGGTAAGAGATTTGGTTCAATTATTCATATCCAAAAGCTGAGTACCCCATGGGAAGTGGTTCATATAGATATGGTGACTGCATTACCACCTGTCTGTGATAAAATTTACAATGCATGTGTTTTTATTTTAGACAGGTACAGAAAAACTCCAGTCTTTTTTCCTTTTCATAAATATCACACATATATGGAAAAAACTCTTTTAGTTTAAAACATAGTAATATCTCATACTGTTCTCTTCAAAAATATCATTAGTGGTAGAGACCCAAGATTTAAATAAGCTTAATCAACAAATTTACATAATCTTTTTGGTACAAAACAATCATTCTCAACATCTTAACATCCACAAGATGATGGATTAGCAGAAAGAACAATTCAGGACCTTGAGGATATTATCAGAGGGTTTTGTGCTTATGAATTGGAGTTTAAGGACTCTGATGGTTTTAACCATGATTGGTGTACACTTATACCAGCATTGGAATTAGACTAAAAGACTTCCATCCATTCTTCAACAGGGAAAACTCCTAAAATGATGGGGGAATGATGGAAAACTAAGATTCCAGTTGATACTTTGAATAAAGACTTGTTTGATATTCACCCAACTGCATAAAGCTTGAAACTTCTTCTTGATAAAGTGAGGAATCATGAAAATCAAAGCATGACTGACCCCTTTGAATATGGTAAAAAAAGTGGGATAAAAACTATAAAACCCCAGAATTCACAGTAGGGGACCTAATACTAGTTTCAACCTTGAAATTCAATAATATCAAAGTCCCAAAGAAATTGACATAATCCTTTTCACAGCCATTTATTATTAAAGCCCTTCATGTGCCAAATGCGGTACAAGAAGAGCTGTCAGGAGGATTGGAAAATAAACATCCAGCTTTCCCTGTTAGTATAGTAAATAATTTTACTTCAAGTGATAAGGAATTAATTCCTTTAAGAAATGAAACACCCTAAGAAGTACCACCACTTGATCAAATTAAAGATAAAAAGGTCCTGAAAGTCTTGAAAGAAAGATGAATTAGGGGGGAATGAAAGATAATACCTAATGAGGTACAGAAACCCACAGCATGAAGATGAGTGGCTTTCAGAAAGTAAAATACCTTACTCTCAAACAATTCTAAGAAGATTCAGACATTATATAAGCCCAATTCCTCAAAAAAATCTTGAATTGTGTGCTGTAAATACTTATACATATCATTAGAGAGGCTGTAAAGTGGATTATACCCCCCAAATTCAATTTGGGCTGTAGTATTCAATGAAAAATTGTAGTACAATATCTTTTGTTGTTAGGGAATGTGAGCCTGTGAGGTATTTATGACATACCCATGAGTCCACAAATGACTTTTAACATAGTTGATATAGTCTCAAACAGACTTATCAATTGAATTAAACACAAAAAATAAGCATTAATTTCCTTTTAATAAACAATTTTTCAATAATTATGTCATTTTTGAATTCTACACCAAAAATAACCTAGGGTTGACCCACAGGGTGTTATACCCAAAAATGGCTATTTCTTATTTCATTAAAATATTTAAGAATCTCACAGTACAATTTCAACTTTTTTACCATTTTTTTCAAATTTTCAATTTAAGCTTAAATAAGATTAAATTTAAAGCTGCATAATGTTTATGCAAACTTACCAAGATTTTAATTAAAATTGAGGTGTGGGAATATTTAATTAATTGCCTAAGTATTTTCCATACAGGATGTAAGTCCTGTGTGAGCTCAATTTAAAGTGATTTATAGCCATAGTATGGCTTGAAATAATTAAGAGCTTAAAGGCTATACAGAAAGATGGGCCAAAGGAAAAAAGATAAAATAAGGCTAGTGTACCCAAATGTTGATATCTGCAAGGACTCAATTAAATTTTTTACATGTATTGAAGGTTTCTCAACCTGATTTAAGCTTTAAGAGTGAACTCTGATCAAAAATTTAAGTTTAAACTGGTTTTATTCCAATTTGGACAGGAATTTCAAGATGCCAAAGAGTAAATCCCAATTTGCAAGCTTGTAATACAGTTTTTAAAAACTTTCAAGGCTTAAATAAGCTTCAAAAGCTTAATTTATAAGTGTTAAAACCTTATCAAAAGTTAAGGTTTGGTGTGTATTTCTATTTTATGTGAAAAAATAGCAATAACTTCATAAATTCATCCAAAATACAATTATTAATGGATTTTATTGAATATTTCACATGTATTATGATTCAATGTTATCTATTTACAAATCAAATTTCAAGTATCTTTTTTAAGCATTTTAAATTGCTAAATAGCCTTGAAGTTAACCTTTGTGATTATTGTTAAAGAAAATTGTGATTTATATAAGAATTGTTTAACATTCCTGTTTAATAAATGTTAAATTGAAACTTAATTTTTAGTTGAGAATTTGATGGACCTCAATATAAAAAAACTTATTTTATATTTAAACTTGAGCTAATTAATCCAAAAGAGGATTTCAGTTACTTGAAGTAAAGAATAACACTTTCAACTTTGAATTGGAATGGAAAATAAGTTACCTTCAGTTAAGAACCTTATTTTCAAGCTTGGGTTTTCAGTTTCTACCTTCAAATTTCCTCTATATCTATTATAAATCATTGAATTTTATCTGAAGGAATAAAAAGAGCTTTTACATCACTTTTGTTCCCAATAACAAATTATCATTCCAATCATATTAGACGTTTCATCAGGTAAAGTTTTATTAAATATAGAATCTTACTATTAAAGGTCTTTCTTAATTATTTTATTTTTTATGAATTTTGAATTAAAGAAGTCAAATCATAGAATTTATATCATTGTTTTAATGACCAATAATAAAGTTTATCTTTTAAAATCCTCAAATTCCTCTAAAAAACTCCCAAAGACTATTTTTCATCATAAAAAGTTGTTTTATCTTTTAAAATATTATTTTTTGGCATGTGTTTAGCTCATAAACATTGTTTAATTCTATAAATGTTGTTTTTTGACTTTTTGTATTAAACAAATATTATTAGTAAGGTTTCTCTAAATTTTTATATCTTTTCTTAATATAAAATTGTTCTATACAAATTATTTCTGCACAGTGTGTGTGATATTGATTTTATGAATAAAATTTATATTTTTTCATGGCTGAATATTATTATTTTCCCCATGTAATTGTCTCATGAAGAGCTTTATACATTCTCATTATTATAGCTTTCAGTTATTATAATAACAATAGAATAATTCCAACTTATCATAATTATTGAGATATTTTTTATTATTAGATTATTTAATAATAATTAGGTTATTTTTCTATGATTAGTTTCAATTTTTATATGAATTTTTGGCTCTAATATTGAGTTCTACTATAATTTCTACTTACAAAAGTCATATTACTATTGATATTTGTTACTAGTATCAAGAGCTTCATAGAAAAGCCTTACATAAAAGGTTTATTGTCCCAACTGTAAGATTTTGACCTTGAAACTGTTGTAGCTCTGTCAGTTTTCAATATAATGATATCAAATTTGGTTCACTTTCTAGCCCTGGATAAACTTCAAGCAATGGTACCTCGTTTGGTATGGATAGCATTAGATATTCCAAAGTTATTCCATTTTCAAGTTCCATAATTAGGATATGAATTTGTCTTAAATCCTGTATGGAGCTTGTTTTCTCCATAAGTTTTGTTTTAGATGAGCTACAAGGGAATAAATGGAACCATCAGATGACCCAAATTGTTTTCTTTCTAAAATTATCTGACTTTGGGTATCTCACAATGAAAATTTAGAAGTTAGATGAGAGGTAACTATTTTTTTCACCTTTCTTTGACTTATTTCTGCCAAAAATTCTGTATTTTTGATGCTAGCTCCATTTTCCTAGTACCATGAGATATCCCTGGTTAGGAGCTTGAATTTGAACACTTATTTGATGGTGTTCAGCCTCCTTCTTGCAATTTTAGATGAGAGGTGAAGCTTAAGTTTTATGCTCAGTTCTTATTTTGAGAAAGATTAAATTGTTTATTCTTTGTCCTATATTCATGCTAGTTGTATATTTGTCAAGAGTCAAGGGGTTACTCTCCTCTTTCTTTGGATACCTTTTGGTATTTTTTGACTCAGCTCCATGTTTTGGTGATATTTCAATCTACCTCAATTCTGGGCCAGAAGTGATGAGATTTTGAATGAATATTTACATCCCCACCTGTCAGAAAGGTATTTGGGGGAGTCTGGCACCCTTGGAGCCAAGATGCCTTTTCACCCCAAAATTAATATTTACAACTTATTTTTTCTTTAATTCCTCATCATGTATTATACTTGTAATTTGAATATGTAATACAATTGAGTTTTTTAATTAAACAACTGTAATAATTTATATCTCATATATAAATCAAAGTTCACTAATGTAATACTTGTGCACATTTTGACATTTCAATTGAAAATACTGCAATTCCTCATTACTTATAGGCTACATACCACACCTCAATTTTAACACAAAATTTATGGTTAACACCACATTTGGTGTGAATTGAATTGAGTTTTTGAGTTTTTCTATATTTTTATCCCAAAAATACTAAAAAATTAATTTAAGCTTCTTTAGAGTTGAGCTACAGAATTTTCATCCAGAAGTGATCCCACCTTCTTTTTTATGTGGAATCTAATAGTTAAATGATTTTCATAAGTTTTTTATTGGAAAATCTTTATAATAAGTTTTATTGAACTTTTTTCCAAAGATATTTCAATTTTAATATTTTTGCTTTATTTTTTCAATTAAAAGTGTATTTTCACAATTTTAAATTCCAATGAAATCTTAATTTCACATTTGCATTTTATTTTCATATTTCAATTTATGTTTTTGCAATAAAAATAAATTTATTTCTTTATAATTATAACATAATTTTGTTATTTGTAGTCTTTTGGGTATATAGAAAACACCTCTAAGGCTCACATTCCCACCCCCTAAAAAAGAATATCAATTTGTAATATTGTTATTTCTAGTATGTCTGGACTTTCTGATAATTTTGGTAGCTTCAGGTATGTCTTTTCTGATCAACATTTATCTTCACAAGTTGGTTCACTGTACCTGACAAGGTATTCCCTTACTTTCTCAGTTCTCAATTTCCTTTCTTTGGTTCAAGAGAAGGTATATTCTGGGGAGCTTTATTCCTTGAGGGGAAATTCTTAGTATTACCAGATCTTTAATGTTTTATCAAGTTCACTGGAAATGTAGGATGCTTATTACTAAGTCCCTCAGACAATTATACTTCAACAGAATTTTTTCCATGGAGGGCTTTTATAACAAAAGGTCCTGAAAAGAAGGCTTTGAGTTTTTTGCATCCTTTAATGTTATTGAATTTAGTGTTAGATAAAATTACTAAATCTCCTACCTTGAAATCTGGAGTAGAATGTGACTTGTCCCATTTGTCTTTGGTATATGCAAATGAGTCCTCCATGCACCTTACTACATGCTTTCTAGCTTTTTCTAGAATTCCTTTGAAGCTAGCAGCTGTGGGATGTATTTTAACTAAATTCTTCCTCAAGGAATATTGGGGTAGTCTGGTATTCCATTCTTTTTCTAGTATAGAAGGATCCTGACAGGTACTGGAATTAATCAATGTTTTATATGCTAATTCCATTGTAGTTAGAAGGTTACACAAATCATGGGTGAATCAATCACAATCTTTGAGCTCTAGGCCATATACACAAAGATTCTGACCATGTCTCCCAAAGTTTGGATCATTCTTTCAGCTAGACCATCAGTTTGTGGGTGGTAAGCTGTAGAGAAGGATAACTTTGTTCCAAATAATTTCTGAAGGTTTGTCCATAGTTCTGAGGTGAATTTGAGATCTCTTTGACTAATTATATTTGCAAATATTTCAGTCCATAATACTACCCTATATGTAATGTGTGGATATGAAGCTTTCATTACAAATCAAGTACTTCTCCTTTCCTCAAAATTTGTATAAGGTAAGAATATGATTAAAAATGATAATAGTTAATATTTCTAGAAGTAAACACACCAAATCTATTGTTTTTGAGCTTATTAATATAAAGCAACAGTATTATAAAGATTTATTGTTCTACCAACAATAAACATTTATCCAAAAATACTCCACAAGGGATATTTAAGGCTACAAAAGAAATTTGTTCAAGAGGAATTTCAATTGAAATCAATTGAGAAAAGGACTGCAAGAAATAAGTATAAGAAAAGATTCTTTAAAAATAATATTAAAGAGAAAAAAAACCAAAAGTGACCAGAGTGAATTTGGAAACAAAGTGACAAAGCTAACAGTGATTAAAGATGCTTTGATTCACTTATGGGGTGGTTCAAGGGTAAAAGTGATTATAATGATTTTTCATGTGGTTAAAAGCTTTAAGATTACAAGAAAAGGGTGGTTGGAATTTCTTATTGATTGGTTTAATAGTGTTTAAACTGATTAAGAAAGCAAAAGATTCTAACATGAAAAGAAAAGTGGGGCAAAGAAGACATTCTTTTATAGCCACCAATTTTCTTAATCTAAAGGTAAATTTACTCTTTTCAGTCGTGAAAAACACTCTGAAAACAGCAAAGCCAGCTATGGAATCATTGAAGCCTGGTTTAGACCAAAAAGGGACTTATTTTTGCCATTGTTTGCTATTTCCAGCCATTTTGGACCCTTAAATCAGCCATTACTGTAGTAATACCTGTTTTTAAGCCTTATGAACATGTCAAAATGTGTGTAAGAGAGATCAAAACCAGTTAAAACTTTTCTTACTATTTTTGCTTTATCTTAAGGGTAGTTTTACGCTCTTGGCAACAGTTAAAAATGCCCTGGTTGGTATCCAAACCTCATTATCAATTGAGACACAGACCCTGTGACTCAATTCCAGGCCAAAAGTGATGAACTTTTGCATGTATTTTGATATCTCACGCCTTTCAGCAAGTGATTTGGGGGTCTGGCTCCCACTTAGAGCCAAGATTCTTTTTTTTCCCCAGAATCAATCTTTCCAATTGATTTTTTCTTTAATTCCTCATCATGTATTATACTTGTAGTTTACATATGTAATTCAATTGAGTTTTTACAGTATAAAACTGTAATAATTAATACCACATATTTAAATTAAGGTTCACTTATGTAATACACACGCACATTTTGACATTTCAATTGAAAATACTTCAATTCCTCTTAACTTCTAAACTACACACAACACCTCACTTTTAACACAAAAATTGATGGTTAACACTGCATGTGATGTGAATTGAATTGAATTTTTGAGTATTTTAACCTTTTTTACGTAAAATACTAGAAACTTAATTTAAGCTTATTTAGAGTTGAGTTACAGAAATTTTACCCAGAGGTGCCCCACCTGATTTTTTATGAGGATTCCAATGGTGAAATAATTTTCATATGTTTTTTTGTTTGATAAACAGCTACAATAAACATTATTTAACTTGATTTTTTGAAAATATTTTAATTTAAGTATTTTTTGTTGAAAATTTTTTTTACCCAATTTTTTCAAGTAAAAATGTGTTTTCACAATTTTAAATTTGCAAGTAATTTTTATTTTAAATTATAATTAAATTTTTAATTTCTTATAGAAATGTTATATTTATATTTTGATTTTGTTATTAATAAAATAAATAAATTAACTTTATTTATAATTGTATAATTTTTTATTATTTTGTGTCTTTTGGGTATATAAAAATGCCTCTCAGGCTCACACTATTTCATATCAGAAGAGCTGTATCCATGGCTATGTCATCATTGTGACATTCCTTTTGATATATGTCACAGTTTTTTCAATATTCTGCAACATCCTTTTTCCAAATTGGCCACCATACACAGGTCTTGATTTTCTCTTGTCCTTTCCTAAGATAGGTGTCCTAAGAAGGGACTGTCATGGCATTCTTTCAATACAATATTGATCAAGTATCTGTCCACAACTGACATTACACATGTGTGTTTGGTTCCACAGTGGATTTTGCCATCAAGTAATGGAAATCTTCCTCCATAATATAAGCTCTTCTGTATTTCATCCAAGTCATGTATCAACAAGTTATCTTTAGAGTCTTTAGTAATTAATTAGAATAGGATCCTACAATCTTTATCCTGAGTATAGCTTCTCCTTACTTCCTCAAAGGAGGCATTTTTCATGTCTGTAACACTGATTCCTTCTATTGGGATTTGTAGGGAACCTTCTTCTGGCACATATGAAGGATTTTCAATGCTATTTGGCAATGGTCATATGCTAAGTCCATCTTCATTTTGTGACTATTTCCATCTTTTTTTATAATTGCCATATTACCCCTATATTTTTGTCTGGCTGTTTGCCATCTGAGCATATGTCTGTTGTATTTTTTCATGTTTAGAAGTTATTGAAAAGCAGTTCAATCTGTTATAACTTCAAAAATACATCCTTCAAAAAAAGTAATTAACTTTTTCCAAGGACCAAACAAGACATAAATCTTCCACTTGACTTCCTCCATATCTGGCTTCAGTACGTTTGATTTGCCTAGATATGAAACATATGGGTCCTTCCACAGATTTGTCATTAATAATCTGTACTTGAGGAATTGCAGCTCCTAGTCTATCTCCTGATTAATTAATTTAAATCTTGAAGGGCAGCTTAAAATCTGGCATCAATAAAAGTGGAGCAGTTGTTAAGGCTTGTCTCAGGGATTCAAAGGCTTTGAATCTGTCAACAGTCATTTCAAATACTGTGTATTTGTCACACAATTTAGAGATATGTCTTTCTATGGATGAAAATTCTTTAATGTGCTGCCTTTAATGTCCTTCAAATCCCAAAAAGAATGGATTTCCTTTTTCTTCTGAGGCATAGGTTTTGGTAGTACTGCTGCAGCTTTGGGTTTGTGGATTCCAAGGGATAGACCAGATAATACATGTCCTAGGGCTTTGAGTTCTTGAAATCCAAAATGAAATTTCTTCAAAAAGGTTTTCATTTTGACAGATTGGATTTTCACCAAAACTCTGGATAATTTGTACATATGTTCCTCCCAAGTCTTTAAATAGACAATAATTCCATCAATTTAAATCATTAACCATACTTCTTACGGTTCTCCAGGGAAGATTTCATTCATCATCATTTGAAAGTGTGAAGGTATATTTTTTATACCAAAAGGCATCCTTAATTATTCATAAAGTCCACAATGAACAATAATTCTCAAATATTTTCTTGCTCTTGGTGTTACTACATTTTGATGGAATCTGTTCAGGGCATCAATAGTGCTTATGTATGATTCTTGAGATATTTTAGTGAGGGAAATTTGGATATTTTTTATTGGATACCTGTCTGGAACAGTGTAAGTGCTTAGAGATCTAAATTCCCCAACCATTCTGGATTTTCCATTATGCCATGCCACTATGACTGGTTTAGTTATCTCTACCTTTTCATTGTGGCCAAATTTTCTTATTACACTAAGATGAAGGAGTTCCTTAATGTTACACTCAAGGGTGTTTCTTGATTTTGGGCTTTCTTGGTATGCAGGCCTTCTCAGGAGTGGTGGATAAGGTCTCTCAATGTTCAAAATAATGTTGACTTCATGACCCATAATTTCCCCTAATGGCTCTTCATCTGTGGAAAAGGCTTGTTTGTGGTCATCTAAAAGGGTAGAGAGTTCATTTGCCTGCATATCAGTAAGATAAAGACTTACTTCAGCCTCATTAATCTGTTCTGTCTTGAATTTCTCTAATTCCAAGTTGACTGGTGATACTTTATGTACTGCAAGTTGTCTTTTGAAGGGGAAAAGGGCAAATTTTTGACACTTATTATTCCCAATAGTAAATCATCTCTATTTATTTTTATGTAAATCTATGCCATACATGATTAAATAATCATTTCCCAATATTAAATGGATACTAGAGGAGTTTTCCACAACTACAAATGCAACAGTAATTTTCAAATTTCCATTGATATATGGAAATATGAAAGTGTTCTCAAATATGCCTAATCCTTTCATTGGATTACTTGCAATGTTGGATTTTAAGCCATCAATTTGTAATAATTTGTGAGCCTTAGAGGTAATTTCATATACCCAAAAGACCACAAATACAAAAATAACATATTAATATATATAAAATAAATTTATTTATATTATTAAAATAAAAATCAAAATATAAATATAAAATCATATTAAAAATAAAAAATTAATTACAATTTAAAAATAAAAAATACATTAAAATTTTGTAAGTATAAAAGTAAATTTATACTTGGAAAAATTAAGTAAAAATGAAATTTTAACAAAATTATGAAAAATTAAATAAATTTGGAAAAAAGTTAAATAAAAATTATTATAACTTTTTATCCAATAAATAAACACATAAAAATTATTTCACCATTGGATTCCTCATAAAAAATCAGGTGGGGTCCCCTCTGAGTGAAATTCTTGTAACTCAACTTTAAATAAGCTTAAATTAAGTTTTTAGTATTTTCAATACAAAAGTTGAAAATCCTCAAAACCTTAATTTAATTCACACCACATGTGGTGTTAACCATCAATTTTTGTGTTAAAATTGAGGTGTTGTGTTTAGTTTAGAAGTTATGAGGAATTGAAGTATTTTCAATTGAATTCAATTGAAATGTCAAAATGTGCGCGTGTATTACATAAGTTAACTTTGATTTACATATGAGGTGTCAATTATTACTGTATTGTACTGTACAATTGAATTGAATTACATATGTAAATTATAAGTATAATACATGATGAGGAATTAAAGGAAAAATAAATTGGAAAGATTAAATTTGGGGGGAAAAGGAACTCCAGCTCTAAGGGGGAGCTAGACCCCCAAAATCCTTGCTGACAGGCGTGGGATGTCAAAATTCACGCAAAAGTTCATCACTTTTGGCCTGGAATTGAGTCACAGGGTCTGTGGACTCAATTGATGATGAGGTTTTGATACCAACTGGGGTAGTTTTAGCTGTTGCCAAGAAGGTAAAACTACCCTTAAGATAAAACAACCATAGTAAAAACAGTTTTAACTGGTTTCTACGCCTCTTACACACATTCTGACGTGTTTTGAAGGCTCTAGGCCTGGTATTGCTATAGTAATGGCTGATTTAAGGGTCTAAAATGGCTAAAAATGGCTAAAAATGGCTTAAACCAGCCCTTTTTGGTCTAAACCAGGGTTCAATGATGCCATAATTGGCTTTTCTGTTGTCAGACTGTTTTTCACGACTGACAAGAGTAAAAGTTACTTTTGGAGTAAGAGAATTGATGGCTATAAAAGAATGTCTTCTTTGCCCCACTTTTCTCTTCATGTTAGAATCTTTTCCTTTTATTAATTAGTTTAAACACTGTTAAACCAATCAATCAAAGATTCCAACCACCATTTTCAAATCATTTTAATCCTTTTAACCACGTGAAAAAATCATTATAATCATTGTTTGTAACTCTTATAATCATTTTTACCCCTGAACCACCCCAAAAGTGAATTAAAGCATCTTTCATCACTGTTAACTTTGTCACTTTGTTTCCAAATTCACTCTGGTCACTTTTGGGCGTGTTTTTTCTTTAATATTCTTTTTAAAGACTTTGTTCTTTAATTAATTGCTTGCAGTTCTTTGCTCAATTAATTTCAATTGAAATTGCTCTTGAAGAAATTTCTTTTGTAGCCTTAAAATATCTCTTGTAGAGTATTTTTTGGATAAATTTTTATTGTTGGTAAAACAATAGATTTTTATAATATTATTGTTTTATACTAATAAAGTTATAAACAATAAAATAAGCGTGTTTTCTCTTAAAAATAATATTTCATACTATTTTTAATTGATTTTTACCTTATACAAATTTTGAGGACAGGAAAAGTACTTGATTTTTAATCAAAGTTTCATATCCACACCTTACATTTGGGGGCCCAGCCATGATATTTTACCTGTGACATATTTTTTTACTCTTTTTAAATCTTTTTCTTATATTGAAAAATTTAAAAACATATAAAAAATACTTATAATTCAAAAAAACCCATAAAAAAGAATTTTTTTCATATTATAAGTGAGGCTTATATTTTTATTTCTTTTTTGAAATAACCTTTTTTTACTTAATTAATTGGCTTTCTCATTAGTTTTAGTGTCTGACAACGTGGTAAGACAAGAAAACATTGAAACAGCCTCAACAGTAACCAGCATTATCCCTGCCAGTACTGTTAATTCTGATCATAATAGTACTGTTATTGTGACTCAAAATAACCAACCTGAACCAATATCTTCTGAATTAATTAACTTGGACATAAGTAATACTCTTCAGAAGGCTAAGAATTTGGCCAATAGTAAGTTTTTGACGTAAAAATACTATTTTAAGCCTTTTTTAACCATAATTATGCCTTCAACCAGATCAGGAGCCAGCTACAACCCCTCAAGCAGCTCCCAAAAAGGTAATAGACGTGATTATGGCAGAGGCCAATCAGGTACAGAAGGAAAAGGGTCAGTTGATGACTACCAAACAACTAATATGGGTCATTCTGAAGCTGATAATACCATTTTACCTTCAAAAAGAGCTGACACCGCCACAACAAGCCTCTGTGGACATATACAAAGCCAGCCACAGTGCATACAACAATGCACTCCAATTCAAGGAGTACCAGATCCTTTCAGACCTGTGGAAGAATTGCATGAATTCTTGCCTGACAGTAAGAAAATTCTTGGGCCATCCCAACACTTGCAAATTGCTCAATGGATGGCATCCATTGATGGAGAAGAAAAACATGATGCTTTTGACACTGGAATGGAGGAAAAACAACCCTCCACCACCCAAACCAGTCCCAAAAACAGCCCCAGTGGCCAGCAGCAGCAATTCCAACGTGAAAGGCAGCCACAAGCTCCAAACAAGGGCAAAGGGAAGGCACCAGCCCCAAAACCTTACAGCCAGGGCTACAGAATCCCAAAGATTCAGCAGGATGCCATGGAAAATGTATTTCAGATGGCCAGAACCATGATGGAATTACAGAAGAAGGAGGAAGCCAGATTAAGGTTCCAGAAATGATTTCTGACATATTTGATTCCATCCCAGAGTTGTATAATGCTATAAATGACGTGAAAAAACATCTTTCTGATAAAAATGAAACCATTTGTAACAACATTAAAACAAACAACCTGAGTCTGTGCCAAATTAATGAAACACTTATGTGTTTTGAAAAAGTTTTAAGAACAATTAAAAATTCCAATAATGATAATTCTTCTAATAAAATAAATGAACAATCTGCCATTATTAAAGAATTAACAGATAAATATTCTAAATTCAATATTGATGACATAATTGAAACAAGAATTAAACAAGCCATAAATATTATCAAAACAGATAACAAGAAAGTCCTTGATGACATTTCAAATTCATTTACTGAAGTAAAGACATATACCATTGCCTTGAAAAAGTGTTTTGATACTTCACAAGAAGAAGTATCAAAATTATCAATGAAATTAAATCAAGTCACTGCTGATAATACAAGACAGACAGAGTTATGGCAAGAACTTACACATAAAGAAGACATGTATAAAATTGAAGTAATAAATTTAATACAAAGCTTCCAACATGAATACAGAAATTCCCAAAGGTGTAGCAACAGTAAAATGAATGACATTGAACAAATACTGAACACCTTACCAAGAATGTCTACACCTCTAAATCAAAATGAGGGCACAAGAATTTCAAATCCACAAGTATTGGATCCTGATAATTCACAATTAAAAAATGAATTATCCACTTCTTTTCATAACTTGGAACCATCAATGGGCCAAGCACTCTTGAAAGAAGTGCCAAAACTTAAAGAATGGCCCCACTTCAGTAGTGAAGGAGAGTATGACCATATGGAATTCATTAGAGGTATTTACATGATCAAAGAGGATTTTGAATTACCAGACAGATTGGTAACAGCCAGGTTTAACACCTTGTTTACCAGATCAGCTCACAGATGGTACATCAAAATAAGACAAGCACATGGACACCAGAGTTGGACTTGGTGGAAAACCCAAATCATCAACAAATGGGCAAATGATGCTTGGAGGTTTAAAGTTGAAACAGCCTTTGAATCTGCCAAATTTAATGCTGATAAAGACAAAGCTTTACCATGGTTTTGCCAACAGAAGGACAGATTAACAGCATTATATCCTGACATGTCAGAATTTATGATCCATAGAAAAATTCTGAGACAATGTGGAGGTGACTTAGAGCATGCTGTCAAAAGCAGGACTACTGAACAATCTTCAGCAGAGGATATCATCAATATACTAGAAGAAGTAACCACCAGAACCAAAATTGGTTCTAGTAGGGTGAATCTTAAAACAAGGTTTAATACACCTTGGAAAGATTCTGTGGACAAAAAACCCAAAGAAAATCCTAGTAATATTAAGTATAAATCTGCAGATACAGTCAGAAAGTGCCATATTTGCCAAAGCACCACCCATTTAGCCAATACATGTCCAAAAAGGGGGAAAATCAATGAAATTGACATTGAGAAGGAACCAAATATTGAAAAAGAAGACATAATTGAAGACAATTCAGATGATAAGTCATCCATATTTTCTGAATCTTCAAAAGATATAGAAAATATCAATGCCACTTTTGACATCATGGAATCTTATTCCCACTTACCACAATTGAGCAATGGTCAAGTTGATTTATCAAAAGTTCAAGATGCACAACTTATGAAGACAAAACCAAACAGAGGAAAAGGTTATACACACCGGGGCGAATCTCGTGTCAATCGTCGGCGATTGACTTCACGTCAAGCAAACGTCAAGCAGGATAAAAGTCGAGCTCACGTCAAGCGAAAATCAAGCGAACGTCGAGCACACGTCCTACTCTTGTCTTACACCAAATCCTGTGACATCCAATAATATTCGTTCCCCTGTGCCTTCAACTCAGATTCCTCACCACCTGATCATCCCACAACTGTCTGATGATTGGTAAAAATTACACCAGACCCGCCTGTTTGCACACACACACATCAAAGATGTCCTTCAGCCAGTCTTGATGTAGGCGGGGGGTTTGACTTCACCAGGTCATCCATGAAGTGTGCGTGTGCATGCGCGGGGGCGGGTGCGTTTGCGTGTGCATTGGCGTGTGCGGGTGGGTTTGCATGTGCATTGGCGTGTGCGGGTGCGTGGGCATGTGCATTGGCGCGTGCGGGTGCACATGCAGGTGTGGGTACGCCAAAGCCGATTCTGCTTCCAACATGATGATGGCGCAGTTAGAAATTTTGGATGCTGTGAAAGGTGAGTGTGTGGGTCATTTGATCATTGGACTTGGCTTATTCACACTGTACCCAATGTCAAAATAGTAAGTTCTTTGTGGCAATGTGAAATAATGGGCTCTGCTTGTCACAATGGCATGTCTCTGTCACTAAATTTTGAGGCAGTTATTTCACTAGCAAAATTGCTAATGAATCTGAGAGATTTGCATTTTGGTAGACTAAATATCATGAAATAACGGCTTTATCATTACAAGCAGTCCACATGACAGAGCTTTGTTATCATACAATCCACAGTTACCTTCTATTTCTTCTTCTGATATAATCAAGTGTCCATCATCAAAACCAACAGCTTTATAAATATTGAGATACGGCCAATCTGGTAGGAAATTCACATCAATTTTCAAAGTTTTTAAAATCAGAAAGTTATCTTTAAGTATGCTAGAGGGCTCAGAGACTTTAAAAATGCTATTAATAATACCAAATTGTTGGGAGTTGCCCCTCAGAAAACATATCACACTGTTGCTGACATTTTTGGATTCAGTTGAAAATATATTGTCCCCCATATTAATGTTTGAAACTGGAAAATACCAAGGTGAGACAATCCTTGAAGTGGGATGACTTGTGGATTGCACGGTATTGTCTAAGCTGATCCAATCAACCATTTCCCTTGTTGCATGAAAAGTCTGTAAGTACTCAACCAGGCAATCATAATTTTGTTGGTCATGGCAGGATGGCTTGTTATATTTATGGTGATTGAACACGGAAGGTGGCTGTGATTCGAAAAGCTGTTTTATTTCACATGGCACAGATGGGGATTTCAGGAGAACGGAAAGGTTGGAACATCGACAGATATGTTGAAGTAAGGTTTTATCTATATCATCTATTCAGAGTTGCAAAAAGTTAGTCTTATTCAGTTCAGGTGTTTAATCAATGTGAATATATTGATCTTATTAATTGACATACATATCTTGTTATTTGTTGGCATCTTTGCAAATACTCCAATCAAGCGCTCATAACCCCATGTGGCTGAGGCTTGTGCTGGGCCCCAACATTGGAAGAGTTCGGGAATATGATCAGCAAAATGATGATTTGGTTTACTTTTCTGTTTTGGGAACAGGTGTTGATTGGAAAGGCGGAATTTTTTCCAATGTTCAGCAAATGCGGTCGCATCATCTATTGAAACAGTCCAGCTTGTGGCAATGTTGATAGCACTAATCAAATGGAATTTATTCTTGGCTAGTTCATTTGCAAGTTCTTCTGACTGACCCATTTTTCTTTGAGTGTTGAAAGATTGGTGTGCATCTAATGACATCTGTTGACTGAGCATTAGAAATGGAATATAGACCTTATATAAGAGAGCCCATTCAGCGGCTTTTAAGCTACCATGAGAGGGGGAACCCATGTTGCAAGGTACTCTTGTCCATGATGAGGGAATTATTGTCTCAGATATGATTTGACGGAGATGCTCCAGAGCCTCACCCTTGATCTGGTGATCACTCAGTGCAGTGATATCCAATTCAGAGGGTATTTCAGAAGTGGGGATGTAATCGGCATCAAATGAAGGAATCTCCGCAGAACCACTAGATGGATGTTCTGTGTTAGGGGTGGGCATTGGGAAGTAGTTTTTTTGGGTGGAAGTAGTGGGGAGTGGCTCATTTATTATTTTTGCTGCATCTCTTCTCAGGGAGCGGGCCTCTCTCAATGTGATTTTATCAAGAGAGCTGTTGGAGGTCTTGGAATCTGAGTCTGAACTGTTGGTGTCATTGGATTTCCTGCGGGACCTGAAGTAAATTTTTGATTTGGACTCTGGAATGCACAATTTGAAAGTTGCATGATCCTTCAAAATTCCAAGTATTAAATTATTCATTATGTCAAGATTAACCATTCTGGTTGCATCCCAATACGGAAGGTCTTCCAAAATTGAATATCGCACTCCATACTCAGAGAAAATTGCTTGTCTTTGTTGTGGGGTTGCCTGAAGCCATTTGGCAATGGTTGATTTATGACTTTGGTATGAGCGCGTGTAGTGAAATTGAGGACCAATTTCTTCAATTTGAGCTTTGTGAATGGTGCAAAAATTACAAAAGTGGTTTCCTGAATGGGAAATAAATCCAGTAAGCTTGCGCATGGCAACCACATCCGCAATGGCTGTGAGGATGGCAACACGGATAAAGGATCCTGATGGACCTGTCCAGGTGGGTGCAAAATGGTAACCTTGCCATAGCTCTTTGAGCTCGTTGATGAGTGGCATTAATAGATAATTCAATTGAAGCGCAGTTGGCTCCTTCGGACCAGGGATGATTCCTGCAACATAGACATTCTCGGGCTTCAATCTTTCACTTGGGGGGAGATTAAGACAAATAAGCATGATAGGTCCAATGCTAGCCAACCGGGTTGACTTTCCATGTGCATTAAACCAGTCCACATATATGGAGAAGGCCAATGCACCAGGAATGGACATGAATGGGGGATCATGGATATTTCTAGTGCCAGTGAAGCGTCTCCAGACCAATCCATCCCAGACATTACATTTGGGGGTACCTTCAGGGGTTTGGGATTGTTGATGTTGATGCAGAATTTCCATAATTCCAGCCCACTGGAGGAATCTGGCAAGCCAATTTTTGAATGGTTGATAAATGAAATGTTTTGTTGGTATAAATTTTTGCTTCATGTTGGTTGTGTTTTGGGTGTGGGGTTCAGATGAATAGATGAATTTGCCTAATGATTGTGTGCAAGGGGGATCATGATCATTTGGGTCATTATGGCGTTGACAGTGGGGTTGGTCAGTTGTGACTGATTCAGTAAGGCCATTAAGAGAGAAACATTGAGGACAGCATATATAGTTTTGAATCACTGGCTCCAATTGGAGATGTTCAAATATGGTACTCAGATCTTGAGGTATATGGAATGCAGGAGCGGGGGGACCAGCTGAGCTTAAGATACTGGACTTGATCAGCAGGTTCAGGGCGGGGTTGAGTATGCGTGAAGCCCTGTGGGGTAAATTATACCTTAATGATAGAATGGCAGATATTATCATTCCTAGGTCTTGTGGGGGAAGGGTTTGACTGCCACTATATGGTTTCTGTGCAGTTGAATTGAGACCCGCTGGAGTTGAGAAAGTGCTTTGGGTCAAACGTGAATAATCAGCTGGGAAGATTTGATCCAATAGAATTTGTGGGCACCCAGATCCTGATGCAGAAGAAGGGATGTTTGGAAGAGATTTGGGTGCAATGGTTGATTTGAGCTTTTTAATGTGCTGTTTATATTGGAAAGGTGTGAAGGCAACTCCAGGCCTATCACCCTCAGGGGAAGAGTGTGTTTGAGTTGAGCAGTGTTGACACATGCATATACGCATTGAGGAATAGGGCCGGGTTGTCATTGTTGCAGCAATTGGGAGTACGGTTGGTTTGTGTAAAAATATCTATGGGTGATGTGAAAGTGTTTAGGAGTGTTATTAATTGGAAATAAAATTCAGTGATTATTTATGAAGGGGGAGATGATTTGAGCCAGCTGAGGATTTTATCCCATTTGTAATGGTGCATGAGCTTCAGTGGATAAAGTGTAACATGTCTCATCTGGATGGCGGAATTGGTTAGGCGTTTAATTGGGTAAAATGCCATGCTGCTCAATGCTCATACATATTCTAGTTTATTTACACTTTGTGATAGTGCGGGTTTGACCATTGAGGGGGTTCCATTAGTGAAGTGTTACCATTGAATTGAGGGGATTAACATTTAATCCATGTACGCTGGCACGCCATCGTACATGGTTTAAACCTTATTACAGACATAACTATATAACTCTATTACATAAGGGGTTGGAGTGCAGCTAAAGTCTTGGTATTTGGTTTGATTGCGGCGGGCTTTGAATCAGTTGGAATGTGATTTGGATTGTCTTGCCTTTCTTGAAAAGGTGATGTCTCTTTTGTGGGTAAATCCTTCATGAATATACCCCTTTACAGATGTACAATGCTGCGGAATTTCAATGCATATATTGTCAGTTTGGATAATTCACAAAATGTGACAATGGGGAGGCGGAAATGTTACCAAATATGATTACTTATGGATGATGGGTCCCCTTTCAGATCAAGGAAATATCACATTATATGCTGGTAGGCCGTGCAGGGTGGTTTCCGACAAAAGCGGAGGAGCTCAAGAGGAGGCAGGGAGGATTCTCCTCAAAAGAGTCTTATCCGACTTCCACACAACACTTCGTTCCAACTATTCATAGAATGTCTCTATTCTAAATTTGAAAAAATCTCATATCATATCCCTCTATTTTATCACAATACTGAACTGTTTTATCAAGTTAGAAATATTACTGTACTTTTTCGGCCCTTATGTCATCTTCCAAGTCACATAAATCCCGTTCAGGTTCTGTTCATGACTCAGATAGTGAATCTAGCATAGAATATGTTCAAACACAATCACCATTGAGTCCCAACATTCCTCTCACAACCCCTATCGCATCCTCAATGAATGTATCAGGTCTTAACATTGATGTGGGAAATCCGAAGGCTCCAACTTCCAGCACTTGGGTGATCCCAAATATTTCTGTCACTCCAATTCCCCCGAATCCCACTGATACACAAATGCATGTGTCTGAGGGGCCGGAAGGCACACCTCAAATCTCATCAAACGCTAATCCCCAATCAAAATTTCCATGTGAGTTCCTCCTTAACCCCGGTCGGAATCCAGTCGCATCCCAGGATCCCTTTGGACGAAGTCAACAGCCAACCCTCAATATTCCATCAGGATCTCAGGCTCATGTGGGAAATGAAAGGCGCGTTGATGGCGGGCGACGAAAAAGACCTTTGGAAAATGTAACTTGGAGCGGTCTGTCGGAGGGAAATCCAGGATTGACGCTTCATCAAAGTAAGTCATTTTAATTTGGGAGTAGAAACTTATTCACAATTTGATATGTTTGCTTCATGGGATCAGATATGGCACCTAAAGGCAAGTCAGTCCGATCTCAGGAGCCAATTGAAGATTGTGAGTATGACCAGTCTTTATTAATTTTTTGATGTGTTAACTGATGATGTGCATGGCAGGTGATGAACTTTATGCATCTTCACCTCTGGTCCATAAAGAGAAAGTCATTGGATGTCATCATCCATATGCCTCCAAACCAAGAACGGGTCATGCCAGTACATCAAGAGAAAGAATTGTGGATGATGAGGATGAGAACATGTCTCCGACTCAAAGTGAAAAAAATGATGAACCAAGGAGGGACGATTTCACGGCGCATGATCATGGCACTCAGTCAAATAATGAGTTCACCCATCCTCAAATGGGCCTTGCCCAGAGTATGCTTGAACAATCCGAGGTCAGACAGCAAAGGAACCAGGCTCGTAAAGCTCACAATGTGGCAAAACGTGCAAGCCAGAAGGAGCAACAAAAATGGCTGAAAGCAGAACTTCCAGAGAATGTCCATGGAATGAGATCAGCCGTACATGCACATTGCCTGTTCCTACTCAAAGTTAGGGATAAGGATTTTTCCTCACTACCAGCACCACCAAGCACAGAAGAGCGTGAAATTGCAATTCAAGTGGCTGGTCATCTCGGATATGTCCCCAAGGATGTTTTCAATGAGCCATCAACACAGGTTCAGTCTCAGGGTTTCCAAAGCTACTGCGAAAATGAGCTCCACAAGCTAGGACTAAAGCAATTCACTTGGGACTGGGAGAGCTCATGGCAACATCCGTTCAATGAGCTGATGTCTATGGTGTTTTACCGTACATTCCGTCTTGCACTTGTCAGCACCGAGTATCATCATTACTGTTGGAACAAGGATCATAATAACTATGGGGTCGTGGCGGCTTTAATGGAGCAATATTTCACTTATTTGAAAAGAGAATGGAAGTCTATTCAAAAGGATGCCGAGTATTTGGTTAAAAAGAAGGAGAATCAAAAGCTCGCGAAGATTCGTCAAAGGGTTAGTTAATGTATCTCTTCTTCATTGTGAGCAAAGACTGATGATGATCTACTTCATTATGTGCAGACCTGTGAGCGCCGTCGTGAATGGTGTGATACGGCTAAATTTCCCATTCTAGAATCACAATTCAATGACCCTTGAGTATGTTCAGATACTGAGGAGGTACTGGAAAATGGCCGTCAAGTTTACCGCAAAGTGGGATTATGCTGGCGCTCCCAGTTATTTAATGAATTGGTATTAAAAATTGATCGAGACATAGAGTTTTGTAATTGCATTAAAAAAGGGTAAAAAAACTATTGATAGATTGCCAGAATTACGATCGACTGATGATGGTGATATTCCGGAAGGCCTATCATTTCAGGTATTTGATCAAGATTGGCTCAAAGGCTGTAGTAAGATGCAGACTAGCGCCCTCAAAATACTTGACATGCCAGTTATTAGGCCGAATGGTGATGCTCTGCAATAACTTAGTAATATAAATGTATAGCACCGTTACAAATTGTCATTTTGTGAATTATTTGTGCAGGTGTAATAAAATCTGATTATTATCTCTTAAGGATGCAACAACTTGCTAAATATGTTAGAATATAGACAATATGAATTGAAATGTATCACCGTCTCCCTTAGCAATAATACTCTATTGCTCATTTTCATTGAGGAAATATTGAAGAAGTTCGATCCAGCTCATGGTGTTCATAATTGTGGACCTGTGCCAGAGTCAACAGGGGTTATCAACTTTGTCAATCACAAATTATATAATATCAGTAAGGCTCACGCAGTTAATGATTTTTTCTTTTCTTGGGCCTATTGGTGATTGGAATATGGCATTCCCATAAGGAAGGATTTCAGAATAGTAATACAATCAAGTGAAAGATGAGCTTGAAAGGTACCTTCCGCATGTTGACCTCAACTGAATGAGGAGTGATATAGTGGATGACCTGTACAGGTTGTTGTTGGCCAATACGATGTAGACGATCAACAGCCTGAGCCTCAATGGCTGGGTTCCAATTGGGCTCCTGGAAATGTGGATGTCAGGGTCCGAAAATCAGGGGAGAATTTGGGGGGGAAACTCACCATTAAATAGACTATATTAGCACAAGTTATATTGAGGCCAGTTCCAGCCACGGCAATGGATGCAATGAGTACTTCACATTCAGGATTATTGAAGAAATTCTCAAGCGCCTTGTCCTGCGCTCGTGGTGTATTTGTTCCATCAATTCGTGCTGAAAGGATAGAGTGATGGGCAAGAGCAATACCAATTCTACAATATAAAAAAGTCAGATGGAGTCAATTGGTAATGGATGCATATTAGAATTAACGCACAAATCTAGAAGTTGGGTCCATTGGGTATAAACAACCGATTTGGTTGGACCACACCTTGTTTGTTTGTTCTTCATTAAGCTTTGTAGGAGGTGTGCAATTTTACTACTCATCATGCATGTTTCCACATCCACAATAGTTTGTGTGATTGTTGGCAAGTTATCCTGAGTGCTCCTGCCCTTGGGGTCTTCCAACTCCGCCTCTGCAATTGTGTTAAGCATGATGTGATGGTTACAACATATTCGCAGCTTATTAATATTTCTGAAAAACTCTCCTGGTCCTTTGCTTTTGGATGATAGGAATTCTTCATATAATGTGGAATATTCTTGCTGCATGGTTGGGTTGAGTGGGAGCAGCTCATAATGATGGCTAATAGTGGGGAGGGATTCGAGATGTGTGGTTTTGGTGCGGCGCAAACTTAAATGCCGCAATGCCAAATGCAAAATATCATTGCAACCTTTTGAAAGACTACTCAGGATGAATGGTGACCAGTTATCTTGATCGGCGCTCTGTGGTTGAGTGATGAATGATATTATGCCCAAAAGGTCATAAATGGTGTTGTGAATAGGTGTGCCCGTTAAGCATATTCGACGGGATGAAAGGAGGCTATTAATGGCACGGTGAGTGGCAGTGTATTGAGAGCGAATATAGCTATAAGAGGGGGCAAGGGTTATTGGATATAAAAGGTAATTTGAATCATTTAAGATCAGAGACTCACTGTGCTTCATCCAAAATTATACGATGCCAATTGATTTGAAATATTAATGATGTAGAGGTATTGGTTTGCTTAAATTCTTGGGTGATAGTATTGTAAGAAGTGATGATGATATCATATTTTAAGATGTCGTCTTTGGATAATGAGTGACGAGTGGGACCATGGTAGATTTTGGAATGTAGCGCTCCAGCCTGAGCATGCTTGGATATTTCTGATTGCCAGTTGGTAATTAAGCGAGGGGGGCAGATGATCATGGTGGGCGTGGAGCGATGGGGGTTTGCAATCATCCGCTCCTTGGAGGTACCAATTAGAGCAATGGCCTGAATGGTTTTACCTAATCCCATATCATCCGCGAGCAGGCCTCCAAGAGGGGTATTGGTTGAAAGGGATTCAAATGAGCTAACGACCTTGTTTGTAATGATGTGCCTGGCATTTAAAGTGGATCCTGGGGGTGAGGTGGCCCAAAGGTTACGGGCTTATTGGCCATTGGGGATTTCTCGATCCCAGAGAAACGCTAGTCCGGTCTTTTGATGAGGGAGGAGGGGGGTTTGAATAATGGCATGGGGCAGGGTCATCATGGGGAGGTCTGATCCACTGGGTAATTGTATCAGTTTTTGCTTGGAAATCAATGATGAAACAGCAGGATATGAAGCAGGCGTCGAGTTTGAAGCGGGAAATGTCGGAGTAAAGAGTTGACATTGACAATGAGTAGTACAGTCATATTCTTTGGGCATTTTAAGCTTGAAATCTTGTGTTCAAAAGCTTTCCATTATGAATAGAATGTTTGGATACCATGTGAAGAACATCAATGCTAGATTGGGTTTCTGAGATGAGGAGGGATCATTGGCATCAGTCATAAATACTTCCTCAAAAAATAATATTTGAGTAGGATTGGTTTGGCAATTTTCAATCCATGCCCCACCAGGACCACAGTGCATGAACGTTTTTGGTGCCCCAAGGAATGGTATCAACGTTTGGGAAAGGGTTCCTGGGAGAGAGCCAATGGCATGCTGGTGATTGGGGAGATATACGAATATGTTGTGTTGATTGTGCCATAGGATAATCCAAGAACCTAAGTGGGAATTCTCAGGCTTTAAGGTTATATCACTATTTATTTGAATACGAATATTAATCATCCCAATGCAAAGTGGTTGTGAAGGGGTTGACATTATGGCTATGTTCAATTATTTGGGGACAGTTGAGAATTATATGATCGGGAAGGGTTAGCTAAAGGGAATGAAGAGGAATAAGCGCAGGTGGGGAACTTATATGAGTGGCAGCAACAGGCCAAAAGGGGGATCGCCTGTGGTTACGTGCATGGTCTTGATGGGGGTGGGCGTCTTGGGCTGACAATTTTCATATCCAATTCGGGGCATATATCAAGGCAAGGTGGCCAAAATGTGGGTGCACCAATATTTTGCTGGATCTGCAGCAGGGTACAAAACCTTTGGTGGATCAAGGTTGACATTAGCATATCCGAAATTGGGTGGGTTGGAGGAAGTTATTGTGGAGGGCATATTAGAGGCATGCAGTCATGTTCGCTGGTGTGACAGCGAACAATGAGTGTATCATCCCCAGGTTAATTTTCGCACAGGGACCTACTGGGCAATGTTGGCGGTTTCAAAGGGCAAACTCACTGTAGAGATGTGTGTGTGTGGGCGGGTAAGATATGTTCGGTGGCATGCCACCGAACATGAGTTTGATTGCGTCAGGCGCTTGAGAACGTGCAGAAAATGACCCGGAGTGGGAGATCCCAACACAATCATAGGCCGGGATTATTCTAATGCGGATGAGGCTGAAGAAAATCCATACTGATTGACCTCAGGTTTCCATGCGCAAGCGGGTGAGCGTCTGCAGTGCAGCTGACCACCCGACCAAGAAAATAGCTGGTCGGAAGACTGGCAGTGAAATGTCTTCCAGGCATGTGAAAGTTGCCTGCGTATGACCCGTCGGATGGTGCATATGAGAAAGTGGGTGGCTGCCCGCCAATGAGCACGCACGGCCAGTCAAAGTTTGCCCCGATATCACCCACTCACATTAACTTGGATTACACGCGCATCGGTGCCGGAGTTAGGCAGAGCTATCCAACAAGGTGCATCAAAGGGATGCAGTTGAGATATATGACTTGATGTCTTGACGTGATTGCATGTTACATTGCTGAACAGCTTTTGCTCTGCCCTGCAGCATACATTTACAAAGGTGTACTGCGTACCAAGGCTGTCATGTCAGTTATTCCGTGCAGTTTGGCTAAACTGATTTAGGTTGTTAATTCTACCAGAATTAACAGTTCCAACGTGTTTTGTTTTTTTTCGCGCAGAACTGAAACTGACCAATCAAATAGCAACTACGCACTGAATAAATCCCAACTAATTATTTCGCGCAACATCTCACTTATCTCAAATGTTTTATCATTTTTATTTATAATTTTTTAATCATTTTCTTTAATTCTCATTTGTTTATAATGAGCACAAATATACAATCTTTCCAAAAACTCATTCCAATTAAACGACTATTTAATTCATCAATTATAGCTACAATGACTCATAGGTTCCTCAATCCCACTTACAATTCATTGTTGCTTAATACATGTCCTTTGCGAACTACAATAAAGGATGTTCATTTGAAATTATAACAAAAAAGATTTAAAATTGATAAGATTTTGTTTTGAGCTGTGAGAAAAAGAGATGATAACAAAATATTTTGAATAACGGAATACAATTTTTATTGAATTAAATCCCGGTTAGACTGGAACTGACAATGACCTTATCAGGTATGGTACTTAATGAGGACATAGTGATTACATATCTCGCAAGTTCCAGTACGACCAAATGTTTTTTTAATGAAGTTGTACTTCAGACCGATTTGGGACCGCATATCCAGCCCTGCTGCGTACTACAGTGTCGGCTGTACAGATTAGGAAGGTGTAATACTACTTCAGCCTGCATGCATATAGCCAATGCAATTGTTTTCATATACGTATCTCATGTGCCACATTCTCAGCATTGTGTTTCACCCAATTTGCACACGCAAGCTGAGCATGTCATGGTCAAAAGGACCGTGTGAAAGTGCTCAGTAAAGCCATGGAATGAACTATTTTTGCAATAGCACATTGGAAGGCTCAGTTTGGAGCACTTCACCAAAGCATGTGAAATGCTGCAGCTGGCTGAAATGTCACCCGATGCTGTGCCAAATGCTCAGATTGTGGGCATACAAAAACGACTGAGCAATGGCTCAGCATGGTGCATTTGATATTTTTATATCAATAGTTCAATCACTGTGCCATTAAAATGTTCAGCCACTGAGCATTTCAATTATGACCCAAAAGCAAACCTGAGCAATGGGTCGAGGCAAGCTCACGCTGTATTCACTTGTCTTACAGCCCCCCCTTTGTTCAAACACTATTACCAGGCCATACGGCCGGTAATCTCGCCGCGGTCACTTGTGACCAAATGCACCGGGCGCATTTCTGCATGGGTCACTTGTGCATTGCACCCACAATGCAGATTCAACAAAGGCCTCACGACCACCCTCCTGGGGTATCGGGTGGCTATGTAAGGAAACAAAGGGGATTCGACTGAGTTTGCCAATTCAATCAATAGCAATACTCAGCCAGAACCCCATTGTTCTTCTGCCTCACGCCAACATTGAAGCTCAGTTGCAGCATTCGCTGCGACTGAGCTTCAATTTTGCCCACACGCCTTGAAGCTGAGCCTTTGTCGGGTGCTGCAACTTCTGTGACTGAGATTCAATTTTGCCCACACGCCTTGAAGCTGAGCCTTTGTTGGGTGCTGAAGCTGCTGTGACTGAGCTTCAATTTTGCCCACATGCCTTGAAGCTGAGCCTTTGTTGGGTGCTGCATTCGCTGAGACTCAGCTTTAATTTTGCCCACACGCCTTGAAGCTGAGCCATTTGCGGGTGCTGCAACTGCTGAGAGCGTCTCAGCTTCACCATGGTATAAAAGACCATCTTCACACGACAAGCCCTTCACTTTCTTTCTCACCCGCTCCACTTCGCTCCACCTCACCCGCTGTTCTCCTTTTTGTGCGTATTACCCTAGGTCTTCCTGCTTTTCCACTCTTTTCTTTCGCACTCCACTAACCACTATCATATCCTTCTGCTTTGTTTTTTTCCCGCTTATACTTCCAGAACCCCCCGTCTATCTACTTCGTGCGTTCCATTCAAATAAAGTTTTGTCCACGTTATTATCCGATATTAATATTTTTCTATCTTCACGACTTCCTTCCAGACTTTTAAAAACTTCCGACTAGAGCGTTTTTAAATTGATTCCGTTTTAAATTTATATAATTCATCGTACGTCATCCTTTTCTTTCTTGATTGCTTACTTTCTATTCACTTACTAACCCCAATTTTTTTCTTTTTAGATGTCGTGCACGTTATGCACCAAGCGGGGTATCCCCTGCATCCGCTCTTCGACAACGACAGACGCTTGTGATGCTTGCCGACAAGCACACAAGAAATGCTTGTTTGTTGTCTGACCCTTCCGACCACGCGGCCAGAGGAGTTCTCGCCCAAGACGACCTTGCGAGGACTCCTTTGTGGTCAACGATGATGAGACCATTTCCGAGCGCGAATGGACACCGGGACCTCAAGCAGGCCGACGGGAACGATTCCGGACGATTAGCCCAGTCCCCTCAAGCATCAATTTGTCCACCCCCCCTCCTAGGCCGCCATCCGATGGTCACTTCACTCCTCGACCGGAGCGAAGTGATTATCCAGCCGATGGCAAGAGGACATTAGAGCTTGGGCCAATCGTCACCATGTCTTGTCACCGATGGGATTCAAACGCCACAGTAAGTTTTCTTTCTCCTCCTTATCTCTTTTATCTTCACGCAATAATACTCCCTTTTTTCCATTACTCATAGAACAAAACCCTCCAAATCCCCCCCGACAAGACTCTCCCGTTCCCAGTTTGCCTCGCGAGCAAACCCCACGGCAACCCACCCCAGGCCCAAGTGGCACCCGATGGTCTGAGGCCTTATTCCGCGGTAAGAAGCCAACTTTCTCTTTTCTCATTTTCACTTTTTCATCAAGTTAACTGACTCTTCCTCCTTTTGTAGAAGCCTCCCAGCACGATGAGCCACCTATTCCTGGCGCAAGTCCATCCTCCAAACCACCTGAGGACATTGCGACTCGTGAGCCTCAACCTGAGGTGGCTCCTACGCAATCAACGGAGGAACCTTTTGGTAAGTCCCTATTTCACTTTTTTAACTCTACTCAACTTTTCCTCACCCCTCCTTCAACCATCTCCAGCTCGTCCCGCCACTCCCCGCTCGATTATCATCATCGACGATATGCCAGTCGGTTCCCCCCCTCCCTCCACTCCTACCCCAGTTCCTTCCCCGGATATCCCTCCCATTGCCGCCGACAACCCAACCGCCTCCTCCCCCCCGGTGCCAACCGCCTCTCATTCCTACGATGACACTCGCCAGGAATTTACCAACTTACAACCAACTTTGATGATCCCTCGAGCCATCTTCCACGAATCGATCAATCGAATCTTGTTGGAGCATCGTTGGTTGCTCCACATGATTCCTTTCGTGGATGCACCGGGAAATCCGGGAGGAACTAAACTCCCTCCTTGGCGCGGCGATGGAGGCTTATCCAATGGAGGACATCACCAGGATAGTCTCAAAATTCTTAGAAAAATAAAATCCACAAAAAAAATCGTATTCTTTCCACTTTTTACCTTTTGTATTACACTCCTTTAGATAAATTTTTTGTATTCAATGAAAGATATTTTCAATTTCTCTTACGTTCTTTGTTCACGTGAATTTATTATAATTCCTCAATGATTCATATTTACTATTGTGTGAGAATAATTTCTGTAAGTGCCCCACCAAAAGTTTGAGTTAGTATTTGTATGTGAGAAACTCTTTTGACAAAAATGCGCAAATAGTCACCATTCCTGCCTCCTATATTTTCTTCCTCCATTGTTTAGAGCCATATCAAATCTTAACTGTAAAAAAGTGGGAGGTTCCGGCATGTGAGCAATCCACTCCAGATTCATGAGAAATTGCCGTTCCTATGGTCACATGCTATTAATCTTAGTCATGTATTGAATTGTTTAAATTATTGGGAACCTTCACAAGTGCAACGATTGGCGTGTGAGCTCTCGGGAGCCTGAAAAGGCGTAAGGATTGGCGTGTGAGCTGTCGGGAACCTGCACAGGCGTAAGGATTGGCGTGTGAGCTTTCGGGAGCCTGCACAGGCGTAAGAAATTGTCAGCATTGTTGGCAACCTTCACAAGCCTAAGGATTGGCGTGTGAGCTGTCTGGAGCCTTCACAAGCGTAAGGATTGGCGTGTGAATTGTCGGGAGCCTGCACAGGCGTAAGGATTGGCGTGTGAATCGTTGGGAACCTGCACAGGCGTAAGGATTGGCGTGTGAATCGTTGGGAACCTGCACAGGCGTAAGGATTGGCGTGTGAGCTGTCGGGAACCTGCAGAGGCGTAAGGATTGGCGTGTGAAGCGTCGGCAGCCCGCATAGGCGTAAGGAACTTTTAGCATTGGCGGAACCTGCACAAGCATAAGGATTTGCGTGTGAAGCATTGGCATCCTGGACAATAGCAACAAACTAGGACAGATGTACGATGGCATGCCACCGTACATAATCCACTTCACCCCTTTTTCATGTGAGACGCCCCATCTGCCGCACTCGAATCCATCCAATCCTGGTGTATATTGTCCTCTGCCTTACCCAACACACATGCAAATCTCCTCATTCTTTGAATTGGCAAGAGATTGTATTACCATCCCTGATTTGATAGCCCGCTCTCTTGCCAATCTCATAATAGCCATGGTTTTTTTGCTGCATTGTTTTTGCTAACCTGCTTGAGCATTGTGCGGACATACCCACTAGTGTCGTGCTTTCGTTGTCCTGTGCTGGATCAGTATAATGAACAAATGTACTACTGGCCCACACTACCTGAATGAGCCCATGACATGTGGATAGATCAATCCAAAAATGCTCATTTGGGAAAATCAATTTTCCACCTGTACACCGCTTTGACGCATCTCTTTGAATTTGGCCGGTCCGCTTATCAGCTTGAAACCACCATCCCGAAGCATACAGCGATGCATCTTTATCAACATGAGGTGCGTTTTTGAATCCATTCATGGTGAAAGTGAGTGCGGAAGCGAACTCGAATGCACCCTGATTTGCCGGAATATTGCCTTCATAGTTGACTTGATCAAAAGAAGGAACCCCCAATGAATTGTAGGAATTTTGAATCTTCTCAAATAAATTATCCCCAACATATCGTAAGGATTGACCTAGAATGCAACCCACCGAGCTAAGACTGGCACCTTGGTGCCGCCATTCATCTTTTGCATTTTCAATTTTGCCAGCACTTCCATACAGACCAAATTGTTCATTCTTCGTGGTGCATTTGCGCCACCCAATCGCGAACATAAATCCCTCCAGTAATGCTCCATTTGTTGCAATAGGGTCAGTGAACCTCTTTTCGCGAAATAAGAATTGTGATAATTCATCCCATTGATTGACCTCGACTTCACTCATTGTTGTGAATGGTCGGAATTCGACAAGGGCAATGAGTAATCCGGTTGAAGAGAAAATTGCCACACGCCCAAAGTGAATGTGTTTGATCTGATTGACATCCACAACCCTCCGAATTTCACTTGGGGTCATATTTGCTGATACTGGCATTGATATTTGTGCTGTTGGGCGAGAGGAGGAAAACAACCTATTCATTTGGCTCGTTTTGCGCTCATTTGTCTTTTGGGATCTGCTACTATTCCCGAGTGGTTGAGGGATCACTATGTGTTGAAGCACACAAGATATCAGATACTGCCAAGGAGCTTTCTTCGGCACACATCCTTGAACTTCCCTGTTGGAGCCCACATGACATTGGCACAATCTGAACCGACTAAAGCCAATGTTCTTCCGTGGGGCCCAATGAGGGTGCCACATAAATGTGGAAGCATATATACACTGAGATTAAGCGAGTAACTCACACTTTCCCTCCTCAGCACGACGCTTTCTCGCAAGTTCCCTTTTACGCTCTTTTCCTTTTTTGGTGAATGGCATGCTTTCAGCAGAAATTTAAATGAAACCAAATGATTACTGATTTGTTAATATCACCTAAATTGGATTGCGGTGGATGAATCTTTTTTAATTGCGGCTAAAAAGAAAGCTCACGCCTGACCTTGGCAAATTCACGATCTCAAATACCTGAACCTGAAAATTGCAGTGGATAGTGCATTATTCAATTTGACATTGATGTTCCCATGCAATCACTTTCCAATCCAACCTTCTGGAATATCACAAGCTCATGCAAATGCAATATGCATCCTGCTGTGGATCCCTAGTTATCCTAGTCCTCTTGAAAGACACAGGAACATTTGGCCTATTATGGGCTGGCGGGAAGTGATAAACGCGACCTCCCGCAATGCCCCCGCATGTGCTACTCGCGCGCACAACGCCTGACTCAGGTTGCGTCTTGTCGCAGTCTTTGCAATGATGTACGGAGGCATGCCGCCGTACAATTACTATTGGTACTCAGACTGTGGCATCCGGGCAGTAGTAGGATAGGAAGTCATGATTATTAAATTCATAAATCACTTTGCAAAATTAAATTACAATCTATCTAGTACAAAGCTAATCTAAAACGGGTCAATCCTGGTTGTGAGTTTAGCTGACCTGGGTACAGTCAAGGTGACCTCATCACTCGAACCAAGACCACGCTTCTCCACCCAGGCATCACCAAAGTCTAATACCAAGCATCGTGCAAATTCAAATCTAAGAGGTACAGTGGGGTTAAAAGACTCTGATGAGAAGAAACTTTTATTCAGTAAATTACATATATACTTATTAGTACGTAGCCACACTGGCTCCACTAGATTTTTACCCTCTGAAAGTTTTGCGGAAATGTCAATTAGTGATAAAGCACCTTTAACTGAGCTTGTTCTCCAGTCATCTGAGCATACCATCAAACCACGAACCCCCGCCGCACAGAATGCCGCTAATATACCATAGCAAATTCGATTTATTCCGAGATTCTTGTGACACGCCAAAAGATATTTGATGGCCTCATTTTTTTTGGAGTTCGTGAGTTTGCCTTTGATGCCATTAACTTCGACCTTTGTATGTGCACGTACCATGTTGTACGCAATCATCAAATGGATAACTGTATCCATTAGATCCTCCAGGTTCTTGTGCGGCTTTGTGGATATCTCATTGTCAGCGCCGCCACCTTCAATGCTGAGTTGGGTTGCACGTTGCTTCGATTTACTCAAGCAGGAGGCAAGGTATTCAACTGCTCCGCGTTCGAGTCCAAGAGGATCGGTCGAATTCGATGTTGGTGCAACATATGGTTTGGGTGCAATCACATCGTATGAGACTAAACTAATGGATTCAAACATAACATTTGCCCAAAAATGTTTAACTGGATTCGCGGGGTAAAGAAGGCTCTGAACCATTTTGAAGAAGGAGTGTTCAGATTTTGGGAGATTATCTGGAGGTTTAGCTGATTCCTTCATCAATTTGAGATTCCAAATGTTGTGATCAAAAAATGCTTCTGTTTCTGTTGGCTTAAAAAAATCTAACCCTGTATATTGCAATTTATATCACCAGTCAAAAGCCAATAATCAATTATCATGCACAAAGATTAAAAAAAACTCACCTGCCATCTCAAGGTCCTCCAGCCAAGCCGACATTTTAAGCTCTCGGTTACTGATCACCTTAATACCAACGGGCAGGAATGTATGAGCATCCTTTGTTGGTAAATTGTCCCATCTATTTTTGTAAATCCTATTGATATTATCAAGCCCCCTTTTCCATGATTGTTGAGAAATATTGGAATGATAATTCAAAATGCCTGCAAACTCTTCCATGCGGGATAAAAATATTCCTTGAAAATTCGCAGCGGATGACACTTCGGGCTCAGCGTCGGGAATTATATCAGTCATATCTCGTCCCATTGTATCATGTCTAATTGTTTCCCTTTCTTGAAAGGCTTGAATATTCCAAGGAGAGGCGGGAGGGGTTGCATCATGCATTGTTTCATTGGGTATTGGGGGGCTTTCAGTATGTGGAGCTTCATCATGGATTGTTTCATTGAGTATGGGGGGGGTTCAGTATGCGGAGGTTCATTATCAATATGGTCCAGTTCAACATTGATAATTTCATGACCTTGATCGCAAGAATCGTTTGCGGCTTCAAAGGTACGGCGTTTTTTGTTTGTTTTTTTGGTCGCATGTATATTTGGTCTTTTTCCTAATCCTTTGCCTGGAAATCCAATGACGACTCGAGATCCTTCAGGTAGAGATTCTCCCACCTCCACACCTGCCCATATATTGTAAACAGCTATTTTTATCAATTTTGATTTGAGTTATTAATGGACTTACGGTTCAAATCCATTTTGAGGAGGCTCATGGCTTCAGCAATCTTTTGACGCACATAATCAGGAATTTTACTATCATTTTGGATTTTTTCGAGCCTTGGGATTGTTTGAGCAATGTTGGAGACAAATTGTTCCTTGGATATAATTTCCACCTCCCCACTGAAAATTACATCATCTTCTGTCGGTTTACAAGGTTCAACAGTCTTTTCCTTCTCATAACTTTTAAAATTCGGTTTCTGAGAGCTTGGAGGCTGCCCTGAAATAAAGGCTATGACACAATATCAGGTTTTGAGAGATTTGAAATATTCAAGATGGATGCATACTCACATTCTGGAAGAACTGGTGGATCTTGATTATCTTCATGTGACTGGCTCTCTACTTCAATGCCTAATTCACGACTACTGGCAATATCAGAGATTTCACTTTCACTCTCTGGGGCTGAAGTTGGTTTTTCATTGAATTCAGTTGAATTTCCCGGGGTTCGGGCCATAGCGGAGGTAGTTTAGTAAGCAAATAGATGGTGACAAGTTGATTGATAACTTGTTTGAAAATTTTTGAATAAAAAAATACAAATTCAAGAAAAAAGGTGCAAGTAAAATAATCGCATTTGCAAAATGCGATTTGTCGGGAAATTGCAGGAGGCAATGTTTTGCAAATTATTTCATATCATGCAAATGAAATCACTTCCCTGTGAGACATTGAATAAAGTTAACTAGTGAGAAACCTACTAAAGTCAACTTTTGAACTATTCAACGCTCATGAGGTAAGGACTAAGCAAAGTGTTCCATTTGATTGATATGAAATAAAATGGTTTTGTCGGCGAAACAAAAGACACAATTCTTGTCTTAAATAGTCCACTTATTAGGTTTTAATTTGTGAGTCTCATGATTTAAACCCTAACCACAACATTGTGAATATACTGACCAATTTCCCCTGAGGTCCTGTTGGCAGAGAAGGCCACTCAGCATATTTCGGTGATGGCGTCCATTGTGTACGCCAACAAGCCACCGTACACTGTGGATGTAATACGGAAATGTGAGGATCCGTAAGCAGTGTCGGAGGCATGTCGGGAGGGCACTCCGTGAGCGTAAGGATCATAAGCAGTGTCGGGAGCATGTCGGGAGGTCACTCCGTGAGCGTAAGGATCGTGAGCAGTGTTGGGAGCATGTCGGGAGGGCACTTCATGAGCGTAAGGATTGTAAGCAGTGTCGGAGGCTTGTCGGGAGGGCACTCCGTGAGCGTAAGGATTGTAAGCAGTGTCGGGAGCATGTCAGGAGGTCACTCCGTGAGCGTAAGGATCGTGAGCAGTGTCGGGAGCATGTCGGGAGGGCACTTCATGAGCGTAAGGATCGTAAGCAGTGTTGGGAGCATGTCGGGAGGGCACTTCATGAGCGTAAGGATCGTAAGCAGTGTCGGAGGCATGTCGGGAGGGTACTTACTAGGCGAGCGCAAGGATCGTGAGCAGTGTCGGGAGCATGTCGGGAGCATGTCGGGAGGGCACACAATGAGCGTAAGGATGGTCAGAAGTGTTGGGAGCATGTCGGGAGGGCACACAATGAGCATAAGGATGGTAAGGGTGGGGGTGTGAAAGCGTAAGAAGTGGTGAGGATGGAGATGGGGGGGCAGGCAGTGTCAGAGTCTCATCTGGAGGGTGGTGCGGGCGCGTAAGCATGCTAAGCGTCGGGGAGGCGGAAGCTATTAGGTCAAATTACCCGAACGTTGCCAATAGTGTTGAAACGGGTTTGGGCTTTGAGTGACATTCTCATGTGACACATGTGACAATTGATGCTGTCTTGACGCTGACGTGACGTGACCCACTAAATCCAGTGACTATAAAGTGACACTAACGAGACTGAAGCAAGATTTTATACTGACCGCGGTGCGACGTGAAGTCAATCGCCGACGATTGACGCGAGATTTGCCCTGGTGACAGCTGGTAATTCCTGTATAACAGAAGTGGTGATTGACAACAAGCCCACCAAACTTTTGCTTGACCCAGGAGCCTTCTGCTCTTGTGTTGGAAAATCCTTTCTTAAGACTTGTGTACCAAATTTTGAAGACCAATTGTTACCAATTGATGGTATAAAATTCAACAGTGCAAGTAACCCAATGAAAGCATTAGGAATCTTTGAGACCAATGTCATATTCCCACACATAAATGGGAATTTAAGGATCACAGTTGAATTTGTTGTTATGGAAAATTGCTCTAGTACCCATTTTATATTGGGAAATGACTATTTAATCATGTATGGGATAGATTTACATAATAACAAGGACAGATACTTTACAATTGGGGACAATAAGCGCCAGAAATTTGCCTTTTTACCATTTAAAAGACAAATTACAGTAAACAAAGTATCACCAGTCAACTTAGAGTTAGAAAAATTCAAGTATGAACAGTTAAATGAGGCTGAAATAAGCCTTCATCTGACTGATAAACAAGAAAATGAACTTTCTTCCCTTTTGTATGACCACAGAGGAGCATTTGCTACAGACAAAGAACCCCTGGGAGCAATTATTGGTCATGAAGTTGACATCATTCTTAACATTGAGAGACCTTATCCACCACTCTTAAGAAGACCTGCTTATCCAGAAAGTCCAAAATCAAGAGAAGCTCTAGAAATTCATATCAAAGAACTTCTGGACCTTGGTGTAATAAGAAAAGGAGGCCATAATGAGGAAGTAGAAATAACTACACCAGTTATAGTGGCGTGGCATAATGGAAAATCCAGAATGGTTGGGGACTTTAGAGCTCTGAACACTTACTGTAAGGTTTGACTATGAAACAATAAGTAAAAATTACTAATTTATTACTTATTGTACTCTGAATGTCCTTATAATTAAAATAAATAAGATTAAAATAATAATAATAATAAAGAAATATTATTATTATGGCGTAAAAATATTATATTATTAAATAAATATAATAATATAAATTAATATTATATGAAATTATAATATTATAAATAATATATTAATATAAAATAATTAATATATTATAAAGCTCTTTATTATTGTTACCAACAAATAATAAAGGCATAAAAAATTGTTTTTTATAAATAAAAAACAATTAATAACAATAATATTACTAATATTAAAGTTATATATTAATATAAATACTATTTATATTAATTAAGAATTATTAAGAGTAATAATAAGAGAGAAATTATTATAATAAGATGAAATAACCTACTTTTAACACTTAAAATAATAATTTTGAGATATTTTACGCCAAAAGAATATAATACAACTTTTTCAAATTGTATTTACAATAAAAAATAAAGAAATTTACTAAATTTCTTTATTTTACGTGGAAATGAGTTTATAGAGAGATTTATAACAAAAACAATTAAAGAATTGATTTAATCACGTAAAAATATTTATTAATATTAAGGTGGTCTTTGGTCTTTAATAATATAAGAGTTTTATATATAAAGAATAAAGAAAATTACCTTTTATTTAATTGATTTAATGTTTTTGATGCATCTGAGGGGTAAATAGAGTAAAAAGAGCTCTATTTATAGTAAATACCTCCCTCCTAGAGTCCAAAAGGCTTCTAGTAGACGTGTACTGATCATATCCACTGGAATTGATCAATATTTTAAAGTTTGAGGGTGATTACATCATGATCAAACCATATTACATCATTATTACACCATTATTTAGAGTTATCACTGTAACTCTAAGTTTGATGACATCAGAGGCTTGGAAGAACCCCAAATTTCGTGGATTTTATTAGTTTTAATCATAAACTAATAGTATTCACCAATTTTATCACTCTTAAGACTGTTAAACTTAATTTAAGGTTACAGTATGTGATCATAACAGCTCAATTTAAGCTCAAACTTTGATCCTCAATAACTTTTAAGGTTTTCACGCTACAGCAATTCAGAGAGTGAATTCTGATAGCCTGACATAACCTTATTATGCTTCCATAAGCTTTTCATTACATCATCAAAACTCTAATTTTGATGATTTTTCTTGTAACTCATCTTTTCTGTCGAAATTCAATATTTTAAACTTCAAACCTTGATTTCAGGGGGTTATACCCTGAATTTAATAATAAAAATTACGTCATTCTTCTCGAATAAACTATTAGAATCCAACTGTATACTTTTTTTTTAAGTTCGGACTACTTTCACAACAAAGTGGTCAACAGCTCTGTTGATTTTTATCAATATTTCCTCATAAGTCTTAACCTTGTTTATAATTTGCAAAATAAATTTCATATCTGTGTTCTTACAGTAATTACGTGGTAACTTTATTTTTGGTTAATCATTCTAGCATGTATAGTTTAGAAGATATTAGCTATGATCCCTGAATATATGCGTTGACCAAAAAAGTGCATATATTCAGGATAATTCCTTAAGTATTGATTTTGGGAATTAGCTTATTAATTGTTTTATATGTGGATTTTCTGTGGGGAATCCACTGGTACAATTTATTTCACATGTTGTTTCATTAGTTTCTGAGATAAATAAGGTTTTATAGTTTTTCTAAGGTATTATACCTTATAATTCCTTAAATATTGACTTTACAGATATGCCATAAAAGTGGTATATGTGTATTTTTCCATGGGGAATCCAATGGTATAATTTATTTTACATGTTGATTTATTGGTTTTTAATTTAGACCAATTTTTATACCAATTTATGGTATTTTTTGTATATTTAAGTAATTATTCTTAATGTATATTTATTCTAAGTAATTTTAATATAATTATATTAAAGTTATAATTATTCTGAGTCTTTTTTGTGACCTTATTGGGTATGTGGTCATATCTCAAAGGCTCACACTTACACTGTCCCAGACAGATACCCAATACCAAAAATCCAAATTGCCCTTACTCAAATATCTCAAGCGGTGTATATAACCACTATGGATGCCCTTAAAGGATTCCATCAAAATGTGGTAACACCAAGAGCAAGAAAATACTTGAGAATTATTGTTCATTGTGGAGTGTATGAATACTTAAGGATGCCCTTTGGTATCAAAAATGCACCTTCACACTTCCAAAGAATGATGAATGAAATCTTCCCTGAAGAACTCTCAGAGGGATGGTTAATCATTTAAATTGATGACATTATTATCTGTTCAAAGACTTGGGAAGAGCACATGTACAGATTATCAAGAGTTTTGACAAAAATCCAATCAGTAAACATGAAAATCTCCTTGAAGAAATGTCATTTTGGATTTAAAGAACTTAAAGCTCTAGGACATGTTGTATCTGGTTTGTCCCTTGGAATTGACAAAAACAAAGTTGCAGCAGTATTGTTAAAACCCATGCCTCAGAATAAGAAGGAAATTCAGTCATTCTTAGGTTTTTCAGGATATTACAGGCAGCACATTAAAGATTTTGCATCCATAGCAAGACCACTTTATAAGTTGTGTGACAAAGACACAGTGTTTGAGATGACTGTTGACAGAGTCAAAGCTTTTGAGTCTCTAAGGGAAGCATTGACCACTGCTCCACTCTTACTGATGCCAGACTTTAAATTGCCTTTCAAACTTTATATTGATGCATCAGGAGATGGACTGGGTGCTGCACTTCACCAAGTTCAGATCATAAATGATAAGCCTGTAGAAGGACCCATATGTTTCATATCCAGGCAAGTCAAACCAACTGAAGCCAGATATGGAGCAAGTCAAATGGAATGTCTATTCCTTGTCTGGGCCTTGGAAAAATTGAACTACTTTTTAGAGGGATGTGTTTTTGAAGTGATAACAGATTGTACAGCTGTCAAATCACTTTTGAACATGAAAACACCCAACAGACACATGCTCAGATGGCAAATAGCCATACAAGAATACAGAGGCAATATGACTATTGTTCATAAGGATGGGAACATTCATAAGAATGCAGATGGACTAAGCAGATGGCCATTACCAAATAATATTGATAATCCTGCTTATGTACCAGAAGAAGCCTCACCACAAATTCCAATAGAAGGAATAAGTGTTACAGACTTGAACACCACCTTCTTTGAAGAAGTCAGAAGCAGCTACACTCAAGATAAGAATTGTAGCATCTTATGTCAATTACTTAACAAAGACTGTAAAGACAACTCTCTAATACATGCCTTGGATGAAGTATGGAGAAAATCTTATGATGAAGGAAGATTTCACCTACTGGATGGTATAATTTACCACAGAACCAAGCACACATGTGTCATGACAGTTGTAGACAGGTCATTAATCAATCTTGTACTGAAGGAATGCCATGATAGTCCCTTTTCAGGACATCTGTCTGAAGACAGAACAAGAGAGAAAGTGAAGACCTGCATATGGTGGCCAATGTGGCAGAAAGATGTTGCAGAGTATTGCAAAACCTGTGACAGATGTCAAAAGGCAAATAAATCCACTGGCAAAAGACTTGGAAATATGATAAAGATCCAAGAACCAAACAGACCTTGGGAAATTGTCCATATGGATTGGGTAACTGGCCTACCACCAGGAGGTGACAGGAGCTATAATGCTTGCCTAGTAATTGTAGACAGATTCAGTAAAACTCCAATCTTTTTACCATGTCACAAAGATGATACAGCCATGGATACAGCTCTTCTGATATGGAATAGAGTAGTGTCATGGACTGGTATATTTACAAATATCATCAGTGATAGAGATCCCAGATTCACTTCAGCACTATGGACAAATCTTCACCAATTATTTGGCACTAAACTGTCTTTCTCTACAGCCTACCACCCACAAACTGATGGCCTGGCTGAAAGAATGATCCAAACCTTAGAGGACATGGTGAGAAGATTTTGTGCATATGGCCTTGAATTCAAAGATTGTGATGGATTTACCCATGATTGGTGTACTCTGTTGCCAGCACTGGAATTAGCATATAAAACATCAATCCACGCCAGTACCAATCAGACTCCTGCTATTCTAGAAAAAGGATGGAACCCCAAGTTACCCCAAGATTCCTTGAGGAAAGACTTAATTGAAATACATCCCACAGCTGCTAGCTTCAAAGGTATGCTAGACAAAGCTAGGAAGCATGCAGTAAGATGCATGGAGGATTCTTTTGCATATGCTAAAGACAAATGGGATAAATCACATGCATCTCCAGATTTCAAAGTGGGGGACCTAGTTCTTGTATCCACCACTAGCTTCAATAACATCAAAGGATGTAAAAAGTTGAAAGACTCCTTTGCAGGACCTTTTGTGATTAAGGCCCTCCATGGAGAAAATGCTGTTGAAGTAGAGTTATCTGAAGAACTTAGCAACAAGCACCCCACATTTCCAGTAAGCTTGATAAAACCATATAAATCTAGTGATGCTGAGAAATTTCCCTTGAGGAATAAGATTCCCCAAGTTATACCTCCTATTGAGACATCTGGTACTAAGAAAAATTACCAAGGTTCTTAAGGAAAGGAAATTAAGAACTAAGAAAGTAAGGGAATACCTTGTTAGGTACAGTGACCCAACTTGTGAAGATGAATGGTTAGAAGAAAAAGATATACCAGAAGCTACCAAACTCCTCAGGAGATTCAGACACACTAGAAACACCAATATTACAAAGTAATATTCTTTTTTTTAGGGGGAGGGAATGTGAGCCTTAGAGGTAATTCCATATACCCAAAAGACCACAAATACAAAAATAACATATTAATATATATAAAATAAATATATTTATATTATTAAAATAAAAATCAAAATATAAATATAAAATTATATTAAAAATAAAAAATTAATTACAATTTAAAAATAAAAAATACATTAAAATTTTGTAAGTATAAAAGTACATTTATACTTGGAAAAATTAAGTAAAAATGAAATTTTAACAAAATTATGAAAAATTAAATAAATTTGCAAAAAAGTTAAATAAAAATTATTATAACTTTTTATCCAATAAATAAACACATAAAAATTATTTCACCATTGGATTCCTCATAAAAAATCAGGTGGGGTCACCTCTGAGTGAAATTCTTGTAACTCAACTCTAAATAAGCTTAAATTAAGTTTTTAGTATTTTCAATACAAAAGTTGAAAATCCTCAAAACCTTAATTTAATTCACACCACATGTGGTGTTAACCATCAATTTTTGTGTTAAAATTGAGGTGTTGTGTTTAGTTTAGAAGTTATGAGGAATTGAAGTATTTTCAATTGAATTCAATTGAAATGTCAAAATGTGCGCGTGTATTACATAAGTGAACTTTGATTTACATATGAGGTGTCAATTATTACTGTATTGTACTGTACAATTGAATTGAATTACATATGTAAATTATAAGTATAATACATGATGAGGAATTAAAGGAAAAATAAATTGGAAAGATTAAATTTGGGGGGGAAAAGGAACTCCAGCTCTAAGGGGGAGCTAGACCCCCAAAATCCTTGCTGACAGGCGTGGGATGTCAAAATTCACGCAAAAGTTCATCACTTTTGGCCTGGAATTGAGTCACAGGGTCTGTGGACTCAATTGATGATGAGGTTTTGATACCAACTGGGGTAGTTTTAGCTGTTGCCAAGAAGGTAAAACTACCCTTAAGATAAAACAACCATAGTAAAAACAGTTTTAACTGGTTTCTACGCCTCTTACACACATTCTGACGTGTTTTGAAGGCTCTAGGCCTGGTATTGCTATAGTAATGGCTGATTTAAGGGTCTAAAATGGCTAAAAATGGCTAAAAATGGCTTAAACCAGCCCTTTTTGGTCTAAACCAGGGTTCAATGATGCCATAATTGGCTTTTCTGTTGTCAGACTGTTTTTCACGACTGACAAGAGTAAAAGTTACTTTTGGAGTAAGAGAATTGATGGCTATAAAAGAATGTCTTCTTTGCCCCACTTTTCTCTTCATGTTAGAATCTTTTCCTTTTATTAATTAGTTTAAACACTGTTAAACCAATCAATCAAAGATTCCAACCACCATTTTCAAATCATTTTAATCCTTTTAACCACGTGAAAAAATCATTATAATCATTGTTTGTAACTCTTATAATCATTTTTACCCCTGAACCACCCCAAAAGTGAATTAAAGCATCTTTCATCACTGTTAACTTTGTCACTTTGTTTCCAAATTCACTCTGGTCACTTTTGGGCGTGTTTTTTCTTTAATATTCTTTTTAAAGACTTTGTTCTTTAATTAATTGCTTGCAGTTCTTTGCTCAATTAATTCCAATTGAAATTTCTCTTGAAGAAATTTCTTTTGTAGCCTTAAAATATCTCTTGTAGAGTATTTTTTGGATAAATTTTTATAATATTATTGTTTTATACTAATAAAGTTATAAACAATAAAATTAGCGTGTTTTCTCTTAAAAATAATATTTCATACTATTTTTAATTGATTTTTACCTTATACAAATTTTGAGGACAGGAAAAGTACTTGATTTTTAATCAAAGTTTCATATCCACACCTTACATAATTTATCTACAAAATTTGGTACACAGTTCTTTAGAAAGGATTTTCCAACACAAGAGCAGAAGGCTCCTGGGTCAAGTTGAAGTTTATTGGGTTTTTTATCAATTATCACTTCTGTTATACAGGAATTACAAGCTGTATAGCCTTTCCCTCTGCTTGGTTTGGTTTTCATGGGCTGTGCATCTTGTATTTTTGACAAATCAAGTTCACTATTGCTCAATTGTGGCAAGTGGGAATAATATTCCATGATTTCAAATGTGAGATTTATATCTTCTATATCTTTTTAAGATTCAGAAAATATTGAGGATTTATCATCTGAATTTTCTTCATTTACATCATCTTTTCCAACATCAGGTTCCTTCTCAATGTCAATTTCATTGATTTTTCACCTTTTTGGACATGTATTAGCTAAATTTGTGGTTCTATCAAAAATATGGCACTTTCTTATTGTATCTTCAGATTTATATTTCATATTATTGGAAATTATTTTGGAATTTTTGTCAACAGAATCTTTCCAAGGTGTATTAAAACTTGTTTTAATATTCACCCCACCAGAACCAATTCTGGTTCTTGTGGTTACTTCTTCTAATATATATATACAATATCTTCTTCAGAAGATTTTTAAGTAGGCCTTCTCTTGACAGAATGCTTTAATTCAATTCCACATTTTCCAAGAACTTTTTCTGTGAATCATAATTTCTGAAATTTCAGGATATAATGCTGTTAATCTGTCTTTCTGTTGGCAAAACCATGGTAAAGCTTTGTCTTTTTCAGCATTAAATCTAGCAATTCAAAGGCTGTTTCCACTTAAAAGCTCCAAGCATCATTAGCCCATACATTAATAATTTGGGTTTTTCACCAAGTCCAACTTTGATGTCCATGTGCTTGTCTTAGCTTGATATACCATTGATGAGCTGATTTTGTAAACAAGGTGTTAAATCCTTCTGTTACCAATCTTTATGGTGACTTAAAGTCTTCCTTGATCATTTAAATACCTCTAATGAATTAAACATGGATATATTCTCCTTCACCACTGAAGTGAGGCCATTCTGAGAGTTTTTATACTTCTTTCAAAAGTACTTGGCCCATTGATGGTTCCATGTTATGGAAAGAAGTGTAAAATTCATTCTTTGATTGTGGATTTTCTTCATCCAATAGTTGTGGGTTAGACTTTTTTGTACCTTCATTTTGATTCAGAGGTGTAGAAATTCTTGGTAAGGGTGCATTAATTTTTCAATTTCACTCATTTTACTGGTGTTAAGCCTTTGGAATTTCTGGATTCATGTTGAAAACCTTGTATTAGATTTATTAACTCAATTTTATACATTTCTTCTTTGCTTGTCATTTCTTGCCATAATTCAGTTTATCTAGTATTATCAATAAAGAGTTGTTTCAATTTCATTGTTAATTTTGATGATTCCTCTTATGAGGTGTTAAAATGCTTTTTCAAGGAAATGGTATATGTCTTTACTTCAATAAATGAGCTTAAAATATCATCAAGTACTTTTTTATCTGCTTTGATAATACTTATGGCTTGTTTCATTCTTGTTTCAATTATTTCATAAATATTGAACTTAAAATATTTATCTGTTAATTTTTTTTAATGTCAGAATGTTCATTTACTTTATTTCCAAATTAACTATCATTATTTGAAGTTTTAATTGCTCTTTAAGCTTTTCAAAACACATAAGTGTTTCATTTATTTGGCTCACGCTTATATTACCTGTCTTGAGATTGTTTCAAATTGATGAATTTGTATCAGAAATATGGCTATTGACGTCATTCATAGCTATATACAAGTTTGGAATGCTATCTACACTGTCAAAAATCATTTCTGATATTTTTATCTGGCTTCCTCCTTTTTCTGTAATTCCATAATGGCTCTGGCCATCTAAAACACATTTTCCATGGTATCCTGTTGATTATTTGGGATTCTGTAGCCCTGGCTGTATGATTTTGTGGCTGGTGCTTTTCCTTTTCCCTTGTTTTGAGTTTGTGGCTGCTTTTTCATGTTGGAATTACTACTTCTGGCTATTGCAGTTGGTTTTGGCACCTTTTTGGGTGGTGGAGGGTTATTTTGCCTCCATTCTGCTGTTAAAAGCATCATATTCTTCTTTTCTATCAATTAATGCCATCCATTCAGTAACATGAAAGTGTTGGGATGGCCCAGAAATTTTCTTTCAGTAAGGTAACAATTCATTCAGTTTTGCCACAGATATTCAAGTATCTGTTACTATTTGTGCTTAAAGGCATTCTTGCAAGCCTTCTGGCTGTATTTGTATATGTCCACTTAGTCTTCTTGTAGAGGTTTCAGCTCTTTTTGAAGGTAAAACAGTGTTAGTAGCTTCAGAATGGCATAATTTGCCATATTGGGATTCATTTACTGACTCTTGACCTTCTTGAACTGATTTTATTCTTCCATTATCATGTCTATCACCTTTTTGAAATCTTCTTAAGGGGTTATAGATTGCTTCTCATCTGGTTGAAGGCATAATTATGATTAAAAAAGCTTAAAATAGTATTTTTACATCAAAAAAACTTCCTATTGGCCGAATCCTTTCTTTTTGGAGGGTAGAACTTATGTCAAAATTGATTAATTCAGAAGGAATTTCCTCTTTTTGATTATTTTGAGCTATAATAAAAGTGCTATTATAATTAGAATTAACAGTGCTGGAAAGAATAATACTAATAGCTGTTGTGCTGTTTCAATGTTTTCTTGCCTTACCATGTTTTCAGACACTCAAATTAATTTAAAAAGAAATTAATTAAGTAAGAAAAAAAAAATTTTCAAAAGAAAAAGAAAAAATGAAGCCTCACTTATAATATTGAAAAAGTTTTTATTTTTTATGCTTTGTGGAATTAGAAGTATTTTTATGGATTTTTCAATTTCTCAATGTAAGAAAACAAGTTAAAAAAGGTAACAAAATATGTCACAAGTAAAATCTCACATGTGAGCCCCTGTCACAGCCATGGAGACAGGCAGGGCATTGCCACTCATTACTAATGGAGAATCTTCCAACACCTAATCAGCAAGGGGTTTCATGGAAGATTCACCAAATACAGTTCCAATCCTCAATACAGCTCAATACAGGCAAAACCCAAATACAGGATTCACCAAATACAGGCCTGTCCTCAATACAGGCGCAAATAACTGTATTGGATACACCAATACAGGTTCCTCAATCATACAGTCATGGTTTCTCAACACTAAAACATCGTGCTGGCACTTTTTCACATATACCAGCCCCCTTTCACCCACCTGGGGGTTTTTCCCCCAGTTAATTAAAAAATTGGATTTATTATTTAATATTATTTTATTATTTATTAAGTTAGTCTTTGCCTTCCCTCACCTGTTCAGTAGAGTCCTGGTGGCCATATCCTTTATTAATCCTTTTTCTCTTTTCTAAAAAGGCTGAAACAGTGGTACAGGATTATTTGTGGTTGGCTCTTTATTATTGCTTTTGTTTTTCTCTCATATCTTTTTATGCTTATTATTTTATGACTAGGAATTTATCCTCTTACTTCATTACTCTTATCAATTGAGTATTTCATTCTGAGCCCTCCTGTCAGCCTGTGACTCAAAACAGAGCACTAGCATGACATCCAACATACCATAAATAATGGTATGACAAGTATTGAACAAACATAGTCAATACAGGTAATAAATAAGAGGAAAACAATCCTCTTAAATTAAACACCAACCTTATCCAAACAGAATAAGGAAACCTAGAGGAGAATAAACAAGTCAAAACCCTTATTTTCACCTCTCATCTAACTTATGCATATTTAAGTTATTCTATACCAAAATGGTATTTTTCTTAAAGCTCACATAGAGAGCTACACAATGATATCATCCATGTTGCTGTAACACCACTACAACTGGAGATACCATATGACCTTTATTTCAAAACCAAGACCCCCCTGAAAGTCAAAGAGGGCTTGTACAAAACTGTACAAACGTATAACCAAATTAAAGACATAAACAAGAGCTTTAATTTGAGATACATTAGACCTCTGTATCTCTTAAATTGACTAAGGGATCTTGGTTCAAAGGCTTAACAACCAAAAATACAGATATTCTGAAAACAAGAAAGTAAACAAACCCCTGTATCTTTGGCATACACTCATACAACTGTACAGTGTAATATACCAAGCTGTAGAGCTAATCAAGCCCTACAAAACTGTATCATCAGAATACAGATATCTTCCAAATTGAAGAAGATATCTGGTATGGAAGTTTTTGAAGCCTCATACTGATGTACAAAAATACATCCAAAAACTTAAAACCCTTATAACTTTTGCTATTCTAAAGAAGGGTAAACTTGAAGCATGCCAAATTGAAGAGCTCATTAAGTCCATCAATTCTGTGGTCTTGGTTTCTTGATATCTCAAAAACTGACTAAGATATCTTGGTTGGAAGTATTTTGACCAATGCTGGCCTGTACCAAACCTGTACCAACCAGTACTGTCTTGATACTTAAAATAATGGTTGTTTAAATCTTAAAACCGCCCAGAATGACTAATATTGATCATACAGACACCAGTACAACGTCATCCAAGTGCTGACGTGGCAGGTGAAAAGTTTTTTCACCCTGTATTGACCCATAATGATCATTTGTGGTTCTAAAACCACAATTCTGCCTATGTTGACGTCAGAATTGAAGATCCAGAACCACAGATTGACCATTGGAGTGAAAATTTTCACTCCTCTGACGTGTGAAGAGTTAATAACTCTTGACAGTCTTGAAAGATATAAAAAGGAGGATTTTTTCCTTGAAAACCCATCATTCATTATCTTATTTACCCATATTCTTTCATGACAAAACTGTTATCCATCAGTAGTGTCCTTAGAATTATCAAAGATATAATTAGAGTATAATTATTGTGGTACTTCTTTACAGTCAGAGATATTAGAGTATTGCAACCCAGGTCCTCAATAGACTCATCACCACTGTTACCACGTAGCAGTAGGACCTGAAGAATTTAATTTATTTATTTTTTGACGTGTCACAGTCATAATACTAGCTTGTATTTACACTTTATAGCTACTATATAGACTCACCCTGACACCTCCATAAGTAAGTCTGTTCATTGAGTGCCAGGCCCTCTTCATTTCAAAGAGCCCCTGTGACATTATCCCCCTCTTGAAAGTGGTGAGCTCTGAGCACCATAAAAGTAATGACTCTTGATAAGATCAACTGATTTGTTCTTCCCCCCAATTCCCAATTTTCATCTCTCAAAGTTCCTCTTCATAAATCATAATTTCAACCCCTTTCAGCTTCATAACTTGTAGGTCCATCTTCTTTGCCTTGATTCTGATTCTTCTTCACTTCATCAATTTTTTCTTATATTTTCTTTGATCTTCTTCTTATTGCAGAGTTCTTCACTCATTTTGTCTTGAGTCCTCATGGCTCATGATAAAAAGTGATTTCAGGTCCATGTCCTAAGAACCCACTGCCATTCCATCAATTTTGTCTTCATTTGGAGATTGGGCCAACTTGGACCATTTCAAAAGTCCTTGAGTTATTCCCCAAAATTGTTGTTCTATGGGTTTTTTGGTCAAAATGTCCAAAATTCACAAAAGTGAGCAAATGCAAGATAATGAAGTTTTTGATGATTTTTGATTGAAATTCGTGTTTTTGCCTTTTTCACATGATTTGAGGTTTAAATAGCCATAAATGCGCAAATGCGCAAATATGCCCATATCATTAAAATGGCATATTTGGTGAATAATTGAATAAAAATGGGTTTTTGAAGGTTTTGAAGAGAAATGACTCCAAATGTGCAAATATGCCAATATGGTCAAAATGGCATATTTTGCTGAAGAATTGAATAAAACATTGATTTTGATGTTTTGAAGAAGAATGAAGCCAAAATGTGCAAAAGTGCGCAAATGCATGAAAATGGCCAATTTGGCCTATGAAACAGGGTTTTCTTGATTTTTCCCTCCTATTTTCTTTGATTCAGCTCATTCTTTCAGTTCCAAATTTCCATAATTGTCTTGCTGACTTGCAATTGTCCATAATTCTCTTGGTCTTGACTTTAAAATTTTGACTTGAAGATGAGTTCAAGGCTGACTTCCCTTTGTGATTCCAATCACTCTGATTCCCCACCTTCTGTAATTTATGGTCCTGGTGTTTTTGATAACTTGAGGGAGCTTTCTGAAGAGAGTATGGCCCCTACAGAGATTTGGGACATCAAGAAAGCCTATAATGGTTTTAAATCTGTCAGAGTTATTGAACCACCCTGCACCAATTGTAAGAGGAAAGGGATTCCTTGTGTGGAATCTGCTACTGCTAGGTCCACCAGGTGTCAATTTTGCAATCTTGCAAAAAGAAATTGCTCTCAAGCCCACTATAGCTTTCCTGAAAATCCCAGAAGATTATGGAGCAGAATAAAGAAGGGTGGAAGATTTGGATTGGAAGCTCCTGTTGATGAACCTCCCACCTCTGATGCCACCTCTGGTCACTCCAATTGTGAGCTTATTGGCCATAAACTTGATGGGTTACTGACTTCTATGTTTTCTTTTCTTCTTCTTCAGTGACTGGATCTAGAATGGGAGGTGTCCAACAATGGAATAATACCAGCAGTTCCAGGGCAGCCATTGGAGGATCAATTCACCCCCAAGGAAATCCCATTGGAGTGGCCCCAGAGGTTCCCATTTTGGTCACCAGAAAAGATGGAAAACTTGGAATATTGAAGAGAAATTTGGTGGTTCAAGATGAAATTGATACTGATTCTGAAGGCAGTGATGAGATTGATGGAGAAGAGCTTGAAATTACTACCCCAATCCAGAAAAGAAGAATCCAATCCACTTCACAATACCCAGTCCAAGCCAGTACCACCAATAATGAAGTGATCAGGTCCCCCCAACCACCTCAACTTCCAATTAGATCCCCAACCAGGCCCTCCACACTTGCCTCCACCTCTACCAATATCCAACCACCAGTGGCCAGCACTTCTAGAGACCCAATGTCTCCAGAACCTGAATCAATCTTTGAAAACCCTTGCCTCTGGAATATTACTGGCAACTTCACTGATCAGAAAAGGGTGAACAAGAAGGTGGTCACCTCTCTATTTGCTGAAGTTGATGCTTTCACTGAGGTGTTTGTTGATAAGGCTATGAAGAGTGCTATTCCAGGGGAGCCCACTGCTGCTTTGGCCAGGGAGGCAGTTGCTTATGAAGATGCCATGGTTGTTAAGTCCAGAGAATCCTTGAAGAAATTTTGATGAGGATTATCTGTGCCTGGTCTTTAACATGACTAGTGTTTGCTCTTAATTATTAAATAAATTGACTCCCAAAACAAGATATGGGAGTTATGATTTCTGCTTTTGAAACAAGAAATGAAAAAGAAATCATACAAGTAAAAGAAAATGAAATGAAAAATAAAAATGAAAAATAAAAATGAAAAATAATTGAGAGAAAAAGAGAGTAAAGAAATAGAAATAAGAAGACTTCTGAGGATTGATCTTCTTGTGGTGAGTTGCTTGATTTTGGCCATAATTTTTCCTGAAAAGATAAAACCAAACATCTTATGCTCACAGAGTGGCCAAGGTGTTGTTTTACAAGAAGTAGAACCCTCAGAGATGCATACCAGGAGATGGAACTTACTTTCATAACTTCAACTCCCCACCAAGCACCATAAATGAAAAAGAAATTACGCCATAACATGAATTGTGGTAATGAATGTCTTGAAAGATAATTTATGGCATGATTAAAGAAGAAAAGAAAATAAGAGAAAAGATTGGGCCATATCTTGATGAAAGGTCCAAACTCTTGAGGGTATGATGTTGCAAGGCCTTCTGAACCTGTCCAAATAATTGACAAGTGCTCACAAAGTGTCCAAGGTGATGCTTACAACAAATTTGGGTAGAATACCCCCTTAAAGGTGCATGCCAGGAGAGGAACTTACTTTCATAAACTCCAATCCCCACCAAGCACCATAAATCAAACTCTTGAGGCATTTGGGCCAGGCTTGTCTGGATACAAAGTGTGAAAATCCTTGACAAGGTCTGGGAGTTGGTAAGGCTGGAAGCTGGTTCTCAAGTTGCTCTTTCTGGGTCTTCATTGAATCCTTTCCACTCCACTAAATACCATAATGTACCTCTCTTGAGTTTTGAGTCCAGAACCTGAGCCACTTCCCATTCTTCTTGCTCTTCCACTATTACTGGAGGTGGTGCCAATTGGTGTCGATTTGGGATAGTTGATTGCTTCACTAGTTCTAACAAGGACACATGGAAGACAGGGTGAACTGACTTCTATTGTTGAGGCAACTTGAGGTGATATGCATGGCTGCCAATCTTCTTGAGAACTTCAAAGGGTCCCAACCATCTTTCTGAAAGCTTCTTGGTGGGTATTGTTGTCTTGATGTTCTTGGAAGCTAGCCATACTTTGTCCCCAGGTTGGAAATCAGGTGGAATTGCTCTATTTCTATCTGCATACTTCTTAAAACGCTTTATTGCTGACTCTAATTCTTCTTTGACAACTTGCTGTACTGATTGGAGTTTTGTTGATAACTTTCCAGCAGGTGTATCTTGAGAAATGTGAATGGAGTCAAAGCTGGGATTTCTTCCATAAATGGTGAAAAATGGAGACTGTTTTGTTGATGAATGTTCTGCATTATTATAGGCAAATTCAGCCAGAGGGAGCCAGGTGTGCCAGTCATCTTGATGGTAACTGACATACATCCAAAGATACTGTTCTAGAATCTGATTTACCCTCTCTGTCTGTCCATCTGTTTCAGGGTGAAAGGCAGTTGAAATATCTCTTGATATCTTGAACTGCTTACACAATTGAGTTCAAAATGATGAAAAAAATAATGAACCTCTATCACTAAAAATACTGATTGGAAGACCATGTTTGGAAAAGACATGACTAATAAAGATTTGAGCTAAGTCCAAAGCAGTGATTGTTGAATAAGTTGGAATAAATATTGCCATTTTTGAAAATCTGTCTACAACTACTAAAATTGAATCAAAGTTGCTTGACAAGGGCAATTGAATGATAAAGTCCATTGATAAAGAATTCCAAGGACCAGATGAAATTTGAAGAGGCTTGAGTAATCCAAACCTCTTATGGTGAATGTTCTTGTTTCTTGAACATTGCTGACATGAGGACACATAGTCCTTGATGATTTGATTCATGCCAGCCCAATAAAAATCCCTCTTGATGAGCTTGAGGGTCTTCTCCTGGCCAGGATGGCCAGCCAACGGTGAGTCATGACGCTTTTGAAGAATGTGCAATTGAATTTCATGATTGCTTGGAATGAGTACTCTATCTTTGAACAATAATAATTTTGCTTGAGGCTCAAGAGAATAGTCTGGGACTGATTCTCCTCTTGCTAATTTCTTGAGGATTTCCTTATAATCTTTGTCTTGCCATACTTGTCTTTGAATTTGATCAACTACATCTGAAAACATATCAACTTTTATTGAAAATAATCTTTAATCTTGAATTTCATTCTGCTTTAGAACTTGATGAAAATTTTGAGGATTCTTGCTGATGAAATCCACCCCCCTCTCTGGGTACATGTTGTCCCAACGTGATAAGGCATCTGGTAAATTGCCCAGCCTGCCTGGGCGGTAACTGATGATAAAATGGAATTCAGATAGAAATTATGCCCAGCGGGCTTGACGACGAGTAAGGACTTTAGAGGACATAAGATACTGAAGAGAACAATGGTCTGTCAAGACCTCAAAGGAATCAGAAAGAGAAAGGATAAAAGCTCTCCAGCGCTTGAGAGCCCAAACTATTCCAAGGATTTCCTTGTCATGAATCTCATAGTTGAGCTCAGCTGGTAAGAGCTTGCAACTATCAAATGCAATGGGATGCTTTCCTGAGTCATTCACCTGACTCAGTACAGCACCCAAGGCATAATCAGAAGCATAAGTCTCTACAATAGTTGGTAGAGAAGGATTAAAGTGAGAGAGAATAGGAGCAGTGGTGAAAGCTTCTTTGAGTATTTGAAACTGACTAAGAGCTTCCTCATTGAAGATAAAGGGAGAATCTTTTTTAAGGAGGGAAGTGAGAGCAGAGATTTGGAATAATTTTTAATGAAATGATGATAAAAGTTGGCAAAGCCAAGAAAAGATTGGAGGGCCTTGATGTTCTTGGGCTGAGGCCAATTGAGGATTTGTTGAACCTTTGAAGAATCCATCTTGAGGCAATCACTTGAAACAACATAGCCCAAGTATTCCACACTTGAGGCTTTAGCAAACAAATTATTGTCTCTCAGTGTTTGGAGAACAGAGGCCACATGTTTAACATGTTCATTCAAAGAGCTAGAGAAGACCATAATATCATCTAAGTACACTACTACAAAAATATCCAAATAATCTGCAAAGATATCATTCACAAGATTTTGGAATGAAGCTGGAGCATTGGTTAAGCCAAATGGCATAACCAAATACTCATAACTACCATATTTGGTTCTAAAGGCAGTTAAGTGCTCATCCCCCTCTTTAATTCTCAGGAGATTATAAGCACCACGCAGATCTATCTTGGAGAAGATAGTAGCACCATTGAATATGGTAAGAAGCTGATTAATTGGAGGAACAGGATACCTGTTCTTCCTAGTGACAGAATTAAGCTTGCGGTAGTCAACACACAAACAAAGGCCACCATCCTTTTTCTTAACAAAAAGAACAGGTGCTCCTGTTGAAGAGGAGCTTGGCCTGATGAAACCTTTCTCTACATTCTCTGAAATGTAGGCCCGCAGTGTTTCTGACTCATTTTTTTATAAAGAGTAGATAACACTAACTGGAGGTAGAAGACCCTCCAGTTCAATATGATGATCACAGGCACGGTGTGGAGGAAGTTTCTCTGCTTTCACTTTGGAGAATACATCCAAATATTTGTGATAAACAGGAGGGACTACCTTCAGCACAGTTTCAATCTCTTCTGGCTCTTCCTGCTTATCCCACTGCTCCTCCAGGGAGGCATGAAACGATAAAGGAGGAAGGTCCATATCCCCTTGAAAGAGATGAAGTAAAGATATAGCAACATCTTCTCCAACATCTTTTATCTCTTTGAAGACTTCATCTCTTAATGGAAGTAATGACTGAGAGGGAAAAATGTAGGGGTTATGTACAGAAGGAGGAAGGGAAAGTGTCTTAAGTTCACCAACCAGAGCAACACTGTTGACAGCAGTGGAAAAGGCATTACTAGTAGAAGAAATAATACCACTAGAATCCTTATGACTAGAATCATAGGTGATCAACCCATTTTCCCAATCAATAATGGGATTAAAATGGTAAAGACAATCATAGCCCAATATCAGGTCTTCTCCCTTGGGTGAATCTATGATAAAGAAATCCCATTCAAAGCTTGGGAAGGAAGGTAAATCAGCAACCCACTTGGTATAATGGGTGATGAACAGGGAAGTGGATTCATTGGAATCCAAAATGAAAAAAGGAATCTTTTCAGGGAGCTCTGACATGGTCAATGAGTACTTTAGAACAACATTCTTTGCAATAAGAGAGTTTTTAGCACCAGAATCAATGAGAATACTATAAAAAGTATCAGAGATTGAAGAAAAAATAAGAGATTTTAAAGATTTCTTGACACTAGTATTCAGAGTGCACAATTGTGCTCTTGAAGGAAATAAGTGAGAACCATTGAACACATCATGATTCCCACTCAGGCTTTTCCCTGCTTGCTAGGGAAGCCTTGTGATGACCCTTGCCTATTCTCAGGCCTCTTGAAGCATTTTTCAAATGGGTGTTTACCACCACAATAATTGCACAAGCCTTCTTTGATCCTCCTCTCCTTTTCAGAACCGATTAATTTATTGTCCTTATTGAGGAGCGCAGCATGAGGCTTGTCTTTGGACACTTGAAAATTCTTTCCCTTCTTATTCTTCTTGTGATAAGGCTTCTTTGAGGGGGCTTGGAGGAGTTGGATTCACTGATTGGAGGCTTCTTCTCTTGATGACTACCCTTTTCCTTCTGCCTCTCATGGTACCTGGTATCTAATTCCAAGGTGATGTCCATGAGCTCTTGAAGACTATCAAAAGTTCCAGGGTTAGAAGCCAATTGGTCCAGCAATCTTGATTCCAAGCCTCTCCTATACACATGAATATAGGCCCTTTCCCCCCAGTCTCCAATTCTTGACATTAAACTTCTGAAATCAGCTATGTACAAGGAAACTTGACCACTTTCCCTCATCCTCAAATTTTCCAGCTCTTGTTCAGCTTTTCTGACTTCATTAGGATCACCAAACAGAGTGAATAACTGGGTTTCAAACAACTGCCAGTTATTGAGGAGATAAGAAGGGTCTTCATTGGAGATATTTGAGAGGTAAGGTTCAATCCATTTGCCAGCTCTACCAGTAAGAAAAGAAGTTGAGTATAAGACCTTCTTCCTGTCAGAGAAGAAGTTTTCTGGGTCATTATGGAAGATTAATTGACAGGATTGAATGAATCCGCTCAATTTATGAGCTTTTGTCAGGCTGAGTCTATGATAAGAGTAATAAAGTGTATTTACAACTTTTAACTATGACTGTGACACGGTATATAAAGGTTAAAAAGGTTCTATAAGAGTTGAAAATGGTTTTAATTTAATAATAAAAGGGCTTTACTATAGTGGATATAGTGGTGGTGAGCGCTGTTGAAAGCCCTGGGTGCAGCTTTACCTGTTGGGTTACAATAATAAAGACTACAATTATTAAGATTATAATAATACCTGATTATTACCCAAGAGTAAAACTGTTTTTGACAGTTTACTACGTAGGGTATTCAAGAGCAGGATGAGGAAAGGTCTTTGGCTGTGAAAAGCCCTCCTTTTATCCTGAAATTGGGGTGGAAAGGCTGCTAGACCTTTCCACGTAGAGGAAGTGAAGATTTTTCACTCTCTAGGACAGGCTTGTGGTTTGCAAACAGCCTGTATACCCTGTATTGGGCTCAGATGTGGTTTTGAAACCACATCTGGGCAGTTTTCACCAATACAGGGTGAAAATTTTCATCTGGGGACCTCACAGCCTGATTCTGACGTGTATGACGCGTAGAATGCTGTACAGAAGCTGTATGGGACCCCAGTATTGACTGACATATGAGGTATTGAAGTAAAAACATGCTTCTTTGTCTATTTGACACCTCACATTCATGGTTATGGGGTGTTATCCCATGGTAAGGCTGTATATGACAGCTGGTGGGATTTTGACCTTAAAATGGTCATACCTCTGTCAGTTTTTGAGATATCAAGCTCAAAGTTGGTTCATTGAATAGCTCTATATGAGCTCTACACAATGGTACCCAACTTGACATGGTTATCATTAAATATGACAAAGTTATCCCATGTACAAGTATTTTTGTACATTGGCGTAGTTTGGGCAAAAAGCTGTATTAAGCTTGTTTGGCCAATAACTTCTGTTGTAGTTGAGTTATGGGGAAATGGATGGCACCATCAGATAGCCCTGATTGTGCTCTTTCCAAAAAGACCCCACTTTAAGTATCTCACACTAAAACTGTAAAAGTTAGATGAGAGGTGAATGTTTTGTTCACCCTTATTTGGTCTGAATTTGACCATAACTCAAGTAATACTGGTGCTAGCTCAGTTTGGCTGGTACCATTGGATAGCCCTGGCTTAGAGCTTCATTTTGAATACCCATTTGATGGGGTTAAGCCTCTCCTTCTAGATTTTAGATGAGAGGTGAAAATTAAGGTTTATGCTCAGCAATGACTTTGAGCAGGACTAACTTTGTTATTTCTTGTCCTATGGTGATGGGACTTGTATTTTCAGAAAGAGGTGAGTTTCCTCTTTCTTTTGATACCTTTTGAGCTAATTTGGCTCAGCTCCATGTTTTGGTGGTATCTTGGCTATACCATTGATTTATGGTGTATTGGCTGTCATGCTTGTGCTCTGGTTTTGAGTCACAGGCTGACATACCCTCCCTCTAAAAAAGGCTCATCATTGATGAGACTGTTCAGTCCTCCTAGAGGCTCTGAATCTCCTTAAATGAAGGTTCCCATCTGGTATGGCATCCTCTGCCAACCATTTGTCTTTATCAGCTGTCTGGTTTTTGAATCTGACTAGGTATTGTCTTTGATCCTTTCCATTAAGTCTGATTTTTCTGGCCCTGATGATTTTACTCACAGGTCCAGGAGAGTCTTCTACTTCCACTATTTCTGGTGGAGTGATGTTCTTCTTCCTGGAGGGGAATTTTTCCTCCTCTGTTTGGAAGTATGGCTTGACCAGGCTCACTGGAAAAACTGGGTGTTTCCTAGAAAACTCCTCAGTGAGCTTGACCTCTACTGCATTTTTCCCTATCAACTTAATGATAGTGAAGGGCCCTACAAATGAGTCTCTCATTTTCTTAGGTCCTTTGAGATTGTTGAAGTTCAGTGTAGACACTAACACCTGGTCCCCTTCCTTGAAGTCAGGCTCCATATGTGATTTGTCCCACCTCTGCTTGTTATACTCTTTGGCCTCAGCTATGCATTTGGCTGCAGTATCACAGGCTTTCTTCCACATATCATGGAAGTCTTTGGCTGTGGGGTGGATGGTCAGAAGATTTTTCTTCAAGTGATCCACAGGTAACAGGGGATTCCACCCTTTCTCTACCAGTGCAGGTGATTTTCCTGTGGTAGAGTGCTGGCTTGTGTTATAAGCCAGCTGGACTGCTGGTAAGAGGGTAACCCAATCATGGGTGTATCCCTCATGGTCCTTGTATTCCATGCCATAGGCACAGAACCTCCTGAGAATGTCCTCCATTGTTTGGATCATTCTCTCAGCCAGGCCATCTGTTTGGGGATGGTAAGCTGTGGAAAAAGCAAGCTTGGTGCCAAGCATGTCATATAAGTTGGTCCAAAATTCAGATGTGAATTTTGGGTCCCTGTCACTAATTATGATCTTGGGGACTCCACAGGTGGATATGATGTTATTCCAAAATAACAGAGTAGTGTCCATGGCTGTGTCCTCTTTATGGCATGGTAGACATCTCATGCTTTTGCTGAACCTATCAACTATGATTAAGCAGGCATTGTAGTTTTCTTTGCCTCCTGGGACAAGTCCTGTGACCCAGTCCATGTTAATGGTTTCCCATGGGTGCTTGGGCTCTTCTATATGTTGAAGTAACCCATATTTCTTCCCATGTTTTCTATTTGCCTTTTGGCATCTTTCACAAGTTTTGGTGTATTCACTCAACTCTTGTTCCCATTTGGGCCACCAAGCTGTGCTTGCTACCCTCTCTTTGGTCCTGTCTTCACTCATGTGTCCCATATAGGGGCAGTCATGGCATTCCTGCAGGATTAGAGAGATGTGGTCTCTGTCTATCACTGTGAGTGCACTGGTGTGCTTTTCTCTGTGATAAATCAGGCCATCTATAAGGAAGAATTTATTGTCCTTATAGGCCCTCAACCAGGGTTCCTCCAGCTGGGTTTCCAGTTCTGGGCTCCTGTATTTTTGTTGAAGGAGTTGGAGTAATATGCTACACTGTTTGTGCTTAGCATAAGATTTCAGGACTGCATTGAAAAATTCATTGTGCAGTTCTGAGGAACTTATTCCCAGTATGGGAGTTTCTGTCCCTTCTGAATTAGTGTTTCCACTGTCAAGGGTACCACTCTCTGGTGCCCATTCAGAGAATCTGAAGTTCTTTTTCCTATTGATCTCCATAAAATGGATAGGAATTTTTGCAGCAACTTCAGGGTCATAAGCTGGATTGCTTTTGACATTGTCCAGTGGCCATCTGCTAAGGCCATCTGCATTGGTATGGCTTTTACCTTCCTTGTATATGATGGTCATGTTCCCTCTATACTCCTGGATGGCTATTTGCCATCTCAGAATATGTCTATTAGTAGTCTTCATGTTTAGTAAAGACTTCAAGGCTGTGCAGTCTGTGTAGACTTCAAAGACTGCACCCTCCAAATAGTAATGTAGTTTTTCTAGAGCCCAGACTAGACATAGACATTCTGTCTGGGTGGCCCCATACCTGGCTTCTGAATCTTTCAGCTGCCTGGAGATGTAACATATTACACCTTCTCTTCGTTCACCATCCACAATTTGTCTTTGGTGAAGGGCTGCTCCTAAGCCTTGGCTGCATGCTGCATCTATGTATAACTTGAATGGTAGTTCAAAGTCAGGCAAGATGAGCACAGGTGCATTTGTGAGTTCATATTTGATCCTCTCATATGCATCCCTCCTTTCCTTGGTTATTTCAAAAACTACATCCTTTGAGCATAACTTGTATAAGCTACTAGTTATGTGTGCAAAGTTTTTGATGTGGTTTCTATAGTAGCTAGCAAACCCAAGGAAAGATTGCATTTCTTTAATGCTCTTTGGTACTGGCTTTTGCAGTACTGCTGCTACTTTGTTCTGGTCAATTGTCAGACTAAGGCCTGAGACTTTGTGTCCTAGAGCTAGTAGCTCTTGTTGGCCAAAATTACACTTTTTAAGTGAAATTTTTAGATTGATGGGTGTACATTTACTTAGCACTCTGTCTATGTATTGTACATGATCTTCCCATGTCTCTGAGTATATAATGATATCATCAATATATACTACTATCCAGCCTTCCATTATTTCTTCCTGAAATATGGTGTCCATCATCCTTTGGAAGTGGGCTGGTGCATTTTTGATGCCAAATGGCATCCTGGTGTACTCATATATGCCCATATGGCATATTATTCTGAGCAACTTCATGGAGTTTGGTTTAACTCCATTTTGGTGGAAGCCTTTCATACAATCCATCTTGGTTATGTATTTGGCTTTAGCCAGTTTATCCAAGGCATGAGGTATCCTTGGTATAGGGTACCTGTCTGCTTTTGTGTAGTTATTCAGGGCTCTGAAGTCTCCACACAATCTAGACTTGCCATCATGCCAGGTGATTAGGACAGGGGTGGTAATTTCCACTATTTCATTATGTCCAATCTTCCTAATGACATCCATGTCCAGGAGTTCATTGATATGTTTCTCAATCTCTTTCCTGGTCTCCAGACTTGCTGGGTAAGGAGGTCTCCTTAACATGGGTGGATAAGGCCTTTCCACATCCAGATATAGTTCCATATCATGGCCTTTGATCTTGCCTAATGGTTCTTCACCAATGGCAAATGCTGGTCTATTCTTCCTCAGCATCTTCAGTAAACTTAACTTTTGTTTACTGGTGAGGGTAGTGCTAAACTGTCCCTCTCTGAATTCTTTCAGAAGTTCTTCCAGTGGGTCCTGAGAAGATATCTGGTATATATCAAGAGAAAATTTCTTTTCCTTGTTAGTACCAATGGTAATATGCCTATTTTTACTATTGTAAATATCTATGCCATACATCCTCTGGTAATCTGTCCCCAGTAAAAACCCTTGGATGTGGGCATCTTCAAGCACTACAAACTCTGGGTTGAGTCTGATATTACCTTTTCTGTGGGGTATAATTATCTCTTTGATAATTGTCCCAATAGAGGTCATCTTTCCAGATGCACTCTTAAAGTTCTTTGCCCTGGTGGGCAAGAGTTCTTTTTCCCAGTTTGGGAAGTGTTTATCCAGATAATTTCTGGCCACTATGGAGCAGTGTGCTCCACTGTCAATGATCAGTGGGTGCTGAGCATTGTCAATACATACAGTCATTTTTGTGGCTGTTCCATGTATATATGCCATTCCTTTGGTTGGTGTAACCAGGAATGTTTGTGCATCTTGTGTATGTTTACACAAGTTTTTGTTGGCAGTGTCTTGTGGCATGCCTGCTTCCAACTGTATATCCTGGATTTCTAGTGGGGTTTCCTCTTGGTATTCCACTAGAAATTCCTCTCTTGGGTCTTGATCCTCATCAGATGGTTCTCTAATGGAATCACCCATAGAGTCTGATTCAGAATCCTCTGTTGGAGGTTCTTCCTCAGGGACTTTCTCTATGGCATAGACTTTTTTCTTTGCCTTTGGACAGTTGTTAGCATAGTGGTCTGTTGAACCACAATTGTGACAAGAGTTCTTCTTCTTTGCCACTTCTGCCACTTTTTCTCTGGGTTTGTCTTTAAACTCCACCCTGAAAGGTTGTTTCTCTTTGAAACTACTGCTTCTATATGGGGTGAATTTCCCTATATTAGTCCTTTTCCTTATGTCTTGTAAGGTATTGGCTATATCATCTAGAGTGCAATTTTGGTTGCATCTGCACTTTACTGCGTGCTCTAGTTCTCCTGGCAGTTGTGTCAGGAGTTTGTGATTCCTCATTTGGATGTTCATCTGAGGATCAATGGCCTTAAGTCTTTTAGACTGTCTAAGACACCACTCATATGGATCTTTGTCCACAGAGTATTTGTCATTTTCAAATGACATGGTCTTTTGCCATATCCAAGTTCCATTACTGTACTTTTGGATTATTTGACTCTTCCACCATGGCCAATTTCTTCTGCCATGGATTTCTTTCATTTCAGTGTACCATATACTTGCATGACCTTTAAATGCAGTATTCAGTCTAGCAGTAATCCAGTAATCTGGTATGCTTGGTACATCAATGAAGAGTCCATCAATATAATCTATGAGTTCCATATGATCATATTCTCCTGATCCAGAGAATTTGGGCCAGCTTGAGGCCTCAGGAAGCTGTTTCAAGGCTTCCTTCTCTGAATAAGACATGCCATCTCCATCCTGGTATTGTGATGGAGATCTTGCCTTATTCAACAACATGGCATCTGGTTTGATGTCATCTGGTTGATATGGATTCTCCATAGCTTGGCCTTGTGGTTGGGGCTTTAAGCTATGGTAGGCATCAAACAATTTGTTGATGTCTTGGTTCAGACACTCCCTGTCCCTGCTACTATGGTGTTGTTCTTCAGAGACTTGGTTCAGTCTCTTGTTGGTTTCTTCAGAGGCTTTGCTCAGTTGAGCATATCCTTCCTGAAGGTTTTTAACTATCTGCTCCAGTGAGGCTTGAGTTTTTCTCATCCTCTCTTGGGCAGCTGCAAATTCTGTAGCCTGCTTTGCAGATTGCTCAGCATATTGGGACATTTGTAACCACAGTGTGTCACTGTTGATGTTACTCTCAGATGTGATAATGTTATTTTCAGTCTGAGTGGGGGTAATGTTTCTATTACTAGGACTACTGATTCTAGAGTGGTTTACAGCTACTTCTGGTTCTTGTGTACTTCTTTTACCAAATCTAACAGCTTCTGGATCATGGGGTCTGACTCTTTCCTCCTCTGGTTGAAGGAGGCTTTGTTTTTGCCCTTGTTGCCTTGTCTTCTCCTGGAAACTTCCTGGAATTGTGAAGAATGGTGACTCTTGGCCACTGATCTGCTGGTTTCTGAATGGTGTGAAGCCACTGGAGAGCTGATTTGGCATGCTCCTTGTGAACCTGAAGGAATCTGAGTAGGCCCTGTCTGGGTTAACTGTTCTTCTATAGCTTGGATAGTGGCTTGATTCTCCCTTATCCTCTGTGCCCTTGCCTCCAGGAGTCTGTGCTGCCTGGTGGGATTCCAACCCTTGGTGATTACCATAAGGTCTTTGAAGTCTATCTCTTTGAGACAGATCTTCTGGCAACTTGATCCCAGTTCTGCCCAGTGAGTTGCTAGGTTGAACCTCTTGTTGTCCATACTCCATTGAAACAAATCTTTGAGGAGTTGGTGGATTTGAAGAACTTGATCCATATCCTTCCAGTCCTCTGGTTTGAGGTTTCTGTTGAATTGGAGTGTGAATGGCAAGGTTGATATTATCTCCCTCATTGTTTTGCCATCCACCACTGTGTCCAATGTGTCTTCTTTCAGGTCTTCTGGTTCTAGACATTCCTGCTCTATCCTCTGGCTGGTTCCTTTGGAAGCCAAGGTCTCTGAGGTATGCAGGGGACATATCAGTGTTTGCAAGCAGTCAAAAACTTTATGTTCTTGGGGTATTTACCTTTGACTGTGCCTTGTACAAATTTGTTATCTGCTGATTTGGGCAGTTTGCCTTTGGAAGTTACAACTGGGTTAATAATTGTAATCTTCCCTGTACAAGTGGTTAAGGTTGGTTTACCTTGTATTGAAGCAGAGTTTCGTGGTTTTCTACTCCTCTGAGTGGCTATTGGTGTCCACTTTTTGGCTGTGATGAGGCCTTCACTAAGCCTTTTTCCTTTGCCCTTGCTGCCCTCTGGTTCTGAGGGTGTCACTGGTATGTTGGCCTGTGACTGGGTCTCAAGTGGTATGAAATTTTCTTCCACTGAATCAAAACAGGAAAAAGAGGGCTTATGTCAGTTAAGACTTCTTACAAGGCTGGTTTTGCACGTCTAAGAATGGCCTCTGGGCTTGTATGTTACTACAGTATGCCCTTGTATGGTGACAGTGTAATTGAATTAACAATTCCACGTCAGAAATACAGCTTATTGATTATTGGTATACTGTTTGTATACCAATATCTTACAGAATACTTGTTATTAGCAAGTATAATCTGTCAAAAAATGGTGTATTACAGGGCAATTGAGTTAACAATGTGTCCAAACACGCCTCAACTGTTGGTTTATCAGTACGAGCTGTCTTAATTCAATTAAGAATTGAGACTGTATAAATGGCTTAAAAGTGTTTTTATATGCAAAACACACCAAAAATACTGGTCTTGTGGTTATTAGCCACTAGACAAATACTCTTTTAAAAATATGAGTATTATTAAATTTTTAAAGAAGAATATATATAAAATATATTCTTCAAAAGAAAATGACGCCTAAAAATAAAAAACAGGTGTCAATAAATGATAAAAAAGAGAAAAAACTTACTTGTAAGGTCCAAAATAAGTAAAAAACACGGCCAGGCCCCCAAAATGTCAGGCTGAGTCTATGATAAGAGTAATAAAGTGTATTTACAACTTTTAACTATGACTGTGACACGGTATATAAAGGTTAAAAAGGTTTTATAAGAGTTGAAAATGGTTTTAATTTAATAATAAAAGGGCTTTACTATAGTGGATATAGTGGTGGTGAGCGCTGTTGAAAGCCCTGGGTGCAGCTTTACCTGTTGGGTTACAATAATAAAGACTACAATTATTAAGATTATAATAATACCTGATTATTACCCAAGAGTAAAACTGTTTTTGACAGTTTACTACGTAGGGTATTCAAGAGCAGGATGAGGAAAGGTCTTTGGCTGTGAAAAGCCCTCCTTTTATCCTGAAATTGGGGTGGAAAGGCTGCTAGACCTTTCCACATAGAGGAAGTGAAGATTTTTAACTCTCTAGAACAGGCTTGTGGTTTTCAAACAGCCTGTATACCCTGTATTGGGCTCAGATGTGGTTTTGAAACCACATCTGGGCAGTTTTCACCAATACAGGGTGAAAATTTTCATCTGGGGACCTCACAGCCTGATTCTGACGTGTATGACGCGTAGAATGCTGTACAGAAGCTGTATGGGACCCCAGTATTGACTGACATATGAGGTATTGAAGTAAAAACATGCTTCTTCGTCTATTTGACACCTCACATTCATGGTTATGGGGTGTTATCCCATGGTAAGGCTGTATATGACAGCTGGTGGGATTTTGACCTTAAAATGGTCATACCTCTGTCAGTTTTTGAGATATCAAGCTCAAAGTTGGTTCATTGAATAGCTCTATATGAGCTCTACACAATGGTACCCAACTTGACATGGTTATCATTAAATATGACAAAGTTATCCCATGTACAAGTATTTTTGTACATTGGCGTAGTTTGGGCAAAAAGCTGTATTAAGCTTGTTTGGCCAATAACTTCTGTTGTAGTTGAGTTATGGGGAAATGGATGGCACCATCAGATAGCCCTGATTGTGCTCCTTCCAAAAAGACCTCACTTTTAGTATCTCACACTAAAACTGTAAAAGTTAGATGAGAGGTGAATGTTTTGTTCACCCTTATTTGGTCTGAATTTGACCATAACTCAAGTAATACTGGTGCTAGCTCAGTTTGGCTGGTACCATTGGATAGCCCTGGCTTAGAGCTTCATTTTGAATACCCATTTGATGGGGTTAAGCCTCTCCTTCTAGATTTTAGATGAGAGGTGAAAATTAAGGTTTATGCTCAGCAATGACTTTGAGCAGGAATAACTTTGTTATTTCTTGTCCTATGGTGATGGGACTTGTATTTTCAGAAAGAGGTGAGTTTCCTCTTTCTTTTGATACCTTTTGAGCTAATTTGGCTCAGCTCCATGTTTTGGTGGTATCTTGGCTATACCATTGATTTATGGTGTATTGGCTGTCATGCTTGTGCTCTGGTTTTGAGTCACAGGCTGACAGCTTTAGTACCATCAAAAGAATCAGGTGCCTTCATTGATGGAGTCTTGAATGCAGGGACTTTTGAAGTGTCTCTTGGGGCAACTGCTTGAGTGAGTTGACCCATGAATTGAGTCATCTGCTCCATCATCTTGAGGAAATTTGGTTCAGCTTGAGAGACAGAAGGCTGATTAGAAAGGGCTATATTCGGAGCCTCAGGAGCTTCAGGAGCACCTTCCAATGCAGCTGCTACTTAAGTCTCCTCAGATTCTTCCTCTTCCACAGACTCCTCCCCCTCCTCATCTTCAGCTTCCCCCAATCTACTCCTAGGCCCTTGAGAAACACCAGGATAACCACCCAATAGTCCAGAGAATGATGTTGATCTTCTAGACTTCACACCTCCTCTTCTGGAGGGTGGTCCTCTGTCCAAATTTGCACTCAGTTGATGAACTGATGGTGTGCGGTCAAGAGGAGCCCTTTTTGTAGGAGCAAGAACAGCTTGATGTCTCTGGGATCTTGTATTCTTGGCTGGTGGGCTATGCTGAACTGGCATCATGAAAGAAGAATGAATAAAAACTTGATGATACTTTGAATAAAATAAGGCTTGACCAAATAAAATTAAATGAGAATCTTGATGATCTTGAAGAATCAATAAACAGTCTTGAAGTGAAAATACCCAGAGAAATCTTCAAGAATGAAAATGACAGAATCAAATTCTTATGGATAATCAATTCAAGTCAATCAAGTCAATCCAAAATCAAATCAATTAAGTCTTGAGGAATTCAATCAATATCTTCAAAATCAATTCAATCAAATGAAATCTTGAGGATAAATCAGCTATCTTGAGGAATCAAATCAAATCAATCAGAGTCAAATCAAAGTCTTGAGGTGAAATCAATGTCTTGAGGAAACAATAAATAAATCAATAAATCTTGAGAAATTTCAAAATCAAAATCACTGAATACCCCAAATCAATAAAATCCTTGAATGATGAATCAATTAACCCAAATAATTCCACTCAAATAACCTGATACAAACCTGAATTCAGACAAAAAATGAAATGAGAATGATAAAGAATAAAGTGAAATGGTCAGCAGAATTTTTGAAATGAGAAAGAGAATCAATTTTCATTTTGAATGAAATGAATGATATGAAAATTGATGAGAGATAATGAAATCATAAAAATCATAAAAATCACAAAATCATGAAAATATCATAATTGAAGAATGAGAGAAATGAATAAAATGAATGAAAAGAAGAAGCAATTATGAGTTAATTAAAATAATGTCACAGGGCTCTTCGAAATGAAGAGGGTGTGGCACTCAGTGAACAGACTTACTTATGGAGGGCTCAGAATAAAATACTCAATTGATAAGAGTAATGAAGTAAGAGGATAAATTCCTAGTCATAAAATAATAAGCATAAAAATATATGAGAGAAAAACAAAAGAAATACTAAAGGGCCAACCACAAATAATCCTGTACCACTGTTTCAACCTGTTCAGAAAAGAGAAAAGGATTAATAAAGGATATGGCCACCAGGACTCTACTGAACAAGTGAGGGAAGGCAAAGACTAACTTAATAAATAATAAAATAATATTGAATAATAAATCCAATATTTCAATTAACTGGGGGAAAAACCCCCAGGTGGGTGAAAGGGGGCTGGTGTATGTGAAAAAGTGCCAGCCTGGTGTTTTAGTGTTGAGAAACCATGACTGTATGATTGAGGAACCTGTATTTGAGATGTGAAACTGTATTGGTGTATCCAATACAGTTATTTGAATCAATACAGGTGTTTGCACCTGTATTGAGGACAGGCCTGTATTTGGGCTTTGCCTGTATTGAGCTGTATTGAGGATTGGAACTGTATTTGGTGAATCTTCCATGAAACCCCTTGCTGATTAGGTGTTGGAAGATTCTCCATTAGTAATGAGTGGCAATGCCCTGCCTGTCTCCATGGCTGTGACAGCCCCAAATATAAGGTGTGGATATGAAAATTTAATCAAAAATCAAGTACTTTTCCTTTCCTCAAAATTTGCATAAGGTAAAATTGCATTGAGAATAGTAAATTTTAAGAGTTTGAAGAGAAGCACACCAATTTCATTGTTTATAACTTTCTTAGTATAGAATTCAAATATTCTAAAGACTCATTGTTTTACCAAAAATAAAAATGTATCCAGAAATACTCTACAAGAGATATTTAAGGCTACAAAAGAAATTTCTCCACAAGTAATTTCAATTGAAATGTAATTGAGAAAAGAACTTCAGGTAATCAATATAAGAAAAAGTTATTTGAAACAAATATTAAAGAGAAAACATGCACAAAAAGGATCAGAGTGAATTTGGAAACAAAGTGACAAAGTTTACAGTGATGAAAGATGCTTCAATTTCCTTTTGGGGTGGTTCAAGGTAAAAATAATTATAAGAGTTGCAAAAAATTATTATAATAATTTTTTTGCGTGTTTAAAAGTTTCAAAATGATTTGAAAAAGGTGTTTTTAATCTTTTATTGATTGGTTTAGCATTTTTTAAGCTAATTATAAAATGAAAAGATTCTAACATGAAGATGAAAGTGAGGCAAAGAAGACATTCTTTTATAGCCTGCAATTTTCTTACTACAAATGTAGAACTTAGTCTAATCAGTCTTGAGAAACACTCTGACAACATCAAACCCAATCATGGCATCATTGAACCCTGGTTTGGACTGAAAAGGGGCTGGATTTTAGCCATTTTTTGCTATTTTCAGCCATATTAGTCCCTTAAATCAGACATTGCTATAGTAATACCTGGCTTCAATACTCCAATGAATGTCAGAATTTTTTAAAGAGACATAAAAAAACATTTAAAACAGCTTGAAATAAGAATATTTCTACTTAAGGGTGGTTTTGCCCTCTTGGAAATAGTTAAAACTGCCCTGGTTGGTATCAAAACCTCACCATCAATTGAGTCACAGACCCTGTGACTCAATTCCGGGCCAAAAGGGATAAACCTTTGTGTAAATCTTGAAACCCCATGCCTTTAAGCAAGGAAGTTAGTCAGTCCGGAACCCTTGGAGTCAATATTACTTTTTCCCCCTAGAATTAATCTTTCCACTTTATTTCTTCTTCAATTCCTCATAATGTATTATACTTGTAATTTAAATATGTAATCCAATTGATTTTTTACAATACACAACTGTGATCATTGATAGCTCATATTCAAATCAAAGTTCACTTATGTAATACAGGTGCGCATTTCAACATTTCAATTGAAAATACTTTGATTCCTCATAACTTCTGAACTACACACCACACCTCAATTTTAACACAAAAATTGATTTTCAAAACCACATTTGGTGGAAGTTGATTTGAGGCTTTCACGATTTTCCAATTTTCATACACAAAGTAGTAAAAAATTAATTTAAGCTTATTTAGGGTTGAGTTACAGAATTTTCACCCAGAGGTGACCTCACCTTATTTTTTATGAGGAATTCAATTTTGGAATCATTTTCATAAGTTTATTTATTGTAAAAAAAATCTATAGTAAATTCTATCAAAAAATTTTCCAAAATCATTTTTGTTGAAAATTGATTTTTACTTGGTTTTTTCAAGTAAAAGTGTATTTTCACAATTTTAAATTTCAAGGTAATTTGAATAAAAAATAATAATTTATATTTCAATTTATGTTTTTTAATATAATTAAATTCATTTATTTATTATTTTAACATAATTTTGTTATTTTTGGTCTTTTGCATATATAAAAATACCTATAAGGCTCACAATTTAGATGATTGTTAATTTTCCATTACGTTTAAAATTTATTCAAAACACGTTTGGCCAAATGTTTGAATTCATAATCAATTACCATGTTTTCAAAAGGGAAAACATTAAATAGAACTAAACACATCAATTCCAACGTGTGTGTGTTGATAATTTTGACTTTAAGAATTTAACTTGAAATTTGGGTAGGAATGGCTGGTAGTGAAAGATATCTAGATATTAATATTAATTTTTTTAATTTAAGACAAAATGTTAATTCATTTTTTATTTAAAGCTTCAGCAGGAAAAATTTGCTTCATGACTTATACATAGAAAAACCTCTTTGTTTTACATAATCCTTTCTGACATTGAGGATCCATATTCATTTATAAATTAAAGTTGATCCCTTATTTTATATAAAAAGATGCATACAAATTTCAATAAACCTTTCCAAAATTCTAATAAGACTTAAAGTATAAAGAGACTCATGCAAATGATTCATTAGCTGCTTATTTGAATTTCTTTCAAAAAATGAATGAATTCCCTTAAGACATAAATTTTCTTACAATTTTTTCGAATGAATTAAGAGAGCTTAAAAAAGTGCTTTCAAAAGGTATTTTCCAAAACTATGTGTATATGAAATGTATGTGGAGTAAATGTTTCTGGAAAATGAAAATATTTCAGGCTTTGGTGAACACCAAAAATTATTCATACAAGAAAAACATTTCCATAGAAAAATCAATTTTTTTATATAAAATTGAATACAAAATAGAATAAATTCAGCTCAAGTAAGATCCAAAGTCAACTGTTCCCAAACATGACCTCAGGGTCATGTGAGGGCCCTTTCAGACTCAGATTCAAATATTCTTCTTAAAAATTCAACTTGATGTGTTTAAAAAGTATACCAACCATTTTGCTTCCCTTCACTATTCTCCAAAACATATAATTTTAAAGATCTTGGATTTTCCACTCTTGTTAATAAAATTCAATAATTTATGTATCTTGAGATATATTTGGGCATAAATAAATCAGATAAAAATATTTTATTAAATATTTCTGCATCAATATCCTTCTATAAAATACAATTTCAACAAATGTGTTCAAAAAAAGTATTTCCAAATGCTCAAGATGTGCCCACTTTATTCATAGTCAAACCAAAATCTTTTTCAAAAGCAATTTACTCACTTTCATAGAAGTATGTCTACTTTATCTATCTCTAATTAATCATAAAATATTCTTAAATTCTGAAGTGTTATTTTTGAGAATTTATATTTTAGTATTATATCAATTTATTACCTTTATGTTTGGATATTTCAATATTTGTCTCATTTTAAAATGAAAATTTTCTTTAGTTTTGTAAATTTAAAATCTTATTATTACTTTCTTTATTCCCAATTTCAACTTTCATTTAAAAGGCACTTTTATACCTTTCCCAGGAAACAAATTTTAAATTTCACCAATTTTTGAGAAACATATTTAGCTTACTTATCACATTTTGTCATATAACCGATTGAATAAAGGTTTGTTAAAGAATTTCATCCATCAAAAGAGAATTTTAAAGCTAATTGTCTTTAAGAAACCAATGAATTATTATTGACTTTCCATTCAATTATGGAATAAATTATCTTTTTTAATTTGAGAGCAAATGACAGAATTTTGTGTTAAATTTGGCTTTTATGGAAGGACACACCCCTTCTTGACTAAATTATCAAAATACATTTTTTTCATTTGATTTTTGAAATAATTATGTGTGATTTCTCATTACCTTTTCTATATAGAATATTTTATTTTATTTATTTTTCTAAAAAGATATTCATATTTTATCAGTCCAAATATTCCTGGAAGGGAAAATGATGTTAAAAATTCTTCATCAAATATTATTAAATTTTTTTTAATTAAAGCTTACAAGACCATAGGATAAATTTTTGGATTTCACTTCCAAATAGTAAAAAAATATGTGGTATGATGCTATTTAAGTATTTATTTAAAAAAAAATTTGATAATTTGACTTGACCATTTTTGACAACAAATATTTTAAGGGAAGAGAGATTGGAAGAATTTTATTTCAAGGGCAAATTGAAAATTTCTAATAATATTTAAAAATTCAAATAGTACTAGAACACATAAAAATACAAACAATACCTAATGTGAGCTTTTGAAAGCAGGAAGATATTGAAATGTTATAATTTGTACTATTTAGCTTTTATTTCTGGAATTCCTTTGTTTTTTTTCAGGGACTTATTTTTTCATTGTTGATAACAAAAAAGGAATTATTTATTCAAATTGGTTCAAACTCATTAGTAATCTTCTTCTTAATGAGAAACTAAATTATTTGCATTAGTGATAATACTTTTAGGGACCTAATCAAAAATTCTCTCTTTAAGTGCTTTTGATATTTCACAAAGAAATATCTCAACAAATATTTTGAACAATGTAGGAGCTATTAAGGTTTATTTGACTCTTTTTTAATTATTTTTTACTAAATGTATCTCAATATTTTGGCACTTTGATAAGAATGATTATAAATATCAATTCATTAAGAATGATAAAGAAGAAATGATTGATTCAATATGCAGCCATTTCTTTTTTGCATATTTATTTTTGAAAAATAATTCAAACTAACAAGGAAAATAAAACACTATCACCTTATAATTTTACAAATTAGTTTTAAAAACTGCATTCAGTAAATAAACGACTCCAAAACCATATTCCACATATAGCAAGTCTTTTCATACCTCACACTAGGCATAAAAGCCAATTTGAAATTTTCATTTTAGCTCCACTCAAAGATTTATATTTTCTCAAAGAAAAAATGTGATTTATAAAAAGTATTTTGAGGAATAAGAAAAGTCTTTAGAAGCTTCATATATGTACTCAGATTAATAAAAAACTGCTTATCAGAATCTTTTCAATAGGAATCGATTGTTTTGGAATTATTTTTAGAAAAAAGAAAAGAAAATAAATTGAGAAGAAAATATTCTTTCAGAAAATATGCTACAAATATATTACTTTTGAATTTTTTTAAGACCACTTTAGGGAACTATTCATTAAATATTTAAGAATATTTTTTGAGTCTTGTAGAAAAATTAAAATCATGATTTGTTTTCATATCTGATTATTTTTTATTACCAAGCAGAAAGAAATTGAATTTTGAGCTCACATTAGCTTTTTTAACAACTGGGGATATGAAAACAATGATTCACTTTATTCTATGTAAGATAAATTGATAACTTTCCCAAAATTCAATAATAAATATTTCTCATTTGTAAAGTAGTGAAATTTTTTTATGTTAAAAATGTAATTCAATTCCAATTTAGTTGATTATAATTCTAAATGACAAAATCCTGTTACCTGTAATACATTAAAGAACATTTGATAGCTTAGAGACATGTTTGATGCAATTTGAATCTGGGTTGGATCTGGGTTCAACCTAATCTACCAGCCAGCAGTTCCTGGTTTTTTTACAGTGAATGGACCTTATGGGCTACAGGAACTGGATGGGACCAAGTTAAGCAGAGGTCTTTCAGAATCTCAGGTAAATAAATTCTAAAGCCTGGAGGCAAAATAATATAATCAGATTAAGCAAGTAAAGAAGATGAGAAATAATGTAAAAAGGAACATTTGGATCAAGAACCAATCATGGAGGATAACAAATAATCAGAAGAATAATTGTGAATTTCCACCTGTAATTCTGAGGACAGCATTGAATGAAGAGTAAAATGTGGTATTCCATACCATTTTTTAGCCATTATAAAGCTCAAATGTCATCCTATGACTCAAACCCAGAGCATAGGTATGATAGCCAAATACCATAAACCAATGGTAGAGCAAAATACCACTAAAACATGGAACTGAGCCAAATCAGCTCAAAAGGTATCAAAAGAAAGAGGAAACTTACCTGTTTCTAAATATAAAAGTCCCATGATTATAGGAACAAGAATAACCAAGCTATCAAAGCTCAAAGCTAGTGCTGAACATAAATTCCTATTTTCACCTCTCAGATAAGATCCAGAGGAAGAGGTTGAACCCCATCAAATGGGTATTTAAATTAAAGCTCTCAATTAGAGCTATCCAATGGTACTAGCAAAATTGAGCTAGCACCAATACTACAGAAGTTATGGCCAAAATAAGGTTAAATAAAGGTGAATAAAATATTCACCCCCATCTAACTTCTACAGTTTTAGTGTTAGATATATAAAGTGGGGTCATTTTGGAAAGCACACAATCAGGGCTATCTTCTGGTGCCATCAATTTCCCCACATCTCCCCTAGAACAAAACGTATTGGGAAAAAAAGCTCCATACATATTTTGAGAAAATCATATATATGGATAACAAAAATTGAACATGGAATAACTTTACCATATTTCATGTCACCCATACCAAATGAGGTACCATTGTGTAGATCTCATCCAGAGCTACACAATGAATCATCTTTGAGGTCAATATACAAAAAAAGGACAAATTTATAGCACTTTCAAGGTTAAAATCCCACAGTTTGGCCAATACACCTTTACTGTGGGATACTATCCCATAGCTCTTATTATGAGGTGTCAAATAGACAAAGAAGCTTTTTTATACTTCAATAAATCACAGATCAGTGAATACTGGGGTTCCATAAGCGTTCTATACCGCATTCTATGCGTCATACACATCAGAAGAGGGCTGTGTGGTCCTCAGATGAAATGTTTCACCCTGTATTGGGGAAAACTGTCCAGATGTGATTTCAAAACCACATCTGAGCTCAATACAGAGTATACAGGCCTTGTGGAAACCACAAGCCAGTACTCCAAAGTGAGAAATATTCCCTTCCTATACATGAAGTGGTCTAGAGGACCTTTCCACCCAGTTTCAGGATAAAAGGGGCTCTTTTTATGCCCAAAAGAGGAATCCCCATCCTCCTCTTGAATTCCTGTGTAGTACAACTGTCCAAAAAAAGCTATACTATTAAAAAATAACCAGATATAATTATAATTTTAATTGTTGTAGTATTTATTATTGTAACCCAACAGATCAATACTGTACCTGGGGCTTTCAGAAGTGCTCACCACCACTATTCCTTATAGTAAAGCCCTTAAATTACCGCTTATAAACCCTTTTCAACTTAAAATATCCATGTCACTGTCAGATTTGAAGCTTTATATACTTATATTACTACTTCATCATAGACTCAGCCTGACATCAAAGGTACTCACAAAAGCTTAAGATGCTCAAACAATGATTTATTTCATTCAAAATTACCACCAAAGCTATCCTTACACTAACAATTAACCCCTCAACACATAACACCATTCCATGCACAGACATTAAATATCATGGCTCACAGCTTATGAGCTAGCTACAGGAAGGATATGAAATTAAAAAGGTTTCATATAAGGCTTAGTTACAACATACATTACCCAAACTAGGAAAACCCACACATCCTTAACAACCTTGCATCAAATCCAACAGTCAAACAGTAAGCTCAAAGGGAAAAATATACCACAAAGCTTCCTTGTGAAAGACAGATAAGCACTCATTTTTTGCACAGCCTCTCTAATAGTAAATCAGAAGCTATATGACATCAAAAGAAACCACAATTAAGCATGAACTGCTTGCATTGATTTAACAGATAAAGGCACAGCCAATCCAACAGTCCAAAAGCTGAAATCTGAAATTATATGAGCTTTATGCAATGGAAACCCTCACATAAGCTCAAAAGTTAGCTGAAATATCACACCATTATACCCTTATGCAATTTAAATCCCCCTTTCATAAATTCAACTGCCAACAAGTAAGCTAAACAGATGACAGCTTATTCATCAAACCCCCTCATTCAGGACAGCTCAGCAGTAAACCAAAACAAAAGCTGCCAATTATGTCTTGCATTCCATGAAGCCCTGCATAATCTCAACAGTAAACATCATCAACTGACCTTCTTAAAGTAAAATCACCACTAAAATCAAGTCACATTAAATAATAAAAGAGAAATAGAGTGGAAGAAGAGATCTTTTATTGATCCCCCCCTTAGGTTCGCAAAAACTTTAAATAGAGGGCCTTTCTCCCCAAATTTCAGTTTTTCCCCATGAAAGAATCCAAATCCTACAAGTTCAGGAATAATTCATCCCTTACCTGGAAAGTAATCCATCATATTTTTTATTATGCTTATTTTTACTTTCCCAGTAGATAATCTCAGAGGAAGTACAGTATTTTTAAGCTACCCAGTAGCAAAGGCTCAATGTTATTGTCTATTTTTAGACTATTTCTCTATTATTTATCTGAAATCAAATTATCCTACCCTTATACAACACTAGAATTTCTCTAAATTACCTCACATAACCAAAATTCATCACCTCAATTATCTATTAACACAGTCAAAAGTTATTTAAATAACCAAAAGCCCTTGAAAGATATCCCAATCATTATTATCAAGAATAAAATTCAACAAAATCTTATTAAATAATTCAACAATACGTACAACTCAAATTTTCAAGATTACCCAAAATGACAAAAGACTCACAATGATTTACAAAAAATTATTATCAAAACAGTCAATTATTTTTTTTAAAGTGTTGAGTTTACTTGATTACTGACCTATTTATTCATTTTAAATTATTATCTGTTAAATAGGTCTGATTAGAGACTAATGAATTGATTTTTTTAATTTTTAAGCCACTTTCTAATTATTTTGGTTTGTGAGCTCCAAGGAAGAATTTTTTCAGTATCTGTAGGAGGGGAAGGAAGTACACCTTGTAACTCTTTTTTTCAGGACTTAATATCAATTAAAAACTAGTCACCTATTATTTTCCCCTTTAGGTACTGCCTCATTTTAATCTCACCCAAGAGTAGTTCCCACAACAGTTTTTATGAAGTGATGTTTGGGCCAAAATACCCAATGGAAATGAGGTGCTTTGCTTCAAGTCTGAGAAGGCCTAATATAGTCACTTTCAATCCTTAATGAAAATTATTCAGGTATTATACAGGTTATATCTGGATTAAAATGGAACCATATTTTATAGATATATATTAGGTAACGGAGCTATAGAAGTAGATTTATACTCTATGAGATCCGTAATCCAATAATATGAGAATTATAAACTAAGTCTGTTTAATATCGATAAATTCTCCTTAAATGTATAGAAACTGATAATGATGTATGCTCATTTTTTTAATGAATAATTTTTAATATTCCATTACCTTTCCTCTAAGCCTGGAGCTATTGAGAGTATTTTTGTGACATGAAGGATTAAAAGAAAAACAATCCTCATCCTCAGAAAAATTTGCAAGATAATTTTGAAATTTGATAAGAAAACTTGAGAAATCACATATGAGATTTTTTAAAGACCTCATATCCATATAATGAAATAAACTCAAAATTTATCCTCCCAAAAACTAATTCTTATATTAATCAATAACTAGGTTTTGTACAGCTATACTTTTATAACTACTTAGTAGTCAATATTCTGAAGTAACAGAAAATAGATAACTACAAGAGATTTATCAATAATATATAATAAGAGATTTCCCACTTATACATATTCACATTTAGAGAACTATTCCTTCTCTGAAAATGAATCATATTTTAAAAGTGAAATTTTCTTCAAAGAGATTATTTCTTCTTACATGTATTAAAAAATGAATATTGTATTATTCATTAAACTAATAAGTATTTTATAAAATATCTTTATAAGTGGATTTGTGGTACTAATTCATCAAAATATTTTAAAGGAAAGAACACGCCCATTAGAATATATTCATAGATAATAGACTTAATGAGAATCAGATTTTTAAGAAGAGAGCCCAGATTTTTTCCAAAAGAGATTTATATTTTTTGAAGTTTTTTTTCTATTATTTTTACTTGACTCTTATTAATTTGGAAAGAGCTTTTCAATATTGATAAAATGAAAAGATCTAAATACTTCACTGAATTGTTCTGATATGAGTTTGATCCTTGGAGGTGTTTCTATACTCTAAATATAAAAAAGAAAAATTTAAATTCATAATGATATTGATAGCTTCCCAGGACATGGATTTAAATTAATGAATGACTAAAAACCAAATATTTTGTGAAAGTTAATCAAATTAAGAAAGGAGGAAAACTATAGCTTTTCTTGAAAAAAATTAGCAAAAAATAAAATATTAGTGCATATTTTTAAGGAATCTTGATAAGATTTTTCATAACTCTCTTTTTCTTAAAGAGAGGAAATTATATTAAATTTAAGAGTCAACTCCCTATTAAATTTTACCTTGGGTGACCTCTGTGTAATATTTTTATAGCTCAAATTCAAAAAATCTTCAATCATGCTTTGAGGATTTAAATTGTATCTCTCTGAAAATAATGGATATTTAATTGAATTTCAATCTCAAATTTTTTAACTGTCATTATTTTTCTGAAAATTTATTATGGTGTGTTGTTTAGAAACTAGGAGGAATGAAAGTCATCAAAATGTGCATGTGTATTAAGTAGGTGATTCTTTTAGTAAAAGATCAAAATTTTATATTTACATTCTTGTACTTCGAAGTTTTGATTTAATTGAGCATGGAACATAGTATTAAGATAAATTTTGAAGGAAATAAATGAAAAGACATTATAAACAGCAATTTTTGTAAGGAAAATGGAATCTTGGCTCAAAACATTCCATAATTTGATGGAATCCTTTGATATGTCTTGAGAGTTTGAAGTTTTATTCAAAATCTCACAGTATTTTCCCTGTTTTGTATTCATAGGGTCTGTTCCTCCTTTTTATCATGTGGTTTTGATACCAACCAGTCAAATTTCAATTGTTGGAAATTGTGTAGGAATTCCATTATGCTAAAACTATTTTTACATGGCCAGTTTAACCTTCTTCAAATTGTTTTGAAGCACACTATGAAATATTTTTGAGACTTGAAGCCAATTTTCGCTATATTAATAGTTTGCTTACAAGACTGAATTTTCTAAAGATGGCCCTTTTTTTCTCCAAAACAAGGCTTAATACTCCCATGATTGAAATAATATTTTAGTCTATAAAATAATTCCTTCTTTTAACCATCTTTTATTTTCATTTTGAAATATTTTTACTCTTCTATTTAATCAAATAACATTTCAAGAAATCAATAAATTTTTCCAATAACCATTTTCAAAATTTCTCAAAATTTAGAGCTATGTAAAAACATCATTTTAATTATTCTTTGTAACTTGCATACTCACTTTTACCCTTGGGCTTTCCTAAAAGTAAATTAAATACTTTTTAGTTACTATATATCTTTTTTCCATTTTTGAGATTTACTCTGGTCATTATTTTTCATTTTTTCTTTTTGAAAATATTTTAAAAGAATTTCATATCATATTTTTTATTTAAATACATTTTTAAATTAATCCAAAAGAATCGTTTTTTGTGAAAATTCTTCTCTTAGCCCAAAATATCTTTTTGAGAGTATTTTTGGATAAATTTTCTTTATTGGTAGAAAAATTGATGTCTATGATATCATCTTTAAATAGTAATATATTCAAGTAAAAAATTGAAATTTTTTATTTTAAAATATCAAAATTACTCTTTTCAAATGATTTTTTATGTTATACATATTTTGGCCATTGGATTATTATTTAGCTTTCAATCAAAGATTTTTATTTACATATTTTAGAAAAATATCTCATACCTTGTGCATATCATATTTGGTGAGTATAATTGGTTCATAGATCCATAGAGCTTGAAAGACTCCCCCTTATTTAATAATTATATTCCAATATTATCAATTTCATTACTCAAAAGAGATTGAATAGTAAAGGTTTTAAAGGAAATTCTCTAGTATGGAAAGATCTTCACTGAATTTATTTTTCAGGTATACAATTGTTTGATAAATGTTTAATATAAAATTGTTGCAGTTCACTCAAATATCCATTATATGAGCCAATACATTTTTCAATATTTTTGAGCCTTTGAGATATGACCACATATCTAGAAAGGTCACAAAACAAATTTAAAAAACTTATTCTAACAATAATAATTAAAATTATAATCTTAAAGTAAGTAAAAATTCCATTAAAAGGCATAAATACTTGATTATCTCAAATCCCAATTAATAAAAATTTTGAATGAACACACCATTTAATTCTCCATGAAAGACTACACATATAAAACTTCTATGTCATATATGTAAAGTCAATACTTACTGAGATAACCTGAATAAATGAATTTTTATGATAACAACATATATTCATGATTTTGGTGTCATATCTTTTGAATTATGCATGATAAATATATGATCCAAATCAAAATTTACCACAAAATAACTGTAAAAATACATATATAAGCTTTATTTGACAAGCTATAAGCAAGGCTAAAATTTATTAGGGTTTATTGATCAAAATAGCAATATCTGTTGACCACTTTGATTTAAAAGTGGTCCAAACATAAAAACAAGAGAATATTTGGATTCTACTAGTTTATATGGGAATAATGATGTAATTCTAATAACTATGTTCAAAGCTTAACCCCCTGAAATCATGGTTTGAAGTTTAAATTAGCAAATTTCAACAGAGAAGATGAGTTACAAGAAAAATCATCAAAAAGAAAGTTTTGATTATATAATTGAATTCTCTTAAAAGATTAGTAACAAAATTTTAAGTGATAATAGTTCACTCTATAAAGGGCTGCTACATGAATGAATCAAAAGTTATTAATGATAAAATTTAAAGCTTAAAAAGGATCATTTATGTTCACTAACTGTAATTTTATTTTGAGTTTAACAGGTAATAAGTGACAAAGCTGGTGGATATTAGTTTATTATGATCAAAACCAATACAATTCACAAATTCTAACCCTTTTCCAAGCCTATTGTAAGGTGTGGATATGAAACTTTGATAAAATATCAAGTACTTTTCCTGTCCTCAAAATTTGTATAAGGTAAAATTATTCAAAAATAGTAATAAATAGTATTTTTGAAGAGAAAACGCGCCAATTTTATTTCTTTTAACTTTTCAAGTATAAAACAATAATATAATAAAAATCTATTGTCTTACCAACAATAAAGATTTATCCAAAAATACTCTACAAGAGATATTTAAGGCTACAAAAGAATTTTTTTCAAGAGCAATTTCAATTGGAATTAATTGAGCAAAGAACTGAAAGCAATTAATTAAAGAACAAAGTCTTTAAAAATATTTTTTAAAGAGAAAACACACCCAAAAGTGACCAGAGTGAATTTGGAAACAAAGTGACAAAGTTAAAAGTGATGAAAGATGCTTTAATTCACTTTTGGGGTGGTTCAGGGGTAAAAATGATTATAATGATTTTTTCAAATGGTTTGAAGGTTCAAAATGCTTTAAAAAGGGTGGTTGGAATCCTTTATTGATTGGTTTTAACAGTGTTTAAGCTAATTATAAAAGGAAAAGATTCTAACATGAAGAGAAAAGTAGGGCAAAGAAGACATTCTTTTATAGCCATCAATTTTCTTACTCCAAGAGTAAAATTTACTCTTGTCAGTCGTGGAAAACAGTCTGACAACAGAAAAGCCAATTATGGCATCATTGAACCCTGGTTTAAGCCATTTTAGACCCTTATATTAGCCATTAATATAGCAATACCTGGTCTAGAGCCTTCAAACATGTCAGAATGTGTTTAAGAGGCGTAGAAACCAGTTAAAACTGTTTTTAATAACATTTTTTTAACTTAAGGGTAATTTTACCCTTTTGGCAGCAGTTAAAACTACCCTGGTTGGTATCAAAACCTTGTCATCAATTGAGTCACAGACCCTGTGACTCAATTCCAGGCCAAAAGTAATGAGCTTTTGTGTGGATTTTGACATCCCACACCATCCAGCAAGGATTTTGGGGGTCTAGCTCCCCCTTAGAGCTAGAGTGTCTTTTCCCCCCAGGAATTAATCTTTCCAATTTATTTTTTCTTTAATTCCTGATCATGTAATTCAATTGAGTTTTTAATTACACATCTGTAATAATTGATACCTCATATGTAAATTAAAGTTCACTTATGTAATACACATGCACATTTTGACATTTCAATTGAAAATACTTGAATTCCTCATAACTTCTAAACTGAACACAACACCTCAATTTTAACACAGAAATTCATGGTTAACACCACATGTGGTGTGAATGAAATTAAGGTTTTGAGGATTTTCATACTTTTGTACAAAAAATACTAAAAACTTAATTTAAGCTTATTTAGAGTTGAGTTACAGAAATTTCATCCAGATGTGACCCCACTTTATTTATTATGAGGAATCCAATGGTGTGATAATTTCTTTATGTTTATTTATTGGATAAAAGGTTAAAATATATTTTATATAGCTTTTTACCAAAAATATTTTAATTTCATAAATTTTATTAAAAATTCATTTTTACTTAATTTTTACAAGTAAACATGTATTTTCATAATTTTGAATTTTATTGTAATTTTATTTTTAAATTATAATCAGATTTTTATTTTTGAATATAAATTTGTATTTATATTTAAATTTTTATTTTTATAATATAAATAAATTTATTTTATTTATATTTGTATCTTAATTTATCATTTGTGGTCTTTTGGGTATATGAAAATACCTCTAAGGCTCACACCTATGAGGTCAGAAAGCTTAGAGTTACATTGATAACTTTAAATAATGGTATAATATTGAGATATATAGGTGTAATTATAATGTAATCATAACTAAAGCTTGAAATATTGTTCAAATCAAGTGACTAATATCAGCACACGCTTACTAGAAGCCTTATGGACTCTAGGAGGGTGGATTTTAATATAAATGGAGCTCTTTTCCCTCTATTTCCCCCTCAGATGCAAAAAACCTCTAAAACATTGAATTAGAAGGTAATTTCTTTATTCTTTGTATATAACTCTATTATATTATTAAAGAACAAAGGTAATACTTGTATTTATCACCAGATTTGACGTGATTGATCCAATATTTTATTCTTTTTGTTAAATTCTCTTAAAAAATCTCTAAATCTATGTAAAAATATTTAAAATTGTAAACCTCCCTATTTTTTTATTGAGAATACAATTCAAATAAGTTTTATTTATATTATTAGGTGTAGATGTATTGAAAATAATTCTATCAAGTGCTTAAAGTAGGTTATTTTCCCTTATCATGATATCTTTCTTTCTATTATTATTTTCAATAATTCTTTTATTAGCAAAAATAGTATTTATATTAATATATAGCTTTAATATTTGTATTATTACTGTTATGAATTGTTTTTTATCATTAACTTAAAATTTCTTATGCCTTTATCATTTGTTTTCAACAATCATAAAGTGCAATAAATATATTAATTATCAAATACTAATAGATTCATTTTCATTATATCATTTTATTTATTCAAATAATATAGTTATTTTTTGCCCAAAGTAAAATAATTCCTTATTATTATGATTATTTTGAATCTTACTACTCATTTAAATTAAGACATTAAGAGGACAATAAGTAAAATATTAGTAATATTTACTTATTTTTTCATAATCAAATGTCACAATATTCATCTTTTCAATGGGAATATCCATCAAGGCTCACTATAGTATAAGATATATTCAAAAATAAGCTTAAACAATATCTAAATTTTTTTTGAATGTTTGTTATAATTAGAGTTTCTTTGAAATATCAAAAATTGTTTTTTTACTTTAATGAGTTCCCTTTTTAAACTCATTTGAGAAGATAAAATTTCCAGACCTATAATATTTTTATTTAACTTCAAATTCAACTTTTGAAGATAATTTGTGGCTAATATAGATTTCTTGACCCAATTTTTGTGAGCTAAAGTACAGCTTTCTCAATTAAAATTAGTTTTTTGAATAATATTTCTCTCTATATTTACAAAGATTTACATAGGAATATTTTTAAGGTAGTAAACCTTTTTGGAATTTAAAAATATTCAAGTTCAAATTCAATTGATTTGAGATATCAAAAGGATAAATCAAATGAAGATAATACATAATTGAATGATTTCTTTGATATGTGAAGAAATTAGTGATTAATAAGTTTAATTGAGCACCCCAGTTATTATTGATAAAAGGATAAACTAATTTACAATCAATGTTAATAATATATCTAATAGCTCATGAAATTAATATTAAGAGTGAAAATTAGTAATATTAATCCAAATATAATAAGTTCTAAAAATTCTTCAAGTGAAAGAAGAATTAATAATTACTAGTTGGAGAAAAAAGAGAATAAAACCTATACAAAGAAATATTATTAAAAAAATTAAAATAAAAATTGAAATATGCTTTATGGTGGAAAGCTATATTTTTTTGTTTCTTTGGTAAGATATAATTCTCAAAGCCTTGAATTCAAAAAATTCTAAATTATCCTCTATCTTAAGTATTTAAACTTCCTCTAATTTATTATATGGTTTTTTTAAAAAATTTCAGGAGTCTATATGAAATGAAAAGACAAATCATTATTGCAGGGTTGAGCTGTTATATTTAATCATAAATAAGCTGGAAATAATTTATTTTGAATCTTATATTTCACCCTTCTTGTATCACAAATCATACCATATTATTGAAACAAAGTAATTTTATCTTACTTACTTGGAGAATCACTTAAAAGAAATTTTTTGATAAAAATTATTTTGCTTTCAAAAGATACTATGATAAAGGGTATATCACTCTTATTGAATTTTCTATTAAATTACTTACTATTTATATATTTAATTATGAATATTAATTTATACATCTTTGAAGAGATTCTGTTCAATGATTTCCCCCTTTTTTACTTAAAAGTATTATCTTCAAACATTTCATTTACTATTTTTTCAAAAACAAATATCCATAACTAAATTCTTGTTTTAAGAATTATTATTATCAAATTTTCCAAAAAATCTAATTGCTAAATATAATCAGAAAAATCACCTTTATTTTCTTCAAAATGATGGAAATTCCTCTTCACTCCCAGAAGATATATCAGCTGTAATGAGTATTTACAGCTACCATATCTTCTTTCAATCCTTTTTAAAATCAAGGCAAAGGATAAAATTGTTATTTTCACTTAATAAATAGGCTTTTTGGTCTGTATAACATAATAATGGGATCCTTCTCTGTACATTTGTATCTATTGAAGATATTTTTTCATATTTTTTAAACCATTTATCCTTTTTTATATAGGTGTAATGTATTTCTATCACATATTTTATTTTGGAAACCGGCTGATTAATCTATCATCATTAATTCATTAAAAACCTTTTAGAAATCTGTAGAATCTTTAGATATTTAAAACTGTTTTTTGATTCAATACATTTAATATTCTACCAGGAAAACATCAAATTCCTAGTATTTCACCTGAAACATTAATGAAATACCTTATATGTATTTGCATAATAATATAAGAATTCTTGATAAATATTTTATTCAACTAGAGCTATGAGAATATTTGTCTTTATATCTTAAGTCATTTAAATCCTGAATATATTTGATTTGATTTTTTTGTTCCAGAACTTTTTCTTTCAAGGCTTCTTTTCAATGAAAAAAAGTTTACTTGAAGACACCATGGTATTTCTATACCATATTAGGTTAATGGACCATAAATTTATTTATTTATCGGATTGAGACACCTATTGATTTAAGTCAAGTAGCTGTTCTTCTCTAATCTTAGGGTATAGAGCCTCAAGTTGATAAAAATTTCAAAGAAAAATGACTTATAAGTGGATAAATAGAACTGCTACTTATAATGTGACACCTCCCTAAACCATCCAGAACTAAAAAATTTGAAGGATTTGTTTAGCCAAAATAATCTCCATTTTTCTTTAATTTGTATTCATTTTAATTTCAATTTTTTTCTAATAATTTCAAGTGGGTAGTAAGACATCACTACAGCACAAAGTCTCGTAGTTGGAATGATGATGCATAAGTAATATTTTATGGCATAGTTATAGTTTCATAGGGGTAAAATCATAAGAAAAGGTTAATTTAAATCACTTGAAGGAATTTTAGTTATGAATCAGTATAGCTGGCACTTGATATCTTTAAGAAAAAAGGAAATATGTTATCAATACTTTATTTCGATTAGTTCAAGGTAGAAAAATAAATGAATTTGAATTACATCAAAATTTGGTATAGGGTATTCATTACCCATTTCTATTAAATATGAAATTGGTATTCTTGGTGTGAGGATTTGTTTAGCTGTTGGGGATAAGTTAACTTAATAAATAAGATGAATTAATAAGGAAGAGAAGTCTAATCACTATGTGGGACCAGTAGGAGGGCATATGCATATTCAAAATCAATACATCAAATGAATTATTCAATGTAGAACACTAGAATCATAAGCACAATTCAGCCTCAAGAAAAACAAAGTAGACCCAGGAGCTTTCTCAAATATTGAGACAATATAAAACCACAAGTTATCCTGAATTCAAAATGGAACTTTTTCCCACAAACCCTGACCCTTGAGAGTATAAATACTTCAAATTTCCATTTTTCAAACCTCGTTGTTCTTCTGGAAATGTAATTTGAACTCATTTTTTCCAGATTTCATCCCTTACTAGTAGGTTAATCTAGATAATCATAGTATTTTAATATTGGGGAAAAGGCCCTTTTCTTAAAAAAAGAATAGCTTTTTACATAGTAATATATAATGAGGGTAACAGTCCCCTTATTATTCAAAAAATAGTTTCATCATCATCATATTTAGTTTTGGGGAAAATCCCTCTCCATTAAAAGAAAGCTTTTATTATTATTACAGTCTTAGTGATTTATGATCAAGTATTAGTGAACAGTAAACTAAATTAGTTCCTAAATTCAAAAAATCAACTTACACAATCATATCAAAATTAGTAGTGTTACTATTATAGGTAGAATATCAAAAAGAATACTTATACCATATTAAGTTAGTTACCTTTATCCTTATTATCAAACTATCAATAATTATAGCTGTTTTCAAACAGTTTCACCTCAGTTATTCAAAATCCAAATCCGTTTTATCCCAAATCATCATGAAAAACTTTTACAAAATCAACTAACTAAAAAATTTCTCTTAGTAATTATCAAATTATTATATTGGTGTTATCAATTTGTGTTTCTTTCAATATTATCTCCTATTTTAAGCTTTCTGTAGCACTTATTTGTGGAATTCACCCATATTTCTGGATTGTTATACTGTTTAATTGTTTCAAAGCTTTAAATAACTGTTGCTTTTAGGAATCAATCGAAGTCTGACAGATTATGTTGAATAGAATTTTCTGTTCTGGCCACCATCAAATAAATAAATTGATTGTGGAACTCAAGTCAAGATAATTCAGAATTATGAGGAGGGAACTCTAGAGTATTCTAGCACACAAGCAGAGCAAGGGTTACAAGTCATAGAAGAAATTCAAAACTTTTTCTTTTAATTTCCCCTTCCAGGTACTTCCTCATTATCCCACACATAGGAGTATCCCACAATTCTAATATATTTAAAAAATCTAAACTATCTAGATCCTTATTCTTCAAGCTTTCTCAATTCAGTTTCTCATACAAGCTAATGAGATGAAGAAACAGGTAAGCTGATATTGATAAACTAATTTCAAATAAGATAAAGCTCAGCTTTGATGAAATTTGAAACATAAGTATATATTCAAGTAAAAGATAACATTTCCTAGTCTTTTCAGGATATCTTTGAAGGGGGTCGAGATGGAGTTGGTACTGTAATTGATAGCGAAAACCTTGTAAAATAGAAATAAATGTTGATTAATAAAGCTTTTTAATTAATATTATCCAGAAAAAATCTAACTATCAAGTCGGTTGTCCTTGCAAATTAACAGATTGGGGCTGTATGCAATTATTGCTTTTTAATATTCACATAATTTATCACTGAACATTTCTCACGTATGATTTCCCTTGGAAAAAAAATGATCATATAAAATTGAACTTAAACAGATTAAATATCAAAAAATAAATTTCAGACTTGACATATCCTCAAAAGACTCATTAAATATAACCAATTCATATAATTCTCCCGTTACTTCAATGTGAAAACAGTTCAATTTTGCATTTATCCACCAGATGCTCATCTCATTGTTATTTTTTTCTGATTTTTTTATTTATTTTGATGTTGAAATATCTCTCAGTATTCTTCAAAAGATTCATCCACAATAATTATCATAAATTATGTATTGAGCATAGCTAATAATCAAATGTTTTTTGGCCAAAAAGGAGTGTTTTTCTCAAGAAATGAGATGTGGGTCGATAGTCATATGGGCGCGGGAGTTGGCGGGAGTAGGTGAAATTTAATTTGAAATTAAGCTCCAGTACCGCAATTTAAAGTTTAGTGTTAAATTTAACACAATTTTAAGTTTAGTTTTAAATTTAAGTTTCTTTTTAAAAAAATTTCTATCGTCCAGGGCTGTTGACCATTCCCTGACAAATTCTCAGTTGCTATTCCCCAAAATCAAGATTTATTTTTCTTCCAAATGGATTCTCTTCATCCTTCGCTATCGCAAGCATTACCCTTGAGGGATTATGATGCCGAACAAGCACTACAAGCTCCATTCAGAGCTGCTGCACTTGGAATCGCTACGTTTTATAAGAGGGCAGCCGAAAACGGCCGAAAAGGTAACTGAGCAATCAATCCATCAATTCCTCTACTCCTAATCATTCAGATTTATTGAAACTTCTCATCCCTTATTTTATCCATCTTTCCAGCTTACTCCTTAGGTTACTCTTCAGCGCTTCAAGACGTATTGGAATTCCTACAGTCTGTATCAATCGACTCTAACCAACGTAAAAAATCATCGACTGATTTCTTTCCTCAGAGCCGGGTTAGATTATCAAACCGATCAAAACGAGCATCAGCATTCGGAACAGAGGATGGCATTGACTATTGAACGTGTTATGGACTACATTCAGGTTAGCGATTCTTCCATCGGAAAGCCAGTCAAATCAATTGACAGGGGTTTTTTTTTGCTCGGATTCAGAGAAGACAGGAAGCATTGAGAGCGGAATCTCAAGAACCTAGCGAGGAGGACGGAATCAATACCAACTCATCCTCAACTCAGCAAACTGCTCAAAACTCATCCTCAATCAATCTACATCAATCTATCTCATCATCTTCACAAACAAATTCAAATCAATCTCAATCTATTCATTCATTAGATAACAATCCTTCTAATCCTAGTCAAGCAAACTCTAATTCTTCTAACAATACTGTCAACCCTTCAACTACATTATCAACAACTTCATCATCATTAACTACTACCAATGTCTCATCTAATTCTACGAATTCAACCTTAATCTCTACCTCTCGCAGACGTACATCTCCTCGTCAAACCAATTCGCCTAGTTTGGATCATATACAGCTACCCACTTGTCGTTCATCAGATCTTGGACCTAACCCACCATCCACCTTCACCCCATCATCATCTACTCTCAATTTTAGCTTTAGCTCTCTTAATCCTACTCTTCTCTCACATCATCAGCATCACTCAATTGGATCTAATAACTCTAGTCGACGTCATCGCAATGTAATGTCATCTGAGCCTAGAAAAGGGAAAGCTAAAGATAGATCTAATGCTCTTGACCGAGAGCGGTCCATTAGCGCATCTCAATTAGATAGCTTTGGTCTAGTTTCCAGCGGCTATTCTCATTACAGTCCTACTTTGCCTTCTTCTTCAACAGACTCAGCTAACTCTCGAGTCTTGTCTTCAATCGGAAATAAGCGTCGATACCCAATTGAGTCCACATTAATTTCAAGCCATGAACCATCATCAGTTATGAGTGCGAGTTTGACGGGTGCTCGAGCAATACGAAGGGCAAACTTGAATTCCAGGATTGTACCTACGACCGCAGTGATGATGGAAGGTACTGAGGAAACCCATCGTCATAGTCCCATCTCCGAAGGACCGATTAAGATTCATTCTGAAGATGATGTAGTCATGTTCTTGCAACCATCACCACAGCAACAGCCTTATAGTGAAGAAAGCATAGAGAGAGCTTCGAAAAGAATTTCAACCCGGAAAAACGTGAATTGAATTCAAATTTCGTTATAAATTGCAATTTTGCCACAGTAATATGAAAAGAAAGCTAATCTGTCCCTTTTTTTTATCGCAGAAAGACTTTAAATAGTAAATCAAAATGACCTATAATATAATCATCTAAATTAAGTACTCTTTAGTTTACAAAAACAAACCTTGAAAATTATGTTTGCCGCATGTTTTTTTATTTACTCTTTCAAAGATCAAATAATTACCATACAATAAAAAAAAAGATAAACCAAAGATTCCAGACTCTTATTGTTTTTAACATCACTTGAACTTTTTTTACAATGATTTTTCGTATACATATAGAAAATCAAAAGAAGATGTACTATTTAAAGATGCATTGAAGTCAAGTTCTTTTTCTCCATCACTACAATGTTAAAACAGTTGTTAAATATACATGACTTGCCGCGGCGAGGCTAAGCGATACAAAAAACTCGATGAGTTCCGTGGGGGAGCGAGTGTTGAAAATGTATGTTTCAGAATGGGGGGTTTTGGTTAAACTGGGCAACTTTGCAGGTAAAACACAAAATCTTATGCACATTTAACAATGCTTATCCGAAAACCTTTGGGAAGGTGCTGAAAAGCTTTTCTCAAGTTACAAAAATAGCCCCAAGGCTGTGAATAATTTAAAAAAGTTTGGACAGTAAACACCTACCAAAGTCATACCTGTTGGTTTATGCAAAAAGCTAAAAGGCTATGGTTCACAACAGGTTATGGCTTACCATGTAACTTCTCTAATTCATAATGTATAGGCTGGACCTATTGTGTATTATTTCTCAATGTTTCTCAGGCACAAAAAGCAATAAATTTCATTATCTGACAGTAAGGCACTATGTGTTTGATTTGAGAAAAGAAATAAAAAGAAAAACATGAGAAAAAGTTTCAAAATAAACAACAGTATACAGTGACTCAATTGAGATAATGATAAAAAAGCTGAAATTAACCATTCTTAATTAACACTTCATTGGTATTGAATTGGCTTTCTACAGATTTTCACATTTGGCTTTTATTGTGCCATGATTCATCAAATAGAACTATTACTCACAACACAAGTAGCTTGAAGGAATAATTTTGGACTCCAATAGAAAGAATTTCCTTCATAGCCTGGATGTAAAAATTAATCAAGGCTCATCATATTTCTTTTTCATTAAAAATTCATAAAATCAAGAATAATTCTGTAAATCATCTTTAATATTGGAAATGAATTTCTCGGAATATAGCCTATTGAGATATATTATGATTTTATGAAAGAATCTTAATAAATTTTTAGAAATGAATAATAGTTCAATTTCTTCATAAAAGCTCAAGAAATTTTAGGAATTGGTTTCACTAAAATCTCAATAATTTCATTTAAATATTTTAAATAAGGTATAATGATAAAATTTTTTAATGATATAAGATGAAAAATAAAAATTTAAGTAAAATTTTAATTTTAAATCATTTTAATGTTGAATTGATTAAATTAAGCCTTGAAAGATTAAATTTTTTTCATATATCAATAGGATTTTCAATAAAAAAAATAATTACTCTTGAATTTTTCCAGAATTTCTCAAAGTAATTGATTAGTTAGCTAGAACTTCTTTTATTCTATGCAGTAATTTTCTCTTGATATTTTATTGATTTGATTAAAACATTTTGAGCTTAAATGGTAGTTATAGCTCACTTGATAGGTATGAACTAAAAATTGTATCTGATTACTATCTGAATTATTTTAAAATTGTTTTAATAAATATTGAAAAATTAGTAAAGATGGTGTTTTGATTATTAGTAGAAAAAATAATATATAACTCAAAACTCTTAATGGGAGAATAAAGTGTTAAAATAGTGTGTGGAGGATTTGTTTGAGAGATGGTATCAAGTAAATTTAATGAAATAAATGAAAATAGTTAAATGTTTTTATGTTTTTGTATGTTGTAAATGTACGGAAATCCTATGGGTTAAATAAAGGAACAGGCGTTTAGGGTTTTGACCTATTCTCCGTCTGCACCAGCTTAGCGGATAAGTTCTGCTCTGGGGTTGCGTGCTTTATACACTTTCAAAGGTATGTATGATGTAGGTTTCTACTTTAAAATGAACCAAATTCTGGTATTTTCACAGAAGGAAAACATTAAAGACACTATCTTGTAAATGCATTGAAAGGAAAAAAATATGAAGAATTTTTCCAGTTTTGCAAACAAAATATATTTGAAAAAAATATAGCTGAAATAAATAAATTTTGAATATACTTCTTTATAGTTTGAAATTCTCAAATTCTACAGAAATTCAAGAATATATGCTTATTAGGTGAATTGAGAGTAATATTTGAAACAAAACTTATCCCTTTCCTGAAATAGAGTTAAGAAGAATATTTTTGTTCTTATTTTCTGTCAATCTTGTTGAATTGATTTTCAAGTCTTGGGGATCTTTTTTATTGAGAAAATATGACTATATTCACATTGATGTTTGAGTTTAAATATATTATAGTTGATTTATTATTTATGAGTTTTTTTTTTAAAATAAAAACTCAACATGACTCAATCTTTCAAAATATCCAAAAGAAGTTTTGAAGGGTTTTGAAGAAAAAATTTCATGTTAGTTAATCTCCCAAAATTTCTTTCATAGAGTATTAATAATGATTTCTTTAATTCTCTTATGATATTCAGAATTTTTTGAAAAAAATATTGAGCTTGGATTAAAGTGATTAAAATTTTTTTATTGTAGTCTTTGAAGTGAAAAAAATATTTTTTATTGATCTTAAGATAACTTAAACTTTCTTATCAAAAAGTGGTTTTTGAAGTTAAAACTTTCATTTGATAATTTTGAATGATTAAAGTGTTATTGAATTTAACAAAATAAATTACTATAGATTAAATAATGATATTTTTTGATTCTATTTAAGAACTGAATATTAAAAATATGATTTTTTAATTCAAGTAGCTAACTTACAGTAAAATATATACTTATTTAGAGTGGTCAAACAATAAATTTTAAGTGGGTTATGAAAGATAAAATTAAGTTTTATTTATATGTAATCAACCCAACTCTAACCCAACCATCATCCACCTCTGAAGGTAGGTGATCATTTGGTTAAGGTTGGGGTGATGAGTTATAACATTCATTCTAGACTATTTTTTCTCAAAAATTTCTCTTTCTTATTTTCTTTTTTTACTTTTTTCTCAACTGTTATTTTTTTTTCAAAAAACAACATAATTTTTTAATCCCAAACATCCTCATGAAACCTTCAACTACAACAAAACAGAAAAGACATCGTTGCACTGAAGAAGAAAAAAACAAAATATGGAAGAGAAAAAGAATAAAGAAAAAGAAAAGCTAAAGGAGAAATAAACCAAAAGTCCATCCTTTGGAAGAGATGACTTGCAATGTATGGTAGAGTACATAGAAAATCCAAAAAATTATAATGGTCAGTTTTTTCAGTCTTTTTTTAGATAATCAAACTAACCTTTATTTGAATTAGATCTCTTTGGGGAAACAAAAAAATTACAGGGGGTGGAAAAAAGAAGACTAGGCTTCAAGCATTCAATGATATGGCCAAATATATGAATATAAACAATGAGAATGGAAAATTAGACTTGGATGTTTCAAAAAATGCAGAAGCGCTGGAAGACATACAAGAGAAAGTAAAAGGATTCAAAGAAAGAAATAAACTCAACTGGTTTACAAACAATTGATGATTATCTGCACTATGAGTGTCAATTTCATCATTGTCAGCCTGTGACTCAAAACCAGAGCACAAGCATGACAGCCAAAATACCATAAACTAATGGTATAGCCAAAATACCACCAAAACATGGAGCTGAGCCAAATTAGCTCAAAAGGTATCAGAAGAAAGAGGAAACTCACCTCTTTCTGAAAATATAAGTCCCATCACCATAGGACAAGAAATAACAAAGTTATTCCTGCTCAAAGCTATTGCTGAGCATAAACCTTAATTTTCACCTCTCATCTAAAATCTAGAAGGAGAGGCTTAACCCCATCAAATGGGTACTCAAAATGAAGCTCTAAGCCAGGGCTATCCAATGGTACCAGCCAAACTGAGCTAGCACCAGTATTACTTGAGTTATGGTCAAATTCAGACCAAATAAGGGTGAACAAAACATTCACCTCTCATCTAACTTTTACAGTTTTAGTGTGAGATACCTGAAGTGGGGTCTTTTTGGAAAGAGAACAATCAGGGCTATCTGATGGTGCCATCCATTTCCTCATAACTCAACTACAACAGAAGTTATTGGCCAAACAAGCTTAATACAGCTTTTGACCAGACCACACCAATGTACAAAAATACTTGCACATGGGATAACTTTGTCATATTTAATGATAACCATGTCAAGTTGGGTATCATTGTGTAGAGCTCATACAGAGCTATTCAATGAACCAACTTTGAGCTTGATATCTCAAAAACTGACAGAGTTATGACTATTTTAAGGTCAAAATCCCACCTGCTGTCAGATACAGCCTTACCATGGGATAATATCCCATAACCATGAATATGAGGTGTCAAATAGACGAAGAAGCATGTTTTTACTTCAATACCTCATATGTCAGTCAATACTGGGGTCCCATACAGTTTCTGTACAGCATTCTACGCGTCATACACGTCAGAATCAGGCTGTGAGGTCCCCAGATGAAAATCTTCACCCTGTATTGGTGAAAACTGCCCAGATGTGGTTTCAAAACCACATCTGAGCCCGATACAGGGTATACAGGCTGTTTGCAAACCACAAGCCTGTCCTAGAGAGTGAAAAATCTTCACTTCCTCTACGTGGAAAGGTTTAGCAGCCTTTCCACCTCAATTTTAGGATAAAAGGAGGGCTTTTCACAGCCAAAAGCCTTTCCTCATCCTGCTCTTGAATAACCTACGTAGTAAACTGTCAAAAACAGTTTTACTCTTGGTTAAATAATCAGGTATAATTATAATCTTTAATTATTGTAGACTTTATTATTGTAATCCAACAGATAAAGCCTGCACCCAGGGTTCTCAATAGCGCTCACCACCACTATTTCTCAATAGTAGAACCCTTTTATCTTATTATAAAACCTTTATAAATCTTTTTTAATCATTTTCTGCCATGTCACATACACAGTTAAAGTTGTAATTAGCCTAGTTATACCTTTATCATAGTATCATCCTGACAATCATTGTCTTGACAAGACTTTCGGAGAAAAAGCAAATATAAATCCCATGGAATCAATAGACACAGCAACTAGGTTCTTAGTTGAGAAAATAAAGAATATTTAAATAGATCTCATTTCCAACATTGAGCAATTAGAATCATCAAGCTTCCAGTGCAATGGATTTGGTGATGCGCAAGAGACCAACAACAAAAATGAATTACATGAAATAAATGCAATGAACATCAAAAAGCAAAATCTAAATAATGGAAAAGGAGCAAGAAGAAATGAATGATGCACATGAAATAACCCTTGAAAATGGAATTGCTCAGAATCAACAAAAAAGAAAAAATCATTAAGTAAACTATATGAAAGCTGGTAGAAGGACCAGCCCTTCAAATAATAGGGAATCACCTTTGAAATCTTCAGTAAAAAGGAGCAACCTCCTCCAAATATTCATCAAAAAAAAGAAAACATTTTTTTTCAGTAATAAAGGATATTTTTTCTGAAAAGAACTAAATATTAAAACAGCCAATTGGAATGTAAAAACTTAAAATAGAAGGTCAACTGGAGCTTGAACAATTTAAGCTTGAAAAAGATTTGGAGAACCACAAAATGGAATTAAAGTAAAAGTCAGAAGAATATTCAAAAGATAATGAAGTATATATGGCAAAAATTAGGATGGAACAAGAAAGATTCTATCTGAGCCTGGAGCTACAGCCCAAAATCCCATCACCTGAAAATAAAGCCAATCAAAAATAAGAGTTAGAATATATTCATCACACCTTAGCCAATGTCAATTGTTTTATAGATTCTTCACTATTATCATATATTTTCAAAATAAATTTGCATTTAAATACTGAAAAAAGTTTGGAAAATGAATCCCATCTATTTTATTGAGCTCTTATTCAGCTCTATTCAGGTAAGTACTACATGCATTTTATCACTCATAAGATTAAAATATCAACAATGATTGTTCTTCTACCCATAAGCAAATTTTAAGAGTATGATTTCTAACCTAAAAACAATTCTTATTCATGTTTCACTTAGATATTTTGCTTCTTCATCAAAATCAAAAATAAAATAAGAATATCAGAGACTTAATGAAATTAAATTATTTTTGAAAGCTCTTGAAATTGGAAAACTATATAAGCTATTATCAAAATGGTAAAACACCAACTTCAAAACTATAGTTAACATATTTTTGATCCAGCTTAATCATAATTTGCTTGGCTTGTTCAAATTTATTATCTTGACCTCCTGCAGGTACATTTTATCAATAAATATGTATCTCCTCCCATTGATCAGCTAAGAATAACTTTGAATTTAATCAGTGCTAAATTATTTATTATTGAGAAAATCCAGTAAATAATAATTGCGACTTGTTACCTAATATGTTAGCTTTTCTAGGATGGTATCCATTTCATCAAGTTCCATAAGGACCCATAGAAGAAATATATTCTGGATTGTTTGTTTTCAATTTTATAATTTAGGCATTTCTTTTGAAATACAGAAGCACAAAATTATAATATCAAAAAAAATAACAGAAGTGAATGGTTCTGATAAAAAGCAGGACTTCTAAGTACAGTAGTAATTGATGTGTTATTCATTTTTTTTTGATCAATTTTGTTTTTGAAAAATATATTTGAAGTTGGTGATCTAAGATTATAAAAAAACAATGAAGTTTATTTTCAAGTTGATTTTCAGTAAACATTTAGTAAAATTTATCATAAACTTAAATTTCATAACCAAATAAACAACTCACAATTTTCAATTCAATGACCTATGACATAAGACAAAAATATTTGGGTTATGGATTGAGTAGCTTGACCATCCCCACTAGGAGTAATTACAAGTGAAGGATCTATATATATCCAAGAAGGTATAAAAATTGAGTTATTTAATAAAAGGTAGAAATGTTTTCAAGTTTTGATCTTTATAAAAGAATATGATAAATGAAAAAACACACCTTAAGGTTCAGACTAATACCCTCTTTTGGATTCAAGACTAAAATATATTCTATAAATAAGGAGAGCTTGGTACAAATAGCTTTTAGCTTAGCTCTCTCCAATTAAAATTAGCTATGAGGAGGAATTTTGTTTGAAAGTATGATATTTTATTTTGAATTAAATTCAAATAGCTTCTGTATGTCCCTGGGATCCTTCAAAAATGAAGAGTTGCCTGTAACCAAGTAATCAGGAACTCACTTGGACAGCTCCAAAAAAATTGAAGAAATAAGAATAAGGAGTGTTTTTATTTGATGGAGTAAGATTTAAAAAAAGTTATATTCAGAAAATAAGAGACAAATGGAAAAGAGCAAGTAAAAATAGATAATTGATAACTTTTTCAACATTTCAGGAGGAATAAACAGGCAAAGGAATTGGTAAAAATTACTAAATGAGATCTCTCATCAATCAATATGAATATGAAATAATATTGATGATGAAATTAATTTGGATCAATTAATTGAATAAGGTAAAAATCCTCCAGGATTGAAAGACAGACTGATATATGTGAGAAAGCTGAGGATTTATTCACTTTGTACTGATAAGAATCCAGTAAGAGTCCATGAGAATATACAGAACCGCATCAAAAGATGGCAGGGTCTATCTATTTTTCCAGTTTATTGATAAAATATATAGAATATTGGACAATTAATCTTATAATTAAATAGATCACAAATTAATAATCTCATGATTTCTACTCTTATTTTGAAAGAAGAACCACTCAAAAATATAAAAAATGATTATACTTATCAATTATTGATAATTTAAATATTATGAAATGATTTTATCAGATTAAAGTTGTAATATTTAGATATACTTATTTAAAATAATAGATATTTAAAAATATTTATTATTATTAGTTAAAATTAGCTCTTATTACCAATAGAAAGATAATACTGGTAAAATAATTCTAATGAAAATAATCTCATGCTTAAATATGGTGCATATTTTGAAAAATCTAAGAAATTTATATCAATATCAAATAAAGTACCTACTTTTTTATGAAAAATCATTTATAATAGAGACAATACTCAGAAAATAGTATTTTTAATTAAGCTATAAGTGAAAAAATCAGATATATAAAGAAAATGGAGTTATTCAGAGGGAAGTAAAATTCAACAAAAAAATGACGAATATTAATTTAAGATTATTGGTTTTTGTTTTAATTAAAATTCAAAGTGTTTTTTTAATTATAAATCAGGTATAAAAACAATTTATTTATAGATTTATCATGAATATCCGCTTTGATGAATTTCAATGTGAATGTCAGGAGAACTCCATATAGAGACAAGGTGTATAGTGAATAATAACGCAATTTGCTATAAATTTATAGTGATTTTGAGTGCTAGTGAAAGCCCTGGGTGCATTAATTATTCATTAAATAGCTGTAATAAGTACTACAATAATGAAGACTATTATTATACCTGATTTTTTTCCAATATTAAATTTTTTTTGTAGCAATTTTACTATGTATAAGCTCAACAGAAGTATGGTAATTCTTGTTGGGGGCAGAAAAAGGTCATTTTTATCCTGGAGAAGGTATGGAGGGTCAACTTCTCCTTATAGTATAGAAGGATTGAGGATTGTCCACTCCAGAGGATGGGCTTGTTGTTTCAACATCCCAGTATATTCTGTAATAGGTTTAGATGTGGTTTTGAAGCCAAATCTAGTAACTTATTCCCAATACAGGGTGAAAGGTTTCATCAAAGTACCTGACAGAGGTGTTCTTACAGGTAAGATTCACATAAAGCTGTAAATAATTCATCTGGGGACCCCATTTTACTCATGATATGAAGTATTGAAGTAAGAACAAGATTTTCTGTGGCTTTGACATCTTTAATTCAATAGTATGGGACATTAACTCACAGTATTGGGAGTTTTCCAATATGGTGATATTTTAACCTTAAAGCCACTATAGCATAGTCAGTTTTGACAATAGAGAGCTCAAAGGTAGATAATTCTTCAGCCCTTGATGAGCTCCGCAGAGTAGCCACTCATTAAGTATAAAAAAGGTATACAGGTTTTAAATACCATTATTGGATTCTGAATTTTGATGAATCTTGTATTGAGTTATTATCCTTCATGAATTTTGTTCTCAAAGTGATACGGGGTTATTGAATGTACCATTAGAAGGATAAAATTTCCCTCTCTTTAAAAAACATCACTTTAGGTATACTACACTAAAACTGTGGAAGCTGTATGATTGGTGAGTATACTTTTCATCCTCATTTGGAATATAGTTGGCTCCAATTCTGTAATATTGATACCAGTTAGACCTGGCTGGTACCATTGGATAGTAGTAATTGAGGGCTTGGAATGAACCCCCATTTGGTGGGTTTATACATATTTCTATAGATAATAGATGAGAGGTGAAAATTAAGGCTTATGATAAGTTCTGGTTTTGACCTCCAGTTACTTTGTTATCATTTGTCCTACAGTTATGGGAGCTGTGTAATAGGAATGAGGTGTATTTCCTCTCCCTTGTGGATCCCAACATAATATATTTTGGATCAGGTCACTATTTTGTGGGAATCTTGCTTTACCATTGGCTTATGGTATTTTGTTGTATTTCTTGTGCTCTGGGGTTGAATCACAGGCTGACATACCCTCCAGCTAAAAAATGTTCATAATTGATGAGACTTTTCAGACCTCTTGAATTCTTTGAATATTCACAGCTGAAGGTTCTAATCTGGTATTTAATCTTCTGAAAATTATCTATCTTTATGAGATGTTGGGTTCTTGAACCTGACAAGGTACTTTTTATGTTTCTTAGAATGCAGTCTAATTTTCCTGGAATTAACAATACTTTTAAATAATACAGAGGAGTCCTCATCTTCCACTATGTCCTACAGGGTCTGAGAAATATTCCTGGCAGGGAAGTTTTCCTCTCAAGTTTTGTAAGATGTGTCTATGAAACTGTTTACAATACTACTATTGATCAAGAGTACTGTTACTCTTCTTATGAAATATAGTAAATAAATTTATTATAACCACAATTAAATAATTTATTAATTAAGTATTTCTTTTACTTGTTATATAATATTAGTGATTATAACAGTAAGCAGTAATTGTCTACAAGAATCAATTACAAGAAGTATTTAATCATAAAAATTCTTTATTAAAATAATAAAATTAATTTAATATATAATTATAAGGATAATTCCTGAATGAAAAATATTACTAGAGAAAAAATTCAAGAAGTAATAAAACCACTCACTAATACTCCAATAAAAACTTGAAAAGAATTGAGAGAGATATTTCATGGATAAATTGTAGATTTAATGGATAAAATTGCTTTATAACAATAATACAACAATATGATAGCCAATAAATATTGGAAATAGTATATTTCTATTATTTAATGTCTTTCTTATTGATTTGGAAATATTGACAACACATAAGAAAAGATTTAAGTAATACTTACTTGTTGGTACTAAAGGTATGATTAAATAATAAGATGATCTACAAAAAATAGCAAGAGGATGCCTCTTTTAAGCCAAAAACATCTCACAGAGGAGTTACATGGAGAAAACTGAAAAAACCAGTGAGTGAGAAAATAATTATCCTTTTTGGATCATTTATTGCATCATCTGTTCTCACATAATATTATCATAATTGTTTAATTAAGTAATTTATGGTTAAGGGTAAAAGGAGTAAAGACTTTAAATCTTCTTTTGTTTCAAAATAGAAATTAATTTCTAAAAGTTATCAATGTTATTGGAAATTTCATCACAGGTTGTATTTTCTGTGGATTCTTGAAGATTCAGTGTTTCACATGGAATTACCAAAAAGAACTGTAAGTAAAACTTTTAATTGCAACTATGAAGACATTATTAACCATGATTTCTTTATGGATTACACCATTATCCATTGTTACTTAAAGTTTCAGAAATATTCATTAAGAGTTGTATTTTTAATAAATTTTTGTAGTTTTTACCTTATTTCTAGGTATAATTGCAAATAGCACAGTATAGCTTGTTGTCATGAGGTAAATGAATGGATACTATTCCCAAAAAGGCTTAAATTACTCTTTTAAGGCTTATCCATGGAAAATAAGTAAGAATTGATGTGGTTATAGGAGTCATAGTTGCTTTTTACCTCCTTGTAATGTCAAAATAGCAGCTTATTTGTGATTTTCTTATGATTTCATGGGACTTTAACTCGGTAATCAAGTTCCAAAAAGATTTCAGTATACTAATTGGGCCATGGTCAGCCATGGAACCAAGATTTAGATCTTTCCATGCCTCAGAGGCCTCAGAAGCTGGGTACTCTGGCTCTATTTGATGTCTTTTAACCCCTTAGCTATTTTCATGTCAAAAATAGTAATTCAGGCTTAAATGCTGATATCCACTATGGGTCTACCAAAACTGTATGTAATAAGAATATATTTTCAAGTGCCAAAAACACACACAATACTAATATCAGTGTATATGTAACATGGAATTTCTCACATTTCCATTATTTTGGTGTGAAATTGATAAAAACAAAATTTTTCACAATTCTTATATGTGGTGCTGAAGTATTTTTCAGATAACCATCTCATAAAGTGAATTTAAGCTCATTCACTCTATGGAGCTAACCTAGGTGAAGGCTTTTGTAGAATCCAAATCTGGCCTTAAATCCATGGATTTACTTACTCACAAAAACATTATTCATCTTTTCTTAATTCAAAAATGGGGAATTTTGGATATATGAATGACTTATGAGTTATTCATAGTTTAATAGTTAATTTTATATTCATTTTGGCCTATTTGGGTATGTAAAATATACCTCAAGGCTCACATGTTTGGTGGTAGGGATTAACTAGTACTATGGGAAATACTATATGCTTACTAGAGAAATGCCCTGTAAGTCTGACTTATACTTTATTATTCCCTATTGATCTGGTGATAGTAAAAGGTCTCATAGCTGAGTCTCCAATTTTTGTTTGCTCTTTGAGGTGGAGACCAGTACTTGGTCACCTTCTTAGAATTCAGGTTCTTATGAATCTTGTTATATTGTTGCTTATTAAACTCCTTTTCCTCAGCTATGAACCTTTCTTTTGTTTCACAAGAATTCTTAAAATTTTCATGAAATTTCTTGGCGGTTGGGTGAATGGTCAGAAAATTCCTCTTCAAGTAATACACCCTTTTCCAATTAGAGATGGTGATTTCCATGTAGGGGACTGCTGGCTAATGTTGCAGGCCAACTGTATGTCTGGTGAAAGTGTAACTAAATAATAGGTATAGCTACTTTCAGTTAGGCGATCTGTCTGTTGATGGGAAGCTTCAGAGAATTAAAGTTTATTCCTACAAATATCCCAGAGATTTGTCCAAATTTCTGATGTGAATTTAGGGTCTCTGTCACTGATTATGATCTTTGGTACTTCACATGTTTATCTAATGTTATTAAAAAATAAAAATGCTGTGTCCATAGCTGTATCTTCTTTGTGGAATGGTCAGTGTGGTATACGATGACAGTTCAGATGAATAAAACTTTTTATTTTTATGGTAATTATTTATATGAAAGAGGATACCAATAGTATGAAATCACCTTTGAGGGAAAATAACAGTAAAATAAACATGGAATAACACAAAATGATACAGTCATTAAGGAAAATTGACCACAGGTGCTCTTCCAGTGTCACCCCACTGCACTATCCAGCACATAATTGTGATGGACAGTACCCAAATCAAAGACATTTTTCAATTTTCTTTGTAAATAAGTTTTTAATATAATTTTTTTAATATGCTTAAATATAAGCAATTGGGTGATTAATATAATCAGAGTCACAATGAGGATTCCAATTAATAAAGAACAGAGTTGCAGGCATCATAGGGGACATAGAAAATTCAAGGTGTGGAACAAAACACTTTTGAAGTATCAATTTTGGGAAATTTCATGTATTTTTGCTGTTATGAACCACCCAAAGAGGGGATAAGCACCATTGAGTTCCTTTAGATAATTAAATGATTAATTTTTGAAGACTGAAATAGTTTATTGTTGAATTGGAAAGGCCATATTACATCAACTTTTCTGTTAATATAACCCCCAAATTTCTCATTGAAGCTGAAAAAATGAAGAGTGGGACTGGATGTTGGAAGGGATATGTGTTAGGAATTTTCAGGAAGAATACAGGTGATAAAGGCCAACAAGGAATACAGGTAATCAGTCCTATGTGAATTTTCATAAAAAGGTGAAACCTCACCCACAAGTCAGCCTTCAAAGGCCCAAAAAACTATAATACACTAAAATCAACTGACAGATTAGTAATCAATTGAGTAATACATGGAAATAAGGGTTCCAGGGCCAGAAATGTAGGTTTGACTGTATTTCACAGCCACATGTCACAAATGCGTCATGTGAATAGTTTGCACAGCTTTGCACAGCCACCAGAGGCTGAAAATTTCTAAGTCCCCTCTTTTTTGCACTCCTATGGAGGGCCCCACGGCTATAAATAGAGGCCCTCTCTCCCACTTTTTCCCTCTTCCACATCTAGAAATTGTAAATTGAATTTATTTTTTCTGATTGCTCTTCTAGGAGGTATACTACAAATGTTTGATAAATTAAGCCTAGTAACTGAGGTTCATTGTTGACATAGATCAAGAGAACCAATAGTGTGAAAAGACTTTAATTCATCCCTTACTAGCAGGTAGACTAGTGCCTTATTTAATTAGGATCTTAAAGCTTGAAGCTCATGAGCAAGGCATCTCTGGAGTTTAGTGTTTAAATCCTTAAAAGTAATTTTTAGAGAGTTTTAAAATAAAACCATCAAACCAAAGTAATTTTGTAGGCTTTAAAATAAATCCTAACCATTATAATTAGTTTTGGGCTAGTTCTTGTTGTAAACTTCCTCTAAGAGAGTAATTTCACTTGTTTTAAAACAAAACCTGCACAACCAAAGTAATTTTACTAATTTTAAAATAAAAGTGGATTTGTATTTATTGGGTAATAACTAATAAATTATCATCAAGGAACAAAATCAGATTTAAATACTTTCGTGTTTAGTTAAAATTAATATTGAACCTATAGCAATTAGCTAGTCTTATTATCAAAAAAAAACCAGAAGAGATTATATAATCTATTATTAAATCACAACACCAAAAATAACATTAAACTACCCATATTATACTATATTATTAACAATTATTAGAGTATTATCCCATCCATAACATCAAAAGGGCTTGAAATATATTTTTATCCTTTTAAAGTTTATTATTTCAGTGAATTGAAGATTGCTGTTATCTTAGCTATTAGTTTCTATATTTATCCAAGAATTATCAAGAAAAGAATATTTTGTGGTTTTGTATTAGAAGATAGTGTTTCCTGTTATTTTCTATTTATTTTAGTCATTATATTATTTTATATATTTTTGTACTATCATCTGGTGGAATCCACTCAGCCTGCTGAAAGTTTTAAAAAGAATTTATTTGTTAAGGTTTTAAATAACCATTTTTTTGAGTAGAGCAAAGTCTGATTAGAGATTGTTGAGTCTAATATTTTCTGATCAAGCCACTATCAATAATAAAATTGATTTGGTGAGCTCAGTAAAGATAACTTAGCATATTACGAAGGGCAGTCTAGATTATTCTAGCACACGAGCAGAGCAAGGGTTACAAGTCTCAAACAGAAATTCAGAACTGTTTTCTTGTAATTTCCCCTTCCAGGTACTGCCTCATTTTATCCCACATGCAGAGGAGTTCCCACATCAGCATCTGACACGTTTGCTAAACCTGTCTGCTATGACCAGGCAAGACTTGTAGTTTTCTTTGCCTCCTGGAGCTATTACAGCTACTCAGTCCATTTTAATTATCTCCTGTGGGTGTTTGGGTTCCTCTATGTTTTGGCATAGTCCATAATTATTCCATTTTTTCTATTTGCCTTCTGGAATGTGTCACAAGTGCTTATGTATTCACTCAACTATTGTTCCCATTGAGGCCACCAAGATCTGTTTGCTACCCTTTCCTTTGTTATGTATTCATCCATGTGTTCCAGAAGGGGAACTCATGGAATTCTTAAACAATAAGTGTGATGTATTCCCTGTAAATACTTATGAGGTCACTAGCGTGATTTTTTATTTGGTGTAGGAGGCCATTAATGAGGAAAAACCTGTTGTCATCATAGCAACTCAGATAAGGTTCTTCCAGCTGGGACTTCAGCTCTGAGATCCTATATTTCTGTTGTAAGAGTTACATTAATTTGCTACAATGTTTGTGTTTGGAATATGAATTGTGCACCATATTAAAGAATTTAGTGTGAAGTTCTGAGGAACGTATTCTTAATATAGATTTCTCTTCCACCAACTGGGTACTCTGATTAGAGACTTGAATCTCACCATCTGGTACCCACTCTGGGGATTTGAAGCTTATTTAATTGTCTACTGCCATGCAGTGAATGGGTATCCCAGCTGCAGCTTCCATTTCATAGGCTGGTTTTCTTTTAACATTGTCCAATGGCCATCTGAATTGGTAATTTTTTTCTCTTACTTAAATATCATTTTCATATTCCCTCTTTACTATGGGATGGCTATTTTCCCTCTCAACATGTGTCTGCTAATTGTATTAATGTTTATTGGAGACTTCAGGGCTTTGAAGTATGTATAAACTTCAAACACTGACCCTTCTAAATATTAATGAAGATTTTCCAGTCCCATACCAGAAATAAGAATTCTGTCTGTCTTTCCCCATATCTGGCTTGTGAATCTCCTTTCTTCCTAGAAATATAAAATATCACTCCTTCCCTGGGTTCACCATTTAATATTTGTATTTTGTACAGGGGTGGTTCTAGGCATTGACTAAATGCTGCTTCTATGTCCAACTTAAATGTAATTTAAAAAAATGGTAACATTAGGAGTGGCTCATCTGTGAGTTTATATTTAATTCTTTCAAATGCATACCTTATTTCTTTGGTTATTTCAAAAACTACATGCTTTAAGAATAATTTGGAAAGGATACAAGCTGTATGTAAAAATCTCTTGATGTGATTCTTGTAAAATCTTGAAAGATATAAGAGATATTTCATTTCTTTACTCTTTCTTGGCATGGGTTTCAACGTACATCCGCTGCTTTGTTTTTTATATGACTACGATTGAGCCTGAGAGTTCATGTTCAAGTTTTAATAGCTCTTGTTTTCCAAACTTACACTTATTAAGTGTTACCTTCATCTTTATTGGGGAACACCTAATCAAGACTCTGTCCATGTATTTAACATTCTCTTCCAATGATTCTGAGTATATGTTAATTTAATTTATGTTACTAACCTCCATATTTCCAATATTTATTCATGAGATATTGTATCCATCATCCTCTGAAAATGTTTTTGTGAATTATAAATGAAAAAATGGAATCCTGCTTTATTCATACATCTCAATATGGAATATAATTCTGAGTAGTTGAACGCAGTTTGGTTTAACTCCATTCTGGTAGAAGCTTTTAATAAGATCCATCTTGGTGATGAATTTAGATTTTGTCAGCTTGGAAAAAGTGTGTGGTATCCTGGGTATGGGATATCTGTCTGCTTCAGTTTAGGTAAGTGCTATGAAATCTCCACATAATTTAGAATTTCAATAATTAAAAGTTAATAGGACAGGTGTGTTGACTTCAACAATTTCATTATATCCCATTTTGTTGATAAAATTAATACCCAGTATCTCATTGATATGTTTTTAAATTCTTTCTCCATTTCCAGGGTAGCTGGGTATGGTGATCTTCGCATAATAGGTGGGAAAGGCCTTTCAACATATAGATACAGCTCTATATCATGGCCCTTAATTTTAACTAAGGGTTCTTCCAATACAGAAAATGCTGGTATATACTTTCTCAGAACTTTAAGTAAAATCAGTTTTTGTTTACTGGTGAGGATAGACCTAATTTTCCCCTTTTTGTATTCATTCAGTAGATTTTTCAGAGGGTCTAGATTGAAGATTAGGTATGCATTCAGGGGAAGAATTTTATCCTTTCTAGTAAATATTCTAGTATTCCTGTTTTTACTATTATCAATTTCTATACCATACATTCTTTAGTAGTCTGTTCCCAGTAGAAGCCCTTGGATGTGGGAATTCTCAAGAGCTCAAAACTCTGCATTGAGTCTTATTTTCCCCCTTTTATGGGGTATTATTACCTCTTTGATAAAAGTCCCTATTGAGTTCATCTTACCTGATGCAGTCTTTTAATATCTTGATTTGGTGGGTAAGATCCTATCTTTGAAGTTGGGAAGATGGTTTTATAAGTAATTATTGGCCACTATTGATAAGTGTTACCCACTATCAGCAATGAATGGATGTTGAAAATTTTAAATACACACTGTGATCTTGGTGGCTGTGCCATGGATATGAGCCATGAATTTTTGAGTTGTCACTAGAAATGTCTGTACATCTTGATTGTGCTTGCAAAGGCTCTTGGGAATGGCCCTCTCTAGTAGACCTGCTTCTAAATTTATATACTCAATTTCCATGTGGGTTTCTTCTTGGGACTCCACAAGAAACTCCCCAATTTATTCATGTTCATTCTTGGAGTCTTCCCTGATTGAATTCCACATACTATCATATTAAGAGTCCTCTGTTTGAAGCTCTTCCCACAGAATGTTTTCAAGAGCATAGATTGTTTTCTTGGGCTTGGGACACTTTGTAAAATAGCATTGTGGAGAACCACAATTTTGACATGTATTCTTCTTCTTGGGAGTTTCTGAGATCTTTTCCTTTGGCTTTTACTTATATTCAGGTTTTAAATATTGCTTTTCTGCTGAAGATAATACCCTGTAAGAGGAGTGTTTCCCAATTTTTCCCTTTTAATCACAACTTGTAATATGTTGTAAATATCATCAGGAGTACAGTACTTGTTTTATCTGAACTGGAATTAATGTGGTAGTTCTCCTGCTAGATTTTTCAGGAGTTTATGATTTCTCATCTGAGCGTTCATGTGAGGGTCAATGGCTTTAAGTATTTTAGACTTTTTGAGGCATCATCCATATGGGTCTTTTTCAACTTTATGCTTTTCATTCAAACGTGAAATGATATTTATCCATATCCATTTACTATTACTGTAATTCTGGATTATCTGAATCCTCCACCATGGATTTCAGTGACTTCAGTGTACCATACAATAGGATGGACTATGAGTTAGGTGCTCAATATACCTGTTCCCAGTATTCTGGTATACTTGGTTAATAAATGAAGAGTCCATCAATATAAGCAATGAAATTAATACAATCATATTCCCTACACCAGAGAATTTCTCACAGGGGCTCTTGGGAATAACAAGAGTGGCCTGGTACTCAGGAATCAAAAAATCACTTGGTGGGCTCCAAAACAAGAAATAAATATTTGAATAATATAATTTTTTAAAGAGGAAGAACAGAAAGTAAAAATATGAGAATATAAAAGAGATAAGCAAACGGCAAAACAGCCTACGAAATTAATCCTCAATACACTGTTTCAACCTTCCAAAAAGAACAATGGAATTAGTAAAGGATATCACCACAAATTTCCACTAAAAGGTGAAGAACAAGTTGAAAATGACTGACTTATTAATATCAGTCTTTGATTTCAAAAAATTAAAAGAAAAGATTAATAAAAATAAATCCAATACATAAATTAACCAGAGAAAAGTCCTCAGGGATTGGAAAAGTGGCCAACTGTATTTAATTTTTTTGCAAAAATGAAAGTTGGAAATCTTGAGAAAGAAAGCTGGGTGTATGAATTCCTATGGTGTATGGGGGAGGTTACCCAATTGGGACAATGTCATAAAGGTTGCCTTAGTACAGCCTGTATGGATCAATTGAGTTGTACAAGGAGTACTGGAGCTCTTGATATCTTGAGAACTGATTTGAGACATAACAACCTCTTTAAAATTTCTTAAAGAATTCTTTGACAGTATTCCCTTTGAGGAATACTGCTGGGGTTGAAATGAAAAATACCTGAAGGGACAGGTAATTTGTGTCCTCAAATGGTCCTCGAAGTGTCTCCATGAATCACAAGCTTGAGTCCTTGTAAATTTTAATTTGAAATGGATTTTGTGGACTTTTTAATTCACTTTTAGATTGAAGAAGTAAGTCTTCAAAATTTCACCATTGAATTTCTGAGGAAAAATGGTTCATAATGGTTTATGATACCATATATTCCCCATTTGTGGTTCTTAAAGTTGTGGAGAAGGTTTTCCCTTGCCCTGAGGGAGAAAACCTCTGAAGGTGGCTACCAGAGGCCATTGATTGAGTATTGAGGATCAATAGCAAAAATGAAAGTTTTCAAGATGTTGGGTTATCTTGGCCCCTAGGGGCTGATAGGTCAAAATGTGGTTTGGGGCCAGAGGTATGGCACAATTGTAATTGGAACAAAAGGGGCCTAGGAAGTATACAGACTATAGGGGGAAAGCCTCCTCACAAAAGGGGGAAGGCCAGAAGGCCTGGAGTTAGTTGAAGGGACCATGGGCCCCTGGAAAGCTGAGAGGACCCCCCAGGTGCAATTTCAGTGGGATGGCATGGGGGGGAGAGGTGATTAAATTGGCCCAAAGGACTTATAATAAGGGATGGCCTGTGTGCCATAAATGGAAAGGGGTAGTGGGTGTGGCTTAGAGGCCACTAAAACCATAAGGGGGCCAATTGGCCATAAATAATTAAGGCAAAGAATTGCCATAAACACCCAATGGGGGGATTTTCCATGGCTGTGACAGTAACCCCCAACTTGAATGATGAGCTCCTGAGAACAATGACAAGTTAAAATGCCTTTTGAGGCTGGTGGAGATGGATTGATGTGGGGTTCCAGAGGTGTTGAAATTTGAAACATAAAATTAAAACTGATAATGAGGTTGGCATATGACATGAGGATGTTTTTGCCTTCTTTTGACATTTGGCTTTGGCATAAAATCTTTTGTTATTTTTATGAAAGTAAAAGGAATTTTTTGAATAAGTATAGTGAGGATAAAATGAAAGGAAAAGAAAATAGTTTTTGAAGAGGTTTTCAATCTTAATCACAGAGTTAAATGCTGAAATTCTTTGGGCCGAGGACCCAGAAGAAGAAATGATGCCAGGTGCTCATAGATTGACCAAGGTGATATTTTGACAGATTGTAGAAACCTCAGGGAAGTTACAAATCCTTCCAGTTCTAGAAATTCAAAACAAAAGAAATAAGGATTTCCTTTAAGTAAAGAAATCTTGGGGTTTAAATTTGAGACAATTTTTGTCAGCCTGTGACTCAAAACCAGAGCACAAGCATGACAGCCAAATACCATAAACCAATGGTAAAGCCAAGATACCACCAAAACATGGAAATGAGACAAATTAGCTCAAAAGAAAGAGGAAACTCACCTCTTTCTAAATATACAAGTCCCATAATCATAGGAAAAAGAATAACAAAGTTATCTCTGCTCAAAGTTGTTACTGGGCATAAACCTTAATTTTCACATCTCATCTGAAATACAGAGTAAGAGACTTAACCCCGTCAAATGGGTATTCAAATTGAAGCTCTAAGTCAGGGATATCCAATGGTACCAGCCAAACTGAGCTAGTACCAGTATTACAGAGGTTATGGCCAAATTCAGGCCAAATAAGGGTGAATAATATATTCACATCTCATCTAACGTCTACAGTTTTAGTGTGAGATACCTAAAGTGGGGTCTTTTTGGAAGGAGAACAATCAGGGCTATCTGATGGTGCCATTTATTTCCCTATATCTTATATAGAACAAAAGGTATAAGGCAAACAAGCCCAATACAGCTTTTTTGCCTAAAACATGCATATGTACAAAATTCTTGTACATGGCATAACCTTTCCATATTTAATGATAGCCATATCAAATGAGGTACCATTGTGTAGAACACATACAGGGATACAAAATGAGCTAGTTTTGAGGTTGATATCTCAAACACTGACAGTTTTATGGCTGTTTCAAGGTCAAAATCCCTCAGTTTGGCCAATACAGCCTTACCATGGGATAATATCCCATAACTATTATTATGAGGTGTCAAATAGACAAAGAAGCTTGTTTTTACTTCAATAACTCATAGTTAATTCAATACTGGGGTCCCAAAAGGTTCTGTACAGCATTCTACACATCATACACATCAGAATCAGGCTATGTGGTCCCCAGATGAAAGCTTTCACCCTTTATTGGTAAAAAATGCTATACAGGCCTTTTGCAAACCACAAGCCTGTCCTTGAGAGTTATACCTCTTCACTTCCTCTATGTGAAAAGGTCTAGCAGCATTTTCACTCCATTTCAGGATAAAAGGAGGCCTTTTCACTGCCAGAAATGGAATCCCCATCCTGCTCTTAAATTACTACATAGTACAACTGTCAAAAACAGTTATACTATAGTAAAATAACCAGTTTATAGTTTAAAATTAAGTATTGTAGCTCTTATTATAGTAATCCAACTGGTAAGACTGCACCCAGGGCTTTCAGCAGCACTCACCACCACTATATCATTATAGTAAAGCCCTTATTATCTTCTTTTAAACCTTTATTACAATCAACAAATATTTCTTTTACCACTTTTACCATGTCACAGCCATAGTTAAAGCCTGTAAATAAAATTATAAACCTTTATCATAGACCCAGCCATTGAATACCTCATAGTTTGGTCAATACTGGGGTCCTCTACAGGTTCTGTACAAAACTCTACGCGTAATACATGCCAGAAGAGGGCTATTTGATCTGTAAGGTGTGGATATGAAGCTTTGATTAAAATAAAGTACTGTTCCTGTAATCAAAATTTGTATAAGGTAAAATTGGATTGAAAATAGTAAGAGATAGTATTTTTAAGAGAAAACACACCAAATTTATTGTTTTTAACTTTATAAGTAGAGAAAAATAATATTATAAAGATTTATTGTTTTACCAAGAATACTCTCCAAGAGATATTTAAGGCTACAAAAGAAATTTCTTCAAGAGCAATTTCAATTGGAATTAATTCAGAAAAGAGCTGCAAGCAATTAATCAAAGAACAAAGTCTTTCAAAAGGTATTTAAAGAGAAATCATGCCCAAAAGTGACCAGAGTGAATTTAGAAACAAAGTGAAAAAGCTAACAGTGATGAAAGATGCTTTAATTCACTTATGGGGTGGTTCAAGGGGTAAGAATGATTATAAGAGTCACAAAAAATGATTATAATGATTTCTCACGTGGTTAAAAGGTTCAAAATGATTCAAAAAGGTGGTTGGAATCTATTATTGATTGATTTAACAGTGTTTAAAATAATTATAAAAGGAAAAGATTCTAACATGAAGAGAAAAGTGGGGCAAAGAAGACATTCTTTTAAAGCCATCAATTTTCTTACTCCAAAAGTAAAATTTACTCTTTTCAGTCGTGCAAAACACTCTGAAAACAGAAAAGACAATTATGGCATCATTGAACCCTGGTTTAGACCAAAAAAGGGCTGGTTTTAGCCATTTTAGACCCTTAAATCAACCATTACTATAGTAATACCTGTTCTAGAGCCTTCAAGGCACGTCAGAATGTGTGTAAGAGACATAGAAACCAGTTAGAACTGTTTTTACTAAGATTGTTTTAGCTTAAGGGTAGTTTTACCCTCTTGGAAACAGTTAAAACTGCCCTGGTTGGTATTAAAGCCTCATCATCAATTGAGTCACAGACCCTGTGACTCAATTCCAGGCCAAAATTGATGAACAATTGCATGGATTTTGACATCTCACGCCTGTCAGAAAGGACTTTGGGGGTCTGGCTCCCCCTTAGAGCTAGAGTTCCTTTTCCACCCCAATTTTAATCTTTCCAATTTATTTTTTCCTTTAATTCCTCATCATGTATTATACTTGTAATTCACATATGTAATTCAATTTAACTGTACAGTACAATACAGTAATAATTGATACCTCATATGTAAATCAAAGTTCACTTATGTAATACACGCGCACATTTTGACATTTCAATTGAATTCAATTGAAAATACTTTAATTCCTCATAACTTCTAAAATATACACAACACCTCAATTTTAACACAAATTTTGGTGATTAACACTACATGTGATTTCAATTAAAGTTTTGAGGATTTTCAATTTTCATACAGAAAATACTAAACACTTAATTTAAGCTTATTTAGAGTTGTGTTACAAAATTTTCACTCAGAGGTGACCCCACCTGATTTTTGATGAGGAATCCAATGGTGTATACACTTGAAATTTACACATACAATTCAATTGAGTTTTACAGTACACAACTGTAATAATTGATACCTCTTGTGTAAGCTACAAGTCACTTACGTAATACATGCACACATTTTGACATTTCAATTGAAAATACTTCAATTCCTCATAGCTTATAAACTGCACACCACACCTCAATTTCAACACAAAAATTCATGGTTAACACCACATGTGTTGTGAATTAAATCAAAGGTTTGAGGATCTCCAATTTTTGTACAGAAAACATTAAAAGCTTAGTTTAAGCTTATTTAGAGTTGAGTTGCAGGAATTTCACCCAGAGGTGAAACTGCCTTATTTTTTATGAGGAATCCAATGGTGAAATCATTTTCATAAGTTCATTTTAGAATAAAAAGCTATAATAATTTTTATTTAAATGTTTTCCAAAAATATTTTTGTGGAAAATTTATTTTTTCTTGATTTTTTAAAGTAAAAATGTGTCTTCATTATTTCAAATTTCAATGGAATTTTAATTTTAAATTATAATTAAAATTTCAATTTTGTGTATAACCTTTATAGGGTGTTGGTAAACCCACATAAGCTTTTAGTAAAAACATGTAAGCCCCTATGTGGTTTTACTAAAATTGTTAAGGCCACAAATGACATTAAAAATGCCATTTATGGAATTGGTAAGGCTATAAATGACATTAACATTGCCACAAATGGAATTTTCAAGGCCATTTATATCCTTAAAAATTGCATAAATGGCATTGTTAATGTCATTTGTGGCCTTAACAATTCCATCAATGGCATTGTTAATGTCATTTGTGGCCTTGACAATGCCATAAATGGCATTAATGGACTTAAAAATACCATAAATGGCATTAACAATGTCATTGATGGAATTAACAATTCCATTTATTGCATTAGCAATGCCATTTATGTGAGCCTTAGAGGTAATTTCATATACCCAAAAGACCACAAATACAAAATTAACATATAAATATAAATAAAATAAATTTATTTATATTATTAAAATGAAAATTAAAATATAAATATAAAATTATATTCACAATTAAAAATTTAATTACATTAGATTTTGAAATTATAAAATTACATTTATACTTGAAAAAATTAAGTAAAAATGAATTTTTAACAAAATTATAAAAAAATAAATAAATTTGGAAAAAAGTTAAATAAAAATTATTATAACTTTTTATCCAATAAATAAACATATAAAAATTATTTCACCATTGGATTCCTCATCAAAAATCAGGTGGGGTCACCTCTGAGTGAAAATTTTGTAACACAACTCTAAATAAGCTTAAATTAAGTTTTTAGTATTTTCTGTATGAAAATTGAAAATCCTCAAAACGTTAATTGAATTCACATCAAATGTAGTGTTAATCACCAAAATTTGTGTTAAAATTGAGGTGTTGTGTATATTTTAGAAGTTATGAGGAACTAAAGTATTTTCAATTGAATTCAATTGAAATGTCAAAATGTGCACGTGTATTACATAAGTGAACTTTGATTTACATATGAGGTATCAATTATTACTGTATTTAACTGTACAACTCAATTGAATTACATTTGTGTATTTTAAGTATAATACATGATGAGGAATTAAAGGAAAAAGAAATTGGAAAGATTAAATTTAGGGGGGAAAAGGAACTCCAGCTCTAAGGGGGAGCTAGACCCCCAAACTCCTTGCTGACAGGCGTGTGGTGTCAAAATTAACGCAAAAGGTCATCAATTTTGGCCTGGAATTGAGTTACAGGGTCTGTGGACTCAATTGATGATGAGGTTTTGATACCAACTGGGGTAGTTTTAGCTGTTGCCAAGAGGGTAAAACTACCCTTAAGATAAAACAATCGTAGTAAAAACAGTTTTAACTGGTTTCTACGTCTCTTACACACATTCTGATGTGTTTTGAAGGCTCTAGACCATGTAGTGCTATAGTAATGGCTGATTTAAGGGTCTAAAATGGCTAAAAATGGTTTAAAGCAGCCCTTTTTTGGTCTAAACCAGGGTTCAATGATGCCATAATTGGCTTTTCTGATTTCAGACTGTTTTTCACGACTTACAAGAGTAAATTTCACTTTTGGAGTAAGCAAATTGATGGCTATAAAAGAATGTCTTCTTTGCCCCACTTTTCTCTTCATGTTAGAATCTTTTCCTTTTATAATTAGTTTAAACATTGTTAAACCAATCAATAAAAGATTCCAACCACCTTTCTTAAATCATTTTAAAACTTTTAACCACGTGAAAAAATAATTATAATCATTGTTTGTAACTCTTATAATCATTTTTACCCCTGAACCACCCCAAAAGTGAATTAAAGCATCTTTCATCACTGTAAACTTTGTCACTTTGTTTCCAAATTCAATCTGGTCACTTTTGGGTGTGTTTTCTCTTGAATATTCTTTTTGAAGACTTTGTTCCTTAATTAATTGCTTGCAGTTCTTTGCTCAATTAATTCCAATTGAAATTGCTCTTGAAGAAATTTCTTTTGTAGCCTTAAATATCTCTTGTAGAGTATTTTTGGATACATTTTTATTGTTGGTAAAACAATAAATCTTTATAAATATTATTGTTTTATACTAATAAAGCTATAAGCAATAAAATTGGCGTGCTTTCTCTTAAAAATAATATTTCTTACTATTTCTACTTGATTTTTACCTTATAAGAACTTTGAGGATAGGAAAAGTACTTGATTGTAATCAAAGTTTCATATCCACACCTTACATTTGGGGGCCCAGCAGTGATATTTTACCTGTGGCATATTTTTTTTACTCTTTTTAATCTTTTTTTCTTATATTGAAAAATTTAAAAACATATAAAAAATACTTATATATCAAAAAATCAATAAAAAAATAATTTTTTTAATATTATAAGTGAGGCTTATATTTTAAGGGTATTGGTAAAAACACGTAATTTTATGGTAAAAACACGTAAGAGTTGGTTTTTAAATGAAATATGGCTATTTATGGCATTTATGATGCCATTAATGCTATTTGTGGCATTAAAAATGCCATTTGTGGCATGAAAAATGGTATTTGTGGCATCAAAAAATCCATTTATGGCATTAACAGTGCCATTAATGGAATTATCAATGCAATATTTCTGATGCCATTAATGCCATTTATGGAATCAACAATGCCATAAATGGCATTAAAAGTGCCATAAATGACATTAACAGTGCCATAAATGGCATTAACAGTACCATTAATGGCATTATCAATGAAGTATTATTTATGCCATTAATGCCATTTATGGCATCAAAAATGCCAATTGTGGCATCAAAAATGCAACATTTCTGATGCCATTAATGCCACGTTAACAATGCCAGCAATGGCATTACTAATACCATTAATGGCATTACTAATACCATTAATGGCATTACTAATACCATGAATGGCATTATCAATGCAATAAATGGCATAATGCCATTCATGTAACACCATAAATGGCATTGTTAATTCCATTTATGTAATGCCACAAATGGAATTTTTGATTCCATAAATGGCATTTTTGATGCCATTTATGTTATAGTTAAGGCCATTAATTCCATTTTTAAGGCCAATGTTAAGGCCAATTTTAAGGCCATTTATGGCATTGTCAAGGCCATTAAATTCAATTTATGGCATTGCTGTAATGCCATTTATTCCAATTTTCTGGCCATAAATGGCATCTGTATGTCATTCTTGATGCCATATATGGCATTATTATGTCATTAGTGATGCCATATATGGCACTTTTGATGTGATAAATGGCACTGTTAATGCCAAAAATCAAATTTTAACTTCCAATCATCATAAATTTCATTTTGAATTCAATCTATGTCATAAATAGCATTTTCAATTTAATTACAAACATGAACAAAAACACATAAAAAACATGGACTTTTTGGGCCTACAAATGTTCTTGCAAAAAAAATACCAAAATGTTGGGCTTCTGGTTTATTATTCTCAACATTCTCACCCTCATTTTTAAAAAAAAATATTGAAATTCATAAGTGGGAACGTTTTTGATGAATTTTTTCCAAAAAATGGGCCATTTTACCAAATTGCCCAAAATAGAAAAATTGGGCAAAAAAATATTGAAAACAATTTGGGGACCTTCACATCCCATGTCGGAAAAAATATGGCAAGGAAAAATGTTGAAAGTTCTCAAAACTGAGCCTGAGGAATTTTTATAAAAAAATTAGGTCACTTACATGTTTTTACCATAAAATTACGTGTTTTGGCCATAATTTGGTAAAAACATGTAAGGGCTTACATGTTTTTACTAAAAGCTTACATGCTTTTACCAACACCCTAAAATTATATTCACAATGAAAAATTTAATTACAATTTAAAAAAAAAATTACATCAAATTTTGAAATTATAAGATTACATTTATACTTGAAAAAATTAAGTAAAAATGAATTTTTAACAAAATTGTGAAAAAATGAATGAATTTGGAAAAAAGTTAAATAAAAATTATTATAACTTTCTATCCAATAAAGAAACATATAAAAATTATTTCACCATTGGATTCCTCATCAAAAATCAGGTGGGGTCACCTCTGAGTGAAAATTTTGTAACACAACTCTAAATAAGCTTAAATTAAGTGTTTAGTATTTTCTGTATGAAAATTGAAAATCCTCAAAACTTTAATTGAAATCACATGTAGTGTTAATCACCAAAATTTGTGTTAAAATTGAGGTGTTGTGTATATTTTAGAAGTTATGAGGAATTAAAGTATTTTCAATTGAATTCAATTGAAATGTCAAAATGTGCGCGTGTATTACATAAGTGAACTTTGATTTACATATGAGGTATCAATTATTACTGTATTGAACTGTAAAACTCAATTGAATTACATATGTAAATTATAAGTATAATACATGATGAGGAATTAAAGGAAAAAGAAATTGGAAAGATTAAATTTGGGGGGGGGGGGAAAGGAACTCCAGCTCTAAGGGGGAGCTAGACCCCCAAAATCCTTGCTGACAGGCATGTGGTGTCAAAATTCACGCAAAATTTCATCACTTTTGGCCTGGAATTGAGTTACAGGGTCTGTGGACTCAATTGATGATGAGGTTTTGATACCAACTGGGGTAGTTTTAGCTGTTGCCAAGAGGGTAAAACTACCCTTAAGATAAAACAATCATATTAAAAACAGCTTTAACTGGCTTCTACGTCTGTTACACACATTCTGACGTGTTTTGAAGGCTCTAGACCATGTATTGCTATAGTAATGGCTGATTTAAGGGTCTAAAATGGCTAAAAATGGCTTAAACCAGCCCTTTTTTGGTCTAAACCAGGGTTCAATGATGTCATAATTGGATTTTCTGTTGTCAGACTGTCTTTCACGACTTACGAGAGTAAATTTTACTTTTGGAGTAAGAAAATTGATTGCTATAAAAGAATGTCTTCTTTGCCCCACTTTTCTCTTCATGTTAGAATCTTTTCCTTTTATAATTAGTTTAAACATTGTTAAACCAATCTATAAAAGATTCCAACCACCTTTCTTAAATCATTTTAAACCTTTTAAACACGTGAAAAAAACATTATAATCATTTTTACCCCTGAACCACCCCAAAAGTGAATTAAAGCATCTTTCATCACTGTAAACTTTGTCACTTTGTTTCCAAATTCAATATGGTCACTTTTGGGTGTGTTTTCTCTTTAATATTATTTTTAAAGACTTTGTTCTTTAATTAATTTCTTTTGTAGCCTTAAATATCTCTTGTAGAGTATTTTTGGATAAATTTTTATTGTTGGTAAAACAATAAATCTTCATAAATATTATTGTTTTATACTAATAAAGTTATAAGAAATAAAATTGGCGCGCTTTCTCTTAAAAATAATATTTCTTACTATTTTTAACTGATTTTTACTTTATACAAATTTTGAGGACAGGAAAAGTACTTGATTTTAATCAAAGTTTCATATACACACCTTACAATTCATAGAATTAATTTTCCCTTTATTTCATTGATAATGCCATTTATGGCTTTAATAATTCCCTCTATTTTATTGATAGTTCCCTCCGTTGCATTTATAGTTCCATTGATAGCTTTCAAAATGCCATAAATAGCCATATTTCATTTAAAAAACCCATATGTTTTTTTACCATACAATTATGTGTTTTTACTAAAAGCTTACATGGGTTTACCAACACCCATTTTATATTCATATTTTAATTTTTGTTTTTATAATACAAATAAATTTATTCATTTATAATTTTAACCTGGTTTGTTATTTGTGGTCTTTTGGCTATATAAAAATACCTCTAAGGCTCACACAAGGAGCTTTTTTATTATTCAATACCTCATAGTTGGGTCAATATGGGGTCCCCATACAGGTTATGTACAGTATTCTACCAGTGATACACATCAGAAGAGGGCTGTGTGCTCCCCAGATCAAAGTTTTGACTCTGTATTAGTGAGAAATGCCCAGATGGGGGTTCAAAACCACATCTGGTCCCAATACAGCTTTCAAATCCATGATAAGAGCCACAAGTTTGTCTTTTGAAGTAAAACATCCCGACTATTCCTATATGAACAGGTCTAGACAACCTTTCCACCCAGTTTCAGGCTAAAAAGCAACCTTTCTCTTCCCAAAAGGGGAATCCACATCCTAATACGGAATTTCTATGTAGTTGATCTGTTTACCAACAGTTATAATCTTGGGAAAAAAACAAGTATAACAAGAATCTTAGCTATTTTAGTCTATTATTAGAATGAATCAACTGGCAAATTTTCATCCAGGGCTTTCAAAGGTGCTCACCACCACTATTCTTTAACAGTAAAGCCCTCAATTTAATTATTTAACTATTCTTTACTATTATTATCTGTGTCACAGTCAGAGATAAAGTTGTAAATACCTCTATTATCATTCTATCATAGACTCAGCCTGACATCTTGGGGGCCTGGTCAGGTTTTTACATCATTTTTAACCTTTTTGGCATGGAAAGTGAGTTTTTTCCCTTTTACTTATATTTAAATTTCTTTATTATCATTCTTGAGAATTAAAATCATCTTAATAAAATATAACTATATATAAAATATCATATATTATTTTTTTCAGTGGTATACAATCATATACCATTGTTTTTTGATCTGTTTTATGAGGTGGTTAGCTATAATTTAGCTACCAAAGTCCTATTTTGGGGTGTTTCTTCATATACACAAATCAACCACTGTATTATTCTCTATCTTAAATAATACTTCTGTCCTGTAAATAACATTTTCAGAGACATGGTTGGACACATTGAGAATTTCAATTGTCCATTGAAGAATCACTTGTAAGAGTTTTTTTTAATTAGAAGATAATCTGATATATTTGGGATACAACAGTAGAACATGAATCCACAAAAAATTATTTTTGATTTTTGATTGATAATTTCAATTAAATATCATAATACAAGGGTACAATCCACCTACATATTGTACAGTGTTATACCATAACAGTTCAGCCGAATAAATGTTTTATTTTTATGGTAATTATTTCCATGAAGAAGCATACCAATAGTATGAAATCACCTTGAAGGGAAAATAACAGTAAGATAAGCATGGAAGAACAAAAATGATATATTCATTAAGGACAATTGGCCACAGGTTTGTTCTGCCAGTGTCACCCCACTGCACTATCCAACACATAATTTTGATGGAAAGTACCCAAATCAAGGACATTTTTCAATTTTCTCTGTAAATATTTATATATATATATATATATATATTTAATATGCTGAAATATAAGCAATTGGGTGACTATTATAATCAGAGTCACAATGAGAATGCCAATTAATAAAAGAGAAGAATTGTAGGCATCATAGGGGACAAAGAAGGTTCAGGGTGTGGAACCAAACACCTCTTGAGGTATTAATTTTGGGAAATTTCATGTATTTTTCCTATTATAAACCACCCAAGGAGGGGATAATCATCATAGAGTTCCTTTAAGTAATTAAATGATTAATTTTGAAGATTGAAATGTTTATTTTTGAATGGGAAAGGCCATATTACATCAGCCTTTCTATTAATGTGACCTCCAAATTCCTCATTAGAGCAGCAGAAATGAAGAGTGGGACTGGAGGTTGGAAGGGATATGCTATTTATTATTTTGTTTTATTTTGTTTTTACCTATTAGTTCTTCATAGCTGTCTTCTTTTAAGGCAACTATGCAAGGCCAGTAGGTTTGGAAAAATATATTTGGGAAGAGAAAAGGAGTGGGACCATTTCAAGCCACATCAAGGACATACCAAAAATTGAGAATTTTGGAAAAATGAAATTTCTGGAAGTTTTGGGAAAAAATTAGAAGATTGAGGAACTTTCAGGAAGAATACAGGGCAATAAGAAATAAAGAAAGTCATTCCTATATGTATTTTAAGAAAAATGTGAAACCTAAACCACAAGTCAGCCCTCAAACACCAGAAAACCATAATACAGTAAAATCAGGTGACTTATGAGTAATACATGTGTATAAGGGCTGCAGGGCCAAAAATTGAGTTTTGACTATATTTAACAGCCACATGTCATGTGAATTGGTTAAATAAGAATGTATCAATCTGATTGGTCAGAAACATGTCACAGAATTATGAAAAGTGAAGTGAAGCAATCTGATTAGTCAGAAATCTAGACTGGTGTTATGTCACAACACATTGCCCCTGCAAATCCAAAATTAAAGCTTTCACTGCTTGTTACAGCCACCAGAGGCTGAAAATTTCAAAGTCCCTTCTTTTTTGCACTCCCATGAAGGGCCCCACAGATATAAATAGAGGGCATCTCTCCCACATTTTCCCTTTTCCCCATCTGGAAGTTGTAAATTGAATATATTTTTTCCGATCCCTCTTCTAGCAGGTTATACTAGAAATTTATTTCATAAATTAAGCCTAGTAACTGAGGTTTGTTGTTGACATAGATCAAGAGAACCAATAGTGTGAAAAGACTTTAATTAATACCCTACTAGCAGGTAGACTAGTAGCTTATTTAATCAGGGTCTTAAAGCTTGAAGCTCATGAGCAAGGAATCTCTGGAGTTTGTTGTTTAAGCCTTAAAAGTAATTTTGAGAGATTTTTAAAAGAAAACCATCACCCAAAAGTAAGTTTGTAGGCTTTAAAATAAAACCTAATGATTTTCAATTAGGTTTGAGGTATTTTTTGCTGTAAACCTCCTCAAAGAGAGTAATTTCTCCTGTTTTAAAACAAAGCTTGCACAACTGGAGTAATTTTACTACTTTTAAAATAAAAGTGGATTTGTATTTATTGGGTAATACCTAACAAATTATCATCAAGGAACAGAAAGGAGCCAAATTCAATTAAATACTTTAGTGTTTAGTTCAAATTAATATTGAACCTATGAAAAATAGCTAATATCATTATCAACAACCCATAGGAGATCATATAATCTATTATTACAAAAGAACACCAAACATAACATTTAATTGCTCATATTATACTATATTATTAATGATTATTGGAGTATTAGCCTATCCATCACATCAAAAAGGGCTTGAAATATAATTTTATACTGTTTCAGCTTATTATTTCATATAATTTAAGATTGTTGTTATTTTAGCTATTAGCTTCTATATTTAATAAAGAATCATTTAGAAAGAACATTTTGTGGTTTTGTATTATAAAATGGTGTTTTATGTTATTTTTCTATTATCATATTATTTTATATATTGTTGTACAGTTATTTAGTGAAATCCACTCGGACTGCTAAAATTTTTAAAAAAGATTTTATTTTTTAAGGTTTTAAATAACAATTGTCTTGAGTAATGCAAGGCCTTATTAGAGGTTGTTGAGTAAAATATTTCCTTATCCAGCCACCATCAATAATAAAATTGATTTGTTGAGCTCAGTAAAGATAACTTAGCATATAAGGAAGGGAAGTCTAGATTCTTCTATCAAACGAGCAAAGAAAGGGTTACAAGTCCCAAACAGAAATTCAAAACTGTTTTCTTGTAATTTCCCCTTTCTGGTACTGCTTCATTTTATCCCACATGCAGAGTAGTTTCCACAGTACCAAAGGTCATTCTTAGATGTGCAAACAGCATATCAAGAAGCTTTGAATTGAAATAAGTACTCCTTCTCTGTTTAAGTGTATGAAAACTTCATACCACTAAAAAATCAGTCACAGGATATTAAACCAGTGGCACCCTCAGACACAGACGTGCATAAGGGCAAAGGAAAGAGGCATAGTGCAAGCCTCATACAAAAAAAGTAGTGGACACCAATTACCACTAAGAGGAATAAAAAGCCATGAATCCCTGCCTCTATACAAGGTAAACCAATCCTGACAACCTTTACAAGGAAGATTACCATAATTAACACAGTGGTAACCTCTAAAGGCAAATTTCCAAACGCATCTGAACACAAAATTGTACAAATCACCATAAAAGTTAAATATCCTTAGAATAAAGCTTTTGACTGCTTTCAAACACTAATAAAATGTCCCCTGTACACCTCAGAAACCTTGGAGTCCCAAGGAGCCAGCCAGAGGACAGACCAGGACTGTACAGAGCCATCATCAGAGTTTGAAAACCATGGCGGATGGCAGAATACTCAGAAAAATCAAGCCCATGCTGCCATTCACCTTTCCATCTAACAGGAACCTCAAACCAGAGAACTTGAAGGATATGGATCAACTTCTTCAGCTCCACCAACTCCTCAAATACTTGTTTCAATGGAGCATGCACAACAATAAGTTCAAACTAGCTGCAAACTGGGCATAAATTGAGGTAGGCTTCCAGAATATATTTCTCAAAGAGATACCTCTCAAAAGCCTTATGGTAATCACCAAAGGTTGGAATCCCCATAGGCAGTTCAAACTCCTGGAGGGCAGGGCAGCCAGGATAAGGAAGAACAAAGCCACTATCCAAGCCATAGGAAAACAATCAAACCAGAAAGAGAATACTCTTATTCCTTAAGGCTTACAGGTTTTAAGCCAACCAGACTCTCCAGTGGCCTCAAACGCCTCAAGAACCAGAGGATCAGTGGCAAAGAGCCATCATTCTTCACAATCACAGGTACTTTCCAGGAGAAGAAAAGGATGAAAGGGAAAGAACAAGATTTCTTTCTACCATAGGTAGAAAGAATTAGACTCAATTATCCAGAAGCTGTTGGACTTAGTGAAAGAAGTGCAGAAGAGCTAGAAATAGTTTTAAATACTCCTGATAGAATCAGTAGCCTTACTATTAGAAATAGCATCCCTTCAGAATGAACATAATGTTGTTACAAATTAAAGTAACAGCAACAGTAATGAACTGTGGTTAAAAATGTCCCAATTTTCAGACAAAACTAGAAAAAGGGTTTGCAAAGCTCCATGAAGACAATCTAAGTTTACAAGAGTTAATAACCTTACAAAGAAAAACTGGTTGTACTCTTCTAGAGGACTATGCTAAACTATTTCAATCCGCAGAAGAAACCAGAAAAATACTGCATCAAGTCTTAAAGGAGAAATACCACTGCAAGTAGAACAGGGAATACCTGCATAAAGACATAAACTAATTTTTTAATGCCTGCCAAAACATAAAACAACCAGCACAGGGCTATGTCTTTGGCAGTTCTCCACACCTCTAAGAGGACATCAAACCAGATGCCCCAATTTAGAGTAAGTACAGATCCCCATCACAATACCAAGATGGAGACAATATTACTTATTCAACAAAAGAGGCATTTTAAAAACCTCCAAAAGCCACAAATTGGCCAAATTCTCTGGTGTAGGAGAATATGATCATATGAAGCACATTGATTATATTGATAGACTCTTCATTGATGTTCCAACTATACCAGACTACTGAATTACAGCTAGACTTAACACAGAATTCAAAGGAAATGCTAGTATATGGTACACAAAAATGAAAGAAATCCATGTCAGGAGGAACTGGAAATGGCAGAAGAGTCAAATGATCCAGAAGTACAGCAATGGAACTTGGATATTCAAAAAGACCATTTCATTTTAAAATGACAAATACTCAGTGGAATAAGATCATTTTGAGTTTTTCTTACAACAGTCTAAAATAGTGAAATCCATTGAGCCCCATGTGAACATTCAAATTAGGAATCACAAACTCCTGACACAGCTGCTGAGAGAACTAGAGCATGAAGTGAAATGCAAGTCCAACCAGAACTGCATGCTCTATGAAATTGCCAAAAACTTTCAAGATGTGAGGAAAAGGACAAATATAGGGAAATATTCCCCATATAAAGGCAACAGTTTGAGATAGAAACAGCTCTTCAGGGTTGAAAATAAGTACAAACCCAGAGAAAAAGTGGCAGAAGTGACTAAGAACAAGAACTCTTGTTAAAATTTTGAGCCAACAGACCACTATGTTAACAGCTGTCCAAAGGAAAGAAAGAAAATATAATCCATTGAGAAAGTCCCAGAGGAAGAAATCCAAGCAGAGGATTCTTAAGCTGACTCTATGGGTTATTCAATCAGAGAAAGCTCTGATGAGGATCAAGACCCAATAGAGGAATTCCTGGTGGAATAACAAGAGAAAACAAAATTATAAATTCAGGAAATAAAGTTGGAAGCAGGATTACCACAAGACACTGCAAAAAAGAACTTGTGCAAGCACACACAAGATGCACAGACATTCCTAGTCACAACAACTAAAGCAACAGCATATATGAATGGGACAGCCACCAAGATTAAGGTTTTTGTTGAAAATTATCAACACCCACTAATCATTGAGAGTTGAGCACACTGCTCAATATTGGCCAGAGAATATCTGGAAAGTAAATCCCCAAATTGGTAAAGCCAACTCTTTCCAACTGAAGCAAATATTTTCACAAGTGCATCAGGGAGGTTGACATCCATTGGGACTATTATCAAGGAGATAATAATACCCCCCAGGAAAGTCAATTCCAGACTCACCCCAGAGTTTGTAGTTCATGATGATGCCCACATCCAAGGGTTCCTACCAGGAACAGATTACCAGAGGATGTATTGGATTGACCTTTATAATAGTAAGAATATGAATATTACTATGGGTACAAAAACAGAAAAGAAAATTTCACTTCATATATACCAGTTATCTAACCAAGAACCCTTAGAGGAATTACTAAATAATTTCAAATACACACAATTGAGTTATAACCTCACTAGTAAACAAAAAATTAGCTCAATAAAAACTCTGAGGAAGAACAGACCAGCTTTTGCCATAGGGGAAAAATCCTTAGGCAAAATGAGAGGCCTTGAGATGTAACTATATCTAGATGTGGAAAGACCCTACCCACCCATTCTCAGACAACCTCCATATCAAGAAAGCCCAGAAACTAGGAAGGAAACTGAAAAAATGTCAAAGAGCTCATACAAATGGAGGTTATCAGAAATGTTGGACACAATGAAATAGTGGAAGTAACCACCCCTGTCCTAATCAGCTGGAATGATGGCAAATATAGATTGTGTGGGGACTTCATGGAACTGAACAATTACACCAAAACTGACAAGTACCCTATAAAAAGAATACCCACCCTCTATATAAGCTGGTAAAAGCCAAATAAATCACCCTGATGTATTGCATGAAAGTTTTCCACCAAAATTGAGTTAAACCAAACTCCATGAAACTACTAAGAATCATATACCACATGGGTATATATGAGTATATCAGGATGTCATTTGTCATCAAAAATTCACTAGCCCACTTTGAAAGGATGATGGACTTAATATTTCAAGAAGAAATATTGGAAGGCTGGATGGTAGTATATATTGATTATATCATTATATCCTCAGAAACATTGCAAGACTTTGTGCAATGAATAGACAGAGTCTTGAGTAAATTCGCATTCATGAATCTGAAAATTTAACTTAAGAAGTGTGATTTTGGCCAAAAAGAACTATTGGAGCTGGGACATATAGTCTCAGGCCTTAGCCTGTCCATAGATCAGAGAAAAGTAGCAGAATTACTGCAAAAGCCAGTACCAAGAAACATCAAAGAGATTAAATCTTTCCTTGGGTTTTCTAGCTTCCACAAAAACCAAATCAAAACATTTTCCCACATAACTAGCAGCTTATATAGCCTATGTTCAAAATATGTAGTTTGTGAGATTAACAATTTAAGGTTTGACTATGAAACAATAAGTAAGTACTACTAATATTTTACTTATTGTACTCTGGATGTCCTTATTAAAGTAATGAATAGGATAAGGAATAATTATAATTATGGCATAAGAATAATTATATTATTAAGTAAATATAATAATATAAATCATATTATAGAAAAATAACATAATGAGAATAAATATACTAATATTCAATAATTATTATATTTATGGAAAGCTATCACTTTTACAAAAAAATATGAAATTGGGAAAAATTGTTGTTTATTAATAAAAAAATTTATAAAAATAATATTACTAATATCAATGCTATATATTGATATAAATAATATTTATATTCATAGAGAATTATTAATAGTTATAATAAAGAGAAATATAAACTACTTTTAGCACTTAATATGATAATTTTGTATCATTTTACGCCAAAATATATAAATACAACTTATTCAAATTTTCTTTACAAATCAACAATAAAGAAATTACGAATTTGCTTGATTTTACATGGAATTAGAGATTTAGAGAGAAACTTAACAAAAACAATTTAAATACTAGTTTAATCACCCCAAAATTGATCCTTAATTTAAAGATGAACTTAAATATTTGATAATATAATAGGATTATATGAAAAGAATAAGGTTATTAACTTTGAATTTAATATTTTTACTGTTTTTGTTACGTCCAAGGGGGAAATAGAGGAAAAAGAGCTCTATTTACAGTGAAATCTTCCTTCCTAGAGTCCAGAAGGAATCTAATAGAAATTTAATAATATTATCCACTAGAATCAATAATTAATTTATTGTTTAGTGTTGATTAAATCATAATTAAACCATCTTATCTCATTATTACACCATTATTTAGAGTTATAACTATAAATCTAAGCTTCCTGAAAACATAGGCTTGGAAAAAGTCTCAAATTCGTGGATTATATTAGCTTTAATCATAATAAACTAGTATTGAGTAACTTTATCACTTATATGACTGTTAAACTTAAATTAAGATTATAGTTAGTGATAATAAATTATGAATTTTAAGCTTAAACTTTGATCATTAATAAGCTTTAGGCAATGCATGCTAAAGCAATTCAGAGGGTGAATTCTGATAGCTTGGAATTTCATTATTAAGCAACCAAGAGAATTTTATTTCATCCTCAAAACTCTATTTTTGATGAACTCTTTGTAACTCATCTTTTCTGTTGAAATTTATTCTTTAAAACTTCAAACAATGATTTCAAGGGGGTATACCTTGAATATAATGATAAACGTTACATTATTCTTCATCTATGATGTAGTAGAATCCAAATATCTATTTTTTTAAGTTTGGAACACTCTCAAAACAAAGTGATCAACAGCTTTTCTTATTTTTCTCAATAAACCATTGGAATTTATAACCTTGTTTATAGCTTTCCAAATATAGTTTATATCAGTATCCTTACAGTAATTATGTGGTAGAATTATTGTTGGTTCACCTCTTTATCATGCATATTTCAAGAGATATGAGCTAAAAACAATTAATATATGCCCTGATCATAAAAGTGCATATATTGAGATTATCTGAGTAAGTATTAACTTTTCAGATATGACATAGAAATCTTATATGTGTAGGGTTCCATGGGAAATCCAATGGCGTGTTTTATTCCACATGCCTTTCCATTGGTTTCCGATATAATCAAGGTTTTATGCCTTTTTATCACATTTTTACTTATTTCAAGATGATAATTTGAATTCTTATCATTAATATAAGTATTTTAAAGTTGTTTTGTGGCCTTTTTGGACATGTAGTCATATCTCAAAGGTGCACAACCAAGGAGAGGAGGGATGCATATAAGATGATCCAACAGGAACTCACCAATTCACCTTTACTCATGCTCCCTGACTTTGAATTACCATTCAAGTTTTAAATAGATTCAGCCTGCAGTCAAGGATTGGGAGCAGCCCTAAACCCAAGATGAGCTGTAGATGGTGAACCTAGAGACGGGTAATGTTCTATATTTCCAGAAAACCAAAAGATTAAGAAGCAAGCTATGGAGAAACCCAGACAGAATTTTTCTTTCTTGCATGGGCTCTAGAAAACCTCCATCACTATTTGGAGGGCTCAGTATTTGATGCAAACATAGACCAAACTGCACTCAAGTCTTTTCTCAACACAAAGGCTACTAATAGACAAATGTTGAGATTTCAAATAGGAATACAACATTATAAAGGCAATATAGCCATTATATACAAGGAGGGCAAAGGAAATACTAATGCAGATGGCCACTGTTCAATGGCAAAAAAATCCAGCTTATTAGACAGAGGTAGCTTCCAAATTTACTATCTAGTTTGTGTAAATAGACAAGAAGAAGAACTTCTGACTTTCTGAATGGGAACTAGGAAGTGGTACGCCATCTACCAACCATAGTGGACAAGAGGAGACAGACACTCCTATATTGGGGATAAGCTCCTCTGAACTCCATAATTAATTTTTCAATTCAGTCAATAAGTCTTATTCCAAACACGAACAGTGTGGCAGATTTTTGAAGCTCATTCAGGAAAAATACAGGAGCACAAAACTGGAATCCCAGTTAGAACAAACCTGGTTGAGGGATTATAAGGACAATAACTTGTTCCTGCTAGATGTATTCCTGTATCACAGAGAAAATTGTACTAGTTCCCTCACATTGATATACAGGGACCATGTCTCCCTGATCCTTCAAGAATTCCATGACTTCCCCTACATGGGACACATTAGTGAAGCACGACAAAATGGAGGATAGAAAGCATAGCTTGGTGGTGTCAGGCTGAGTCTAGGATAAATTGATGGCAAACGTTCTTACAGATTTAACTATGACTGTGACACCGTCATTTATAATTGAAAATAGCTTTAATAGTATTAATGAGGGTTTTAATATGGATTATGGTGGTGGTGAGCACAGCTGAAAGCCCAGGATGCAGTGGTTCTCAGTTTATTAACTATAATAAGCAATAAAATACTAAAATTAGATTATAACCTGATTGTTTTCCAAGATTATAGCTTTTGCTAAACAGTTGTACTACATAGAAACTCAAGAGAATGATGGGGATTCCTCTTTTGGGCAGAGAAAGGTGCCTTTTTGTCCTGAAGCTGGCTGGAAAGGTCCTCTAGACCTGTTAATGTAGGAAGAGTGAAGAATTTCACATTCAAGGACTGACTTGTGGCTCTTACCATGCCTTTTTAACCTGTATTGAGCTCAGATGAGGTTTCTGAAAACACATCTGGGCAGTTTTCACAAAGACAGGGTGTGAGGTTTCACTATGAAACAATAAGTAAAAATTACTAATATTTTACTAAATGTACTCTGAATGTCCTTGGGAAATTTAAAGAAGAAGATAAAATATAATTATAATAATAAAGAAACATTACAATGATGGTGTAAAATAATTATATTATTATATTATTAAATTCATATAATAATATAAATTATATATTAAACATATTAATATATCAAGTTAAATATATTAGTATATGATAATTAATATATTTATAGCACTTTATTATTGTTAAAAACAAAAAATAAAGGCATAAGAAGTTGTTATTCAATAATAAAAAAACATTATAACAATAATATTACCAATATTGAAGCTATAAATTAATATAAATACTATTTATATTGATTGGAGAATTTATTGAAAATGATAATAAAGAGAGAAAATAACCTACTTTTAATACTTAATATAATAATTTCAAATATCTTTAATCCAAAAATCATAAATAAAACTTATTCAAACTGTATTTAAAATAAAAATTAAAAGAAATTACAAATATTCATGTTTTTATGTGGAATTAGGGATTTTTAGAGAAATTTAAAAAAACAATTAGAAGCTGATTTAATCACGTCAAAATTGATGATTATAATAAGTATGAACTTGATTCTTTGAATATATAATAGTTTTATATAAAAAGAGGAAAGCTTTTACCTTTAGTTTTGAAAATTAAATGTTTTTGTTGTGTCTGAGAGGGAAGTAGAGTAAAAAGGGGTCTATTTATAGTAAAATCCTCTCTTCTAGAGTACAAAAGTCTTCTAGTAGATTTTTAATGATGGTATCCACTGTAATTAATCAGTATTTCAAGGTTTAGGGATGATTACATCATAGTTAAACCATCTTATCTCATTATTGTGCCATTATTTGGAGCTTTCACTATAACTCTAAGTTTGATGATGTCATAGGCTTGGAAGAGGCCTAAAGTTTTAGTATTTTATTAGTATTAATCATAATCTAATAGTATTCACCAGTTCTTTCACTTATATGACTGTTAAACATATGATAAGATCATAGTGAGTGATCTTAAATGATCAATTTTGAGCTTAAACTTTGATCATTAATAACTTTTAAGTCATACATGCTACATTGATTCAGAGGGTGAATTCTGATATATTGAAATGTCATTATAAAAATTCAAAGAGGATTTTATTACATCATCAAAACTCTATTTTTGATGATTTTTCTGGTAGCTCATCATTTCTGTTGAAATCTACTACTTTAAACTTCAAACCATGATTTCAAGGGGTTGCACCTTGAATATAATGATAAATAATAAATAACTCTTCACATATAAGTTTTTAGAGCCTTAATACCAAATTAATTTTAATTTTGGACTATTTTCACAACAAAGTGGTCAACAGCTATAGCAATTTAATTCAATAAACCCTTACAAGTTATAACCTTGTTTATAGGCTGTCAAACAAATTTCTTATATTTTTTTCTTAAAGTGATTATGTGTCAAATTTTCATTTTTTGACCTCTCTATCATGTATATTTTAAGAGATATAAGCTAAAAACCATGAATATATGTGCTGATCATTAAAGTGCATACATTCAAGCTATTTCCTTAAGTATTGACTTTACAGATACAACATAAGAATTTCATATGTCTAGTTTTCCATGGGGATTCCAATGGTACAATTTATTTCCAATTTTTTCCATTGGGTTCTGAGATAAACAAGAATTTCTGCTTTTTTATGGAATTTTTGCTTATTACACAGTAAGTATTATTTTTACAGATATGACATAAAAATTTTATATGTGTAATTTACCCTGAGGAATCTAATGGAATAATTCAATTCACATCTTTATTTATTATATTACGATGTAATCAATAATTTGTGCCCATTTATGGCATTTTTACCTATTTTAAGATAATATTTTCAATTCTTATTATTAAATTAATCACTATAAGGTTATTTTGTGACCTTTTTGGATATGTGTTCATATCTCAAAGGCTCACACAGTGTGAATATTTGTATTTGGGGACCACACAGCCCTCTTGTGATGCATATACTATGTAGAATGCTTTACAGAACCTTTGTGGGGGCAAATATTGAGCAAAATATTCATTATTGAAGGATAAACAAGCTCCTCTGTAGAATAGACACCTCATATTCAAGAATATGGGAAGGTATCCCACAGTAAAGGTTTATTAGATGAAGTGTGGGACTTTAACCTTAAAACTGCCATACCTTGTCAGTTTTCAAGATATTGAGCTCAATATTGGTTCATTTTGTAGCCTTGAATTGGATATATGCAATGGTACCTTGTTTGGTATGGGTAACATTAAATATAGGAAAGCTATACCATTTTGAATTTCCATTCTTCAGATGTGTATTCTTCTCAGATCCTGTATGGAACTTGTCTGCTATATAAATTTTGTTCTAGATGGGTTATAGGTAAATGGATTGCACCATCAGATAGCCCTGATTGTGCTCTTTTAAAATGACCCCACTTTAAGCATCTCACACAAAGACTGTAGAGCTTAGATGGGAGGTGAATACTTTATTTACCCTTAACTTCCTTTATTTTCACAATAATTTCTGTAGTTTTGATGCTAGCCCAGTATGGCTAGAAATATTGGATAGCCCTGACTGAGAGATTCAATTTTAACACGGATTTTATGGGATTCAGCCTCTGTATCTGGATTTTAGATGAGAGGTGACTATTAAGCTTTATGCTCAGAAATTACTTTGAGCCTAAAAAACTCTATTATTCTTTGTCCTGTGAGTATGGGACTGTTATATTTGAAAAAATGTGAGTTTCCTCTTTCTGTTGATATGTTTTCAGATGTTCTGGCTTAGCTCCATTTTTTGGTGGTATTCTACTCTACCATTGGTTTATCGTATTTTGGCTGTCATGCTTGTGCTCTGGTTTTGTGTCAAAGGATGACAGGTATCCTCAATGGGAATAAGAGTTGATTGAATAAATCAAAATTTTTGAAATATTACATATGTCTAACAGGAAAGATGGGAAGAAGTATGGGCTATTCTAACACATATAGGAGTTTGAACTTTTCATTGCAAGACAAGGGACTCCACCCTCCTAATAGCTCTATGGTCTTCTCCTGACCTAGAAGTCATCTGATGTGTAAGTAGGAGTTCATGTGCCCCTGAAAAAGGCTTGGAAAAGCTTCCCACTCTTCTTCCTTGGCTTCTCTGTGCCAGTTTTTGAACTGGGACTTATATATCTCTATGGCTGACACTTGAAAGTGGTTCAACCCTCAAAACATTACCTTGAATCAGTTCAGCCTCAGATTTAATGTGAAAGGTTTTTGGTACAGACCTTGAGGAATGGGGGGCAACTCTGGCATCCTCCAAATGTTCCTTTCTTGAGGAAGGTCTGCTAGATCTGGTCCTGGTATTGCCTCTTCCTTGTACAGATATATCTGGTTGGACTAAATAGTTGCTTCCATCTCTTGTATGCACCATTTTTGCATCACATTTAAGAGAGAATAAAAAAATAAAGACACAAACCACACACCTTTTGGTGGTTGTTTAGATATTTATGCTTTGAATAAAGTGCCTCTGTTAGCAATTTGCACTTCAATTCTTTCTGAAGATTCTGCTTCTGAATATTCTGGACTAGTAATATATCTCTTACTGAGCTTATTACCAGCTGCAATACACTTGATAAAATACACCAGAAACAAATAGATAAATGAAAATTATTTTTTATACTTTTAAAATATTTTTAAGATTTTTTATAAGTTTATATTCTTTTGATATATTAAAAAGTTATTCTTCTTAAGGAAAAAAATTAAAATTAAAGATTTTAAATCAAAAATCAATCAAAGTAACTCAAAGAAAAATCTTATAAATTTTTGGATGTGAAAAAGCCATGTGTAAAACAGTATAAAATTAATCCAAATTCCTCAATGAAAAAAGATTGAAGAAAATTTCCAAAAGAAAAATATTTTTGACTTCCAAATTGAAGAAAAAAAATGGATTTAATATATTTTAGAGCTTAAAATTTTATAAAGGGTTTGAGATTCAAAAAAACGTGGGCTAGTCCCCAAATATAAGATATTTCTATGAAACTGTTGGCAATATTATTATTAATAAACAGTAATATGAATTTTCTTATGAAGTATGATACATAAATTAATAGTAACCAACATTTAAATAATTAATTACTTAATTAGTTCTTTTACTTGTTATACACTACTAGGTATTATGAAAGTAATCAGTAATTGTCTAAAAGAATCAATTATGAGTATTTAATGATAAAAATTCTTTATTAAAATAATAAAATTATTTTAATATACAATCATTATTTTCAAGAATAATTATAAATATAATTCTTTAAGAAAGCTATTACTAGAAAAAAACTTTAAGAATTTAATAAAATCACTCACTAATACTCCAATAATGCCTTGAAAATAATTGGTAGACAGATTTGATTGATAAATTGTAGATTTAAAGAGACAAAATTGCTTTATGACAATAATAAAACAATATAATAGCAAATCACTATTTGCAATAGTAAACTTCTATTATCTCACATCTTTCTTATTGATTGGTAAATATTTAACTAATACTTGTTGGTACTAAAGATATTATTGGGAAAAACAGCAAGAAAAAGCCTCTTTTAAGTCAATGAATGCTTGCAGAGGCATGCCATGGAGCAAACTAAAAGCCCAGTGAGTGGGAAGCCAATTATTCTATTTGGATTATTGATTGAATCATCTGTTGTCTCATAATATTATTAGGGTGTTGGTAAACACACGTAAGCTTTTAGTGAAAACACATAAATGACCTTATTTTTCAAAAAGATTCCTCAGGCTCAGTTTTGAGGATTTTTTTAATTTTTTTTGCCATATTTTTCTTGACTGGGAATGTCAATATGCACAAAATTTTTCAAAATTTTTCTTTGTGCCAAATTTCACAAATTTGGCCAATATGGCATATTTTTTTCAAAAATTCATTTAAAATCTTCCCACTAATGAATTTCCTTAATTTTTTTTAAAATGAAGGGTTCAATCTGAAGAACAAAGCACCAGAAGCCCATAATTTTGGGGATTTCTTTTGGTGGGACAAGTTAAGGCGCAAAAAGGGGGTTTTTTCAAATGTTTTTTCCCGTCATTGTAATATGCCTATTTTTAAAACGTTGATTTAATAACTTCCCACTCATGAATTTCCTTAATTTTTTTAAATTGAAGGGGTCAATCTGGAAAATAAAGAACCAGAATCCCATGATTTTGGGGAATTGTTTTGGTGGGACACCAAGTGCAGGGGCAATAAGTGTATTTTTTCAGATTTTTTTTCCTTGTTTGTAATATGACTATTTCTAAGTACAAAAAGATCCACAAGTTTGATAAAAAAGGAGACTGAGGTGTGATTTAAGAAATAGATATTACTGAGGAGGGGGATAATTGGCAGAAATTGTATATACAAAAATCAATCAATCAGAATCAACCTTCAAAATAGTGGGTTTTTTCTGAGGGGGGGAGGAAGATTGGACAAATACAACATTCTGTGTTTCTTAAATTTATGAGCCCACCCCAGGGCTTGTGGTTGGGCATGAATCTCCCAATTCACAGTAATGGGGGGGACTGGATAAACTTTAGAAATGATTATGTCCAAAGGAACAAATTGAGCACAGCTATCCAAGAAGCAGATAAAAATGGGGGGATTATCATTTGGAGGACAGAAATAAGGGAAAAAAGAAAAATATTGGACTGTGGAATAAAAGGAAACTGGTCTTTCATACTTATTTGCAATTGGATCACCCATGTCAGGCATGGACATCCACTTGCTTTTTGGATCCTGGCCAACATCTTCATACCATTCAATTCTGTCCAAAAAAGAGGATACTGAGGGAATTAAGGTGTTCATGGCTTAATAATGGTCTTTTTTTGTTGAATTTATTCAGCCAAGTCACCTCTGACATCAGCCCATTGATATTGAGTCTTTTAAATGTAATGGGATACTGTTCTGCAGCCACAGTTTCCATAAGCCTGGACATTAATGGCCTTGAAGGTGTATTTCAATATAAACTTGGGCAAGTCTTCTGAGCCAGTTATCTGATAAAATAAGGTCAAAAATGAATAAATATCAAAACAAAAAAGAGAAATTTACATTAAAAAGAATCAGAAACTCACAAACAGCTTGGAGCATTCATCACTTGTGTGGTAATTGCTTTGACAATTCTCACAGGTCAAGTCAATTGCATCATATATCTTCAAACTGGTGGCAGGCTTGTGTGATTTTCTTTGTGAGATTTTGATCCCAATTGCCAATCTTCTGGACCTTCTAAGGGTTACTTCTGATTTATTTAATTCAGTTTCTGAGGGTAGTGAATCTGATGAACTGATGGATTTAGATAATGCGTCCTCAGAATCTTCAGAATCTTCAGATGAGTCCACTTCCATAATTGGAGAGGGGATGTTTGACTGTGATCTTGATGTTGTTGTACTGGTCACTTTTGAGGGGAGTCTTCCTCTTCTCTTGGATTGACTTTCAATAATTTAAAATCTTGAAGGTTCTCTTTTGTTTGGATTTTTGTTTTTATTCTTGGCTCCTTGAGGTCTTCCACGGATATTCTTGCATTATAAATGGCCCTCATAATATTGATCATCCTCTTGACTCTTGGGAATTTGATCAAATGGGACTTTTCCAGTCAAAACATCTTAAAAATTTTGAAGAATCGGGGTGATTTCTGCCATTGGCCTTTGAAAAAGGTCTTCCCCAATAGCTTCAAATATTTTCTGGGCTTCATTCTTTCTTTCTTTTTCAACACTTTGATCATCACCTTGAAAACCAGCCTGAGAAGAATATGACAAATAAAATCAGTTAATAAGAAAAAAAATAAGAATAATAAATTAAAAACCCCTCACAGGAAAATTCAAATGCCATTGAGGATGGAAGTCTGATATTTAAATCCTTTGGCACTTGGCAAATGCCTTTTGGGTCTTATTCTTGCAAGGAATGCCTTGATAGCTGTTGTATTTGTTGGTGCATTTTTCATTGGTAGGAAATTTGGGTTTGAAATTTTCAAAGGCCATCTGAAGAGCATAATGAGACACCCTGCCATTGAGGGCACAGATGTGTGGAGGAAATTCTTGACATGGACAATCATTTCTTTGGAGATTCTGTTGATAATCTCAATAAATTGTTTTCTGAATCCCATGTGGAGAGCCCTAACTACCTCCAGGAGAGTACCAGTGGACCTTTGGAGCCAAAGTTTCACCATGGAATGGGCACCTTCAACTCTGGAGGTGGAGCCCACACCTGGGTGGCAATGGTGGCTGGTCCAGGCTGGCACATCATACTCCTTTAGAGGAAGCCAGGTATTTTCCAAATACTGCAAGAATTAAGGATTTTTGACTTGCCTTTGAAGCTTCTTCCAGTTGTTTTTGAAAGACTTTTCAGTGGATGAATACATAGCCTGAGAAATGAATCCCAAAGTCATTAATAAAAACAAAAATAAGAAAAAAAGTGAAATAAAGTGAACTAAAGTGAAAGATAAAAGTATATTACTTGATTCCAAAGTCCCATAAAATTTTCAAAATCAGTTCCATGACAAATTTTCTTCATGCAATGAGAAGATACATCTTTATTGATGTGCCAAATTCATAGCATGAATTTGGAGTCTGGGAAGAGCTTCTTAAAAGAGTTTTTCAAGGCCTGATTGCTGTCAATAACAATAACTGGAGGCAGAAGAAGATTAGTGTTGTTGAGGACCTTTTCTATGTATTGATTCAATTCCCAAGTATATGAGGGTTCAGTTTCATTCTTCATCAAACAAAAAGCCCCAGAAAAGGTCTTATTGGTTGAGCTGAATGCAACCATATGAAAAAGGGGCATTTTTTACTTATTGGTTTTATAAGTACAATCTATAAGAATGACATGAGGAAAGTCATGAAAGAGTTTTATGGCCAGGGGTTGAGTGAAAAACAAGGAGGCAATGTGTCCCTCCAAATCCCTTGCAGAGGACCAAACAAAATTTTCTTGTTTGAGAGCATCAATGGGCCTTCTGCCTTGCAGTTTGTCTTTCTTGACTTTCTTGACTTGGTTGTAAATTTCTTGAAGGATTACAGGCCTGTCTGACTCCCTCTGGCTGCATAATTGAGCCTGAATTTGCCTTGGCATGAGCAGTGATTCAGAAATTTGAGCAATTTGGGATATTTCTTGCTCATTGAATTTCCTGAAAGCAGGATGTGCCATGATATTTTCAGTGGCATCATGGCTATGTTCAGGATTTTGACTTTGAGAGTCCAAGTGGTACTCTTGGCATATTTTCTGGCATCAAGTCTAAAAGGACAGTCAAGCTTTCTTGAGGTGACTGTTTTGGAGGGGATTTTGTTGGTATTTGGGGTCCCAGACCTGTCACAACCTATTTCAATTTGGTTGTGGGTCATATTGGACCTCAAGGTGGACACAGCATACCCCTGAGCCCTGGCAACATTATGCACATGTTGCCAAATAAGATCAAGGGTCTGGAATTTACCTTCAGTGGGGGGTTGAAGCATTTTTGAATGAAAAAAGGGGGAATTTGGGGATTTGGAATGGGGTAAGAACCTTTCAAAATGTAAAAAAGAAGTGAAAAAAGGTGTGAAAAATGAACAGAAGTGGTTAAGAGTGAAAAAACGTGGTTTAAATGTGGGATTAATGGATGAGGGAAGGTAAAAAATTGAAAATTGAGAGGCTGGAAAGCAGGTTGTTGTGGTGGAAAATACAGTCTTTGGGGGGAAAAAAAGAAAAAAAAGTGTGAAAAGCTTTGCAAAATGGCTTTGGTAATGCTGTTTTTCCAAAAAAAATTGGTTTGGGGTGGGGATAATGTGGATTATTTGGGTGTTTGGGCTTTTTTTTGGGGGGATGGGCAAAAAAATCTGAAACAATTGGGAGTTAGAGAGGTTTTGTGGGGAAAAAACCTCTTTTGGGAATGTTTTGTCCCAATACAGGCGTGGTTGTGTTTTATTTGTAATTAAAAATGGGCCCAGGGCACCCCTTACATGTTTTTACCAACACCCTATTATTATAATTATTTAATTGAGTCATTTACATGACTACCAACCCCTTTATGGCTAATAATAAAAGGATTAACAACTGTAAATATTCTTTTATTTCAAAATAAACATTAATTTCTCAAATTTATCAACTTTATTGGAAATTTCATCCCAGGTTGTATGTTCTGTGAATTTTTGAAGATTTGGTGTTTCACATAGAATCATCAAAAATGGACTGTATATGAAACTTTTAATTTGAACTATGAAGACATATTTATTTTTAGTTTCTTTAAAGATCATACTATTTTCTATTGGTCCTGAAAATTTAATTAAAATTAATTAGTACTTGTATTTATAATGAATTTTTGGAGTTCTTACTTTATTTCTATGTAGAATTGCAAATAGCACGGTATAGCTGGTTTCTATGAGGTAAATTAATGGATAATAGTTCCAAAAGGGTTTTGATTAATCTTTTAAGGTTTATCCATAAAAAATAAGTAAGAGTTTACATGGTTACAGGAGTAAGAGTTGCTCTTTACCTCCTTGTTCCATCAAAATAGCAGCTTATTTGCCATTTTCTTATGATTTAATGGGACTTCAACTTGGTAACCAAGTTCCCAAAAGTATTTGGTATACTAATTGGGCCATTACCATCCATGGATCCAAGATTTAGAGCTTTCCACCCCTCAGAGACCTCAGTAAATGGGTTCCCTGGCTCTCTTTGATGTCTTTTGTCCCCTTTAGCTATTTTCATGTCAAAAAGTAATTCAGGCTTCAAGACGGATATCCACTATGGGTATGCCAAAACTTTATGTAAGAATACTGTGTTTTTAAGTGCCACAAACATGTATAGCACTAATCTTAGTGTATATGTAACATGAGATTTTTCAAATACCCATTATTTTGGTGTGAAATTGAGAAAAACAAAAATTTTCACAATTCTTTTATGTGGTATTTATAATGTGGTGCTGATTTATTTTCCATATTACCACCTCATAGAGTTAACTTAAGCTTATTCACTCTATGGAGCTGCCCTAGGTTAATTTTTGTGTAGAATCCAAATCTGGCCTTAAATCCATGGATCTACTTACTCACAAAAAATTTATTCATCTCTTCTTAAATGAAAAATGATTCATTTTGGATATATGTATCACTTATTAGTTATGCATAGTTTGAAAGTTAATTTTATGTTTATTGTGGCCTATTTGGGTATTCAAAACATACCTCAAGGCTCACAATCATTCTGAATCATGCAGCAATTATTGCTTTTCTGAAAGGAATTGCTCTGTCTGAATCATGCAGAAATTATTGCTTTTCTGAAAGGAATTGCTCTGCAATTTTACAAATATTGATATGTTGATCAGCTCTTGTGTCATTCACTGAAATGTAAAAGCCTACCTGTAATTCTAAAAGACATTTGTTCATATAAAATATAAGCTTAATTGACATTGAGTAACTATATAGGGAAAAAATACCAGCTCTTCATTAATCAATATAGAAATGGATTCTACATACTTATTCTTCCAATAAAAGAAATCCTCAGGATCATTGGGTAGATTTGGAGATAATTAAATCAAGCTTCCATCAATAAATTCAATGCGTTTTTGAAATCCCTCAGATTCAATTATCTGTGACAGCTTTACTGATTCATGTCCATCTGGCCATTTAAGATAACTTTATTTGTGATTTAAAATTGCTGATATGATACATTGTGTATAGATTGTCAAAGGCTCTTGGCCAAATCTGGAAATTGACCCAATACAGCCATCTGAAGAGCCAGTCCTATTATTATCTAGGATTTACAGAGCTACAGCCAATTCTATCTCAATATCATGTTTCTTTGCCTTTGCTATATTTTTTAATAATTCATCATGACTTGTAAGGCTTTCTAGATCTTAAAAGCTAAATTTTGCAGATGGTAAGCTTCCAAAATCACATGGATGGTAAATATAAGGGCAGTTGTGAATTCAAAATTTCTTCAGATATTTCTTTTCATATCAGTAACCAATGGCTCGAATGTCTTAAAATTCTTCATCAGTATCACCTTTTATAGAGTATTCATAATGGGCTGTGTTTAAATCAAAATTCACTTGTCTTTTCTTTAAGAACTTCAGCATTATAGAAGATTAAATTTGGTAGTTTGAAAAAGATTTGGAGATGATTTAGTGTCAAAAAGGGTGTTTTTGTAAAAGATAGAATTTAGTATAAGAAAACATTTTTTGGATATTGAAAACACCATTGCTTTTGAGTTTTCATTGTTTTGAAATTCTAAAAATTGATTGTATCATTTGGGTCAAAAAGACTCTGAATGTTTTTCATTGGGTATAGAATAACTTTGAGGGGGCTATTTTATATAAAGAAGAAATTGGAGAATGTTATTTTAATGCTGATGTCAATTTTTCAAGAAGCTATATCATCACTAATTACTAAATTTCCTTTCTGGTGCAGAGTTTTAGTACACCTCGATATTAATTAAATGTCTCAGTTTCCCTTCTTTTCTCAAAATAATCACATACACTGATCTGATTGAAAATTTTCCTAATATGAATTAGGTTTTTGTTGATTATTGACATCTTTTTCCTCCTCCAAGTTATATTTTACCTCTTTTTTTGCCTTGAACATTGTGAAACGTGTAATTATAAAGGAAATTAATTGAAAACAACATCTGGTTCTTCAATTCTCTTAGTACTCTGAATTCCTTCTTCATGAGGGAAATTATATTTAAATTATTTGAAAAGTTCTTCAAAAAACATTCCTTGAAGAACCATGTCTCAAGTTGAAAAACTATTCCTTGTTCTGAGGTTTATTCCAAACAAATGTTGATAATTTTCCTCAAAAAAACCTTTGGGAAAGTTGAAACTTTTTTGTACATAACTTGATTTTGCTTGGGCCTGCTCCTGTATAGGAGAGATAATGGACCACATTAAGGTTTCAATAAAGACTTTTCAGGTTTGTTTCCTGCATAAACCAAGTAATAAAAATTTAGTCAATTATAGAAATCTTGATCCAAGTTACTTTTCAAAACCCTGGAGCTATGTAAGTTCTGTTCCCATCCAACATACATGTATGATATTACCCATTAAAATTTAACCTCTACCAGGATGTTCTCTTCAATACCTCCCTTCCAACTATTCCAGGAATCCTAATGATGTAAAAGTACTTTTTATAAAATAAATCTTACACAAATTAACCCAGAACAACAAAAAAATTATTGAAACTTGGGGTTTGGGAGTATCTGATTAGCTATTGCCTCACTATTTGGTTGTCTGAAATTTTCTGGGTACAAGATTCCTTAATCCTTAATGGCTTCATGAAGATATTTAGGAAGGTCTTCTTGACTTCTTTGCAAACCTTAACTGGCCTACAGCATTGAATATCAATTTTTAACTATATAAAAAAGTACAACATTTTCTCATGAGCCATTATGTATTTGAAGTCAGTAAATAGTCCTCTTTATTGTAACCAATTTTCCAACTTCAGAAAAAATTCCTTCCTGATTCAGAACCCCTTTTTTGATCTTTTTGGTGGTTACCTGAAGAGTTCTCACAAATATTCATGGCCTTTCAGAAAGCCAGTGTTGACCTATTTTCAATATTTGAACTCCAAAATTGCACTCTCAGAAAAATAAAGTTAGGGATATAGTAGAGTACCATTTTGACACTCAGTCATAAAATAAATATTTTCTTTTTTGTAGCTTCATTGGAATGGTGTATTTTTTAAGAACCTGTGCAACATCTGGAAGTCTTTTTTTAACTCAATTTGGACACATCTAATTTTTTTCTTTTCACATGGGAAGTTTCTGGATGAGCTAAAAAAGATCAAAGGTGAAGATTATTTCTGGTTTTCAGAAAAGGCCATTATATTTTAAAAACAAGAAAAAACTTATTTTTACTGTGATAAAAAAACTAAATCAAATATCACTGAAGAAATCCTTTTAATTAAGACTTAAACATTTTTATCTTTTTGTTTTTTTTAAAAAGGAAAAGAAAAAAGAAGCTTGATATTGTACAAAAAAAGGAAATATATATACTAAAATTAATAGTGATTATTTACAATTTTGAATATGAAAAAAAAATCCAACCAATCCTTTTTCTAAAAAGAAAACAGGAAAAAAATGCAAAATAATGAAATAATTACACTTTTTTTTAATTGAGAAATTTAAACTCAATTGAATAGCACAAAAAAAAACTATAAGGAAAAAAATTAAAACCAATAAACTCAATTATAAACCTGTTTATTTTTTGTTTTTAAAATTAAATATCCTTAAATTTAATATTTAAAATTATCAAATTAAAATTATTTCTACTTATTTGTTTATTTTTAAAAAAAGTTGTAATTATTATTTTTTGAATTGTTGTCTCTAATATACAAATAAATTTTGAATTCTTTTGTTTTTTGTTCAAGCAACTATGATATAAAAAATTATTATTAAGATTAATATATTAAAATTAAATGAAGAAAAAAATAAATAAAATAATTTTTTATTCTAATAATATTGAATTTAAACTTAAATACCAAATCTTCAATTGTGTTTCATTTTATATTTTAGAACATTTTTTGTTTTTTTTAAATAAATACATATTAAATTTCAATAGAGTTTTTTTAAGACATATATCAATTTTAAGATGAGTATTTCATATTAATCTCCAATTTTTTATAGGATTTTAAAGATATAATCAAGAATTTTTATTTTTTTAATGCTTTGACCTTCAATTTTGTTCTTTCATGAAAATTCTCATATCAATCAATTTTAATTTTTTTCATAAGAAAAAATTAAACTTTGAGGTGATTATTTTACACTTTTAATTTTTTATTAAAAAAAGATTGAACTTCAAGTTTTAAAGATGCAAAAAAAAGTTAATTTTTTTTTCAAAAAAAACAATTATTAACAATATACATTAAGAAACAAGTTATTAAATATAGATACAAATATAAGTCATATATTTTGAATTTGTTATTTATTTATGATTTTTGAGAAATTTCAATAATTTTTGAATGTTGAATCACTTGGTATTCCTATTCTTTTTGGCCAAATTCTTAGCTTGGAATTTTTTGAATAGAATTCAATTGAAATCACCTTCTTAAATCATTTTATGTGCCGGAAATAAGTAAATAAAATTGACACATAAGAAGATAATAGGCGCAGTACATTATACTGCACACCAATGGTCAAGCCAAGCTGATAGACTGCACACCTGCGCAGCACCCCTCGTGGGCGTCTTCTAATGGTTAGGAAATCTCGTTGTGGTTTATCACTTCCTGTGATCGAGCGATCCCGTGAAAATGCCGGTTCGATTCCGGCCGCCCACAGGCTCGTCCCCTTACCTTGATTAAATCTCCTTCCTGGGCGTAGCCATTGTGCGCACTCTAAGGAGGGATGATGGCGGGCGAAGTTGACCCAGCAGCTGGGCGGATTATGGATTCATCACAAGATTGAGTTCGTGCTTCGGTCAAGAAAAAGATAAACTAACAAGAGTGATCCAAAGGGACAAAACGTTGATCAAAAGGGACAGCCAGACAGCTCCTTCTGCAATTAGATTGGTAGTTAATGTGACAAGCTCATTGTAAAATTTCGTCTGATTTGAGTTGTTGACTTTGACAAAACAATGAAATTGTTTTGATTAAAAGAAACGTATGTGAATCCGGCTAATAAGAATAAAGCGCTATTTTTATGGTCACTATCCACAGCCCGTATAATAAAATTACTTATGAGGAAGAGGTTTGATAAGTTTGACTGGAGACATTGTTCTGGTTTGGCCGAAAAATGAATAGTTTGAGCTTGCCAGATTTGAGCAGAATTTTTATTTTCTTGAAGCGGAAGAAACTTCTTGAGCTCAAAGATGACTCGTTTCATTCAAAAAGAGGGCGTTAAGTTCTTCAAACAACGTAATAAAAAATTACATGGGCAGGAAGGAGCCATTCCGCTGGAATTAGCACTAGGGTTGTAGGCAGTAAGATCAATGTGAACAGATTCCAAGATGTGAGTTTTTATCTGAAAGGCGCGCCAAAGGAAGCCAAGAACCCTTTGAGCCAGAGATGTCGTCTTACTTTTATGGGAAAGATTCTTGTGAGAGCCAAGTGTGCAGGCTGTAGAATCCTGTGGGAAGAACATTCCAGAGCGCTACAATCCAAGCTATCCGAAAAGGATGGGGAGCTGAGCCTGAGAGTATGAAGCAATCTCTTCATGCGGCTAGGATACTGTCTGTGCAGCAGGACTCATGAGCATGGTCGCCAGCAGACTCCAACTGCTGGTCAGTCTGCTCATGGACCACGGAAATTTCATTTTAAAGGAAAGCCTGCGCCAATTTACGTATCAGCATCAGCATGCAAAGGGTGTAAATTGAGTGGCCAAAATTTTGAGGAGGCCTTAATGAATTATTTTGGCTGTAGCCTGTGCTCCTTTGACTTTATTGAGGCATTGTGACACTCATGGGGCTCTAGCTTCCCAGGCTGAGAAAAAGCCACCAACTGGCCCTCATCGCTAGAGCTTGGCCAGGTGTTCAAAGGGTGAAGTGGCCCATGTGAGCCTGAGGCATCCTCAGACAGCATATATTGAGCTAGTTCTTCGACTTGCCTATTATTATTCTATCCTCATTCTCCACACCAACTCAACCCAGGTTGACAGACCTTTCCCTTTTCTTTCATCAAATTTTGGCTGCTGCTGGTACCACACGAGGCTTACGCTCACATCTGTCGCAGCTCATTGCTCTATCCATAGGTACAAAAAGCACTCTCTTGCAAAGTGCTCGTCATATACCTTAGAATAACCCAAGTTAGGGCAATATCAGCTAACCTCACGCCTTGGACCACACTTTGTAGTTTGGGTGTTTTGCCTCACAAGCTTACCAATTTACCCAGTTCCAGGCCGCTTAAAGCTTCCAAGGCCAAACAGCTCAAGACAAGAAATTTACAAAGTCATGTCGATCTATTCCATTAGAACTATCTTCATGTTGACTGCTCTTTTGCTTATCACTCAAGTTGTGAGCACACCCGTCCAGCTAGATTCTTGGTTATCATCCCCCTTAACCTACAATTACCATTACTCGATCAATTCGTGGTCACCCAATTCCTTTTCGAACGGCGTTGGAAATTCTCCTGAAAACAAATATGAAAACTATAAATCTTCAGATGGCCCAGTTGGAATGGGTGATTTCTCAGAAGCTAAATTTGCCAGAGCTTTTGGTTGGTAAAAGAATTGCTCAGTTGTATGAATAAGCTCGTTAGCGTTAGGATTGAGACCTTGCATTTACTTATCTTAGTTATTCCACCTTTTCCCTGATTCAAATACCAGCTAAATCCCATGAATGACTATCGTCTGTTTCAAAGCTTCTCGCTACTATTATAACTTATCGTATCTCGATTAAATTGTCAATTTAAATTTCATATTACCTGCCTTTTTTAAGTAATTTTTTTTGCTCCATATCATCCCATTCTTCAAAACCCCACCTCGTTATTGTTTGCCCTTTCGAGAAATCAGGATTAAAAGAGTCATACATTTGCTGCTGGAGAACTAGGTCACAGTTCTTTTATCTATTGTTATTGCACTTTGGTTATTTCATCAGTTAAATATTACAAAAAAGGAGTTAAACCTTGTTCAACCCCATTTATGATTTCGGAGGAGCTCTACCAAAATTAGGTAAAGGTGTAGAAGATTTGATAATACAAATCGGATTCATGTCTACTTTTCCACTGAACATTAAAAATTACTTGAAATCATGCAGGTAAATAAAATCGTTCATTACATTAAGTAATAAAACTTATGTATTTACCAGCTAAAATCATATTTTTCATTAGATTTCAAAACACCCTTGTTGAAATAAGGTTTGTTGAAATTTTTATTTCAGAAAAACAAAGAATAATTCTACCAAAAACTAAAATTCAAATAAAACAATAGCAATTCCTCATCTTATAAAACGTATATTTTGAAATTTAATTGAGTATTGTGTGTAAAAACACCTTAAATTTAATTTGTTTTTTATTAAAAAGAAAAAAAGGTTGTACTAAAGTGAGATTTATAAATTGAAATTTTTAATTTATCAAAGGAAAAAAATAATTATAAAACAATTCTTTTTTGAAAAATTAAATCATTTTTTTGCTTTTCTTTTGAAAGAAGAAAAAAAACTATATTTAATTAATGCGTTAGCTTTTTCTTTTCAAATATAAAACTTATTATTACTTAGAATAATGATATAAAAATATATTTGTATTTTTATGTATATATAAAATTTAAATCTGAATTTAAATTTTCAAATAAATAAATAATGATGATAATAAAAAAATTTTAAGAATGAAGAATTGATTATTAATTATTTTTCAAAAAAAAAAAAAAGAATTCAAATTTTTCTATTTTTTTGAAAGTTTTTTTGTTTATTTTTTCTTGAGTTTTTTTTCTTTTAAGAAAATAAAAAAAAAGTAAAAGAAATTAAATTTTAATTGAAAAAATTAAATAATCAATTGATTAATACATTTTTGTATTTGATTCTTTTCCTTTTGAAACCAACAAAAACTTTTTCAAGAAAAAAGAGGCTATATAAATTTAAATATTGTATTAATTAATTAATTAATTGAAAAAAGAAGGTTGAATTTTCAATGTCATTTTTCTTTCAAGGCCTAAGTGGTTAGTAATAATAATAATAAGGGGTTGTAAAACCCATGAACTTCAAAATTATGAAATATTGATTTTTCTTTTTGGAACAAATCCCACATTTAATTTTTTGGGTTGAATGAATACAACACCCTAGAATCTAAATTACTTTAAGGCACAAAAAACATGGTTTATTGGGTCCAGCGCATGAATTTTAACCCTCCAAATTCCATAATAAACTAGTTAAAGTGCATATTAATTAGTTCCTCACCCTAAGGAAAGCATTTCAAATTGAATTGATCTCAGTTCAATTTTAAAATTGCAAAATTGCACAACAGAGGAAAACATGCAAATTGAAAAATGATGAATTATCCATCCATCTAAATCAGATTACTAAAATACTTATATCATTACATTATTCATTTATTATTAACTCTATCATTGAATTGGTTCAGATTTCCAAGCAAAGAACTACATGTTATGAATTAGATTCATTTCATAATTAACCTGATGTTGAACCGGTTTATCGATCAATTTTCCTTGTAAATCTCCAAGTTTAATCACTGGTTTCTTTGAAATATGTAAAAATTTGTAAATAATGAGGATTAAAAAATCAAATAAAATAATTGGAATTTATTGAGATTAATTTTTTGGTAAAATGTTTGATAAAATCTTATCTTTATTGATATTTTCATGAAAGAAAAATAATTCAAAATTGAAAATTATCTTCATTTGATTTTTCCCCTCTGATTTAATTTAAGTTGATAACATAATAAGTTGAGTTTATCTATTTATTAATTTTGCATTAATTTGAAAATATAAGTAAGTTGATGTTAAAAATATTTACCCTAATGAATTTCAAATATTTTTTGATAAATTTGATTATTTTATTTCTTTCATTTTTGGATAAAAGGTCTAGTAATCGTTTTTTTTTGGATAAATTGATTAATCAACTTACATATAGTCAAGTTAATGTTTTAATCATTCAATATTATTCTTAAATAAGCTTTTCTTTGGCTTAATGATCTCTAACATGTTGATATATATATATTTTGTTCTTGAAGCCAAGATATTTTGAGAATTTATATAGTAATTCTAAAAAAAACATTATTTTATTTTAAAGAAATGTTTCTTTTTTCATAAAAAAAAATAAGATAAAATATCCTTTTTTGAATTTTTTTGATTTTTTTATCAAAATATAACTTTCTTGAAACTTTTAATTTATTGAAGAAAAAAAATCATTTTTTTTAAAAATATAATGATCCTTACAATCACAATAGGAAATTATTTAAGTAGCAAAACTTAAAATTCCAATTTTCAAGGGAGAAAGCAATTAAATGTTGTTTGCAAACCAAACTACTTATGTTTTAAAAAAGTGAAAATAAAATATCAGATATTCAAAAAAAATGATCAGAATTTAATTCAGAAAAAATAAAACATAACAAGAAATTATTTGAGTAGTTGAACAAATTAAAGTTGTGAGAAAAAAAGATGTTGAGATGAGTTTTATTGAATTTCATTGTTTTGGAGAGACGAAATATTTCTCTCAAAGAAATAATCAATTTTGGTTGAGTTAGGTTTGATATTTTCTAACTGGGTCAGCCCCCAGGGTCTTAAAGTTATTTCAAATTTGATAAAATACCAGGGAACTAAATTAAAGTACTATTAAATCTTCAAATGAAGAGTGTAGATTTGGTTTCAAAATCAAACATTATTTTGATGTGGTATTTGATCAGCTTGAATACCCAATTACTATTATTATCAGTTGTTTTTGGAAATTGAATCAGTAAAAAAGATTTAAAAGAACACAAAAAGAACAAATTTTTAACTTTTTTTTTCATGTTTTTATTACTTTCAATTTTTTCTTTTTTATTATCATTTTGTTTTTAACTTTGATTCTAACTATTATCTTTATTTTAATTTTGTTTTTGTCTTAATTTTTGTTATTTTTCATTTATTTTCATTTATTTTCATTTATTTTGAATTATTATTAATTATTTATAGTTATTTTTAATTATTTTTAATTAGTTTTAATTATTTTTAATTATTTTTGATTATTTTTAATTATTTTTAATTATTTTTAATTATTTTTTGATTATTTTTGATTATTTTTAATTATTTTTAATTATTTTTTAATTATTTTGAATTATTTTTAATTATTTTTCGATTATTTTTAATTATTTTTTAATTATTTTTAATTATTTTTGATTATTTTTAATTATTTTTAATTATTTTTAATTCTTTTTTGATTCTTTTTAATTATTTTTAATTATTTTTTGATTATTTTTAATTTTTTTTTAATTATTTTTAATTATTTTTAATTATTTTTAATTATTTTTAATTATTTTTAGTTATTTTTAATTATTTTTAATTATTTTTAATTATTTTTAATTATTTTTAATTATTTTTAATTATTTTTAATTATTTTTAATTATTTTTAATTATTTCCAATTATTTTTAATTACTTTTGATTATTTTTGATTATTTTTGATTATTTTTGATTATTTTTGATTATTTTTGATTATTTTTGATTATTTTTGATTATTTTTGATTATTTTTAATTATTTTTGATTATTTTTGATTATTTTCGATTATTTTTAATTATTTTTGATTATTTTTAATTATTTTTGATTACTTTTAATTATTTTTGATTATTTTTAATTATTTTTGATTATTTTTAATTATTTTTGATTATTTTTAATTATTTTTGATTATTTTTATTGACTTTTATTTATTTTTTGTCAGGTTGAGTCTATGAAAAGGTGATGATAGATGTATTTACAACCTAAACTATGACTGTGACACAATAAAATTTATCATGAAAAGCTTAATTAATGATAATAAAGGTTAATAATAAGATATTCAGGGCTTTACTTTTTGAAAATAGTGGGGGTGAGCGTGGTTGAAAGCCCTGGGTGCAGCTTTACGAATTGAGTTATTATAACAAAGACTAAAATACTTAAAATTGGAAGTATACCTAATTATTTACCATGAGTATAACTGTTTTTGACAGTTGTACTATGTAGGAAGTCAAGAGAAGCATGAGGAAGCCTTTTCTGGTGGAGAAAAGGTCCCTTTTTATCCCAAAATTGGGTGAAAAAGGCTTCTAGACCTTTCCACATAGAGGAAGTGAAGATTTTTCACTTCCAAGGACTGGCTTGTGGTTTTCACAAGGTCTCTGTAGCCTGTATTGGGCTCAGATGTGGCTTTGAAACCACATCTGGTCAGTTTTCACCAATACAGGGTGACAATTTTCATCTGGGGACCACATAGCCTTTTTCTGACATGTATGACATGTAGAATGCTGTACAAAATCTGTACAGGACCCCAGTATCGACCAAAATATGAGTTATTGAAGTATAAGCAGGCGTTTTTGTCTGTTTGACACCTCATAATCATAATTATGGGAAATATCCCACAGTAAGGCTGTGTTGGTCTAACTGTGGGATTTTGACCTTAAAACTGCCCTAACTTTGTCAGTTTTTGAGATATCAAGCTCAACGTTGGTTCATTGTGTATTACTGAATGTGTTCTACACAATGGTCTCTTCTTTGATATGGTTATTATTAAATATGGAAAAGTTACACCATGTAAAAGATTTTTTGTACATATGTATGATTTGCTTAAAATCTGTATGGAGTTTGTTTGCCCTATACATTTTTCTGTAGATGAGATATGGGGAAATGGATGTCACAATCAGATAGTCCTAATTTTTCTCTTTCCAAAAAGACCCAACTTTAGGTATCTCACACTAAAACTGTAGAAGATAGATCAGAGGTGAATATTTTATTCACCCTTATTTGACCTTATTTTGGTCATAACTTCTGTAATGATGGTAATAGCTCAGTTTGGCTAGTACCATTTGATAGTCCTGACTTAGAGCTTCATTTTGAATACCCACTTGATGGGGTTAAGCCTCTTCCTCTGGATTTCAGATGAGATGTGAAAAATAAGGTTTATGCTTGGCAACATCTTTGAGCAGGAATGACTTTGTTATTCCTTGTCCTATGATGGTGGGACTTGTACATTTGGAAAGAGGTGAGTTTCCTCTTTCTTTTGATAATTTTTGAGCTGCTTTGTCTCAGATCAATGTTTTGGTGGTATCTTGGCTCTAGAATTGGTTTATGGTATTTGGCTGTCATGCCTGTGCTCTGGTTTTGAGTCACAGGCTGAAATTTTTAATTATTTTTTAATTATTTTTTAATTATTTTTTAATTATTTTTTAATTATTTTTTAATTATTTTTTAATTATTTTTTAATTATTTTTTAATTATTTTTTAATTATTTTTTTAATTATTTTTTAATTATTTTTTAATTATTTTTTAATTATTTTTTAATTATTTTTTAATTATTTTTTAATTATTTTTGAATTATTTTTTAATTATTTTTTAATTATTTTGTAATTATTTTTTAATTATTTTTTAATTATTTTTTAATTATTTTTTAATTATTTTTTAATATTTTTTTAATTATTTTTTAATTATTTTTTAATTATTTTTTAATTATTTTTTAATTATTTTTTAATTATTTCCAATTA